>VXAZ01009812.1:0-217005 GCA_013399875.1 Gymnorhina tibicen | reverse complement strand
CACAGAGAGGAATTCCTTCCTAATATTTAGTCTAGCCTATGTCTATGCAATCTTCAAATTTATTAATTTGAAGCAACTATATGTCCTTAGGTAAGAGGACCTGAGGCACAACCCTGAAGGTTAAAGAATGGTGTTTGATGTCCCCTTGAGGAGCTGGTACCTCACCTTCTGAGCAATCTCACAAGGTAAATTGCATATGACTTAACCCAGGTGAGGAATATCAGACACTCACTAGTCTCTGTCTATTTCTATGTCAATGCATGTCTCACAGTTCTTCTGCTTGTTTAATTGAGATTTTTTTCTGATTCTGATCATGAAAAGCTCATTTTCAGGGTGTTGACAGAGCTGACCTGACAAGCAGAGACCTCATTGTCAAAGCGAGGCATCGGAGCGGTGGAAGGCTTTGCCTGAAATATGGATATGCCTGGCAATAAGGATATGCCTGAAATACGGATCTGCCCGGCAATATCCCCACAAGTCCAGCCTTCAGCTCCCCTTTTCCTCTGCTCTTGTGTCAAAGCTTTCTAGTGCTTTGCATTAGTACCATCTCCCCACAGAGGAGACATTTTCCCCTCAAACAGCACAGACTGGAGAAGTGTTTATGTTAGAGCAGTTCATGGCAGCCTGGGCTGCGACCCCACTGTGACAAACACCCTGGCTGTCACTGTGAAGGGACACAATGGATAAAGAAAGTGAGGGAGATGGGATCTAGCCAGGCGAGAGGGGCTTTGGTGGTTCCACAGAGGATTCCTGACCGCAGAATCACAGAAAAAGTTGAGTTGGAAGAGACCCACCAGGATCATCCAAGTTCAACTCAAGGCCCTGCACAGACACCCCAGCAATCCCACCCTGTGCATCCCTGGGAGCGGTGTCCAAATGCTCCTGGAGCTCTGGCAGCCTCGGGGCCGTGCCCATTCCCTGGGGAGCCTGGGCAATGCCCAGCACCCTCTGGGGGAAGAACCTTTCTCTGATCTCCAGCCTGACCCTGCCCTGACCCAGCTCCAGCCCTTCCCTGGGGTCCTGTCCCTGGTCACAGAGATCAGTGTCTGTCCCTCCTGTCCTGTTCACAAGGAACTTGTAACTGCAGGGAGGTCTCCCCTCAGTCTCCTCTTCCCCAGGCTGAACAGACCAAGTGCCCTCAGCTGCTCCTCATACGGCTTCACCTCAAGGCCCTTCACCATCCTCGTGGCTTCTTTTGGATACTCTACAACAGCTTTAGATCTTTCTGATGTTGGGGTGATGATGAAGACAAAGCTCATTTTTACTTAGTTTGTACATGTCTCACTTAATAACTCATAGATGATAAAAGATATGCCCTTATGGTACATTTTATAATCGCCCTGTTCAAATATGCTGTTATTGTACAGGAAATCTGGAAGATTTCCCCAGACAACTGTCTGGACTCGGGATAGCCTGAAGCCCAGGGTGCTCCAAGATCCAATATCTCCCTCTGGTGTCCTTGCCTGACCTCCAGCTGCCTCTGTGGACTACATTATGCTGAAGGTGGTGGGGTGCTGTCCAGAGAGGCTCATGGCCACCATGTCACATGTCATGACTGCAGAGACAGATGGTCACCAGGCCAGGGGCAAACAGGAGCTGCCAAGTCCAGAGATGTGTGCCAGGATCTATCCGCATGTCAAGTAATTATTTTAAAGTGTAGACTTCCAAGCCTTGTGAGTCACTGCAGTGCTGGCTCTGATGTTGTCTCGGCAAATGATTCATGTGGATAGGTGATTAAGATGTCTCTAAATCTGGCCTCAGGAAAAGTCCTTTACAGCAGTTTGGTCACAGTAAAAGCCAAAAGGCCAAAAGCAAGATCTTCAGTACTGTGCATCTGCACTGGGGATTAAATGTGCTGAATACTTTATAACTGAAACTCTTTAGCAGCTTTTTCTTAACCCATGTTTTTCTTTCTTTTTTTTTATTTTTTTAACACCACATATATAAAAAATAGAACGTTATTTTAAGCACCTTGTGTTTAATTTTTTTTCAAATCTTCAGGTTGGTTGGATCAATTGAATTACAAAATTTACCTGGGGGAAAAAAGGAAAGTTTGGACATTTGGGTTGGAAACAAAGAGATGTTTTGTTAGATGGAAGGGACAGAGGCAATTTCCAGTGGTAGCAAATTAGAGTCAGCAGATCTGAAATAAATGGATGCTCTAGAAACTGTTTCATGAGGGAGAAGTGGAAACTGAGCCCAGCTTTCCACTTTCTCAGAACTGGACTGTATAGAGGAAATTCGTGTTCCAACAGAATACGTGATTTCTGTTCTTACCACTCTTAGAAATGAGCCCACAAGAAAGTCACTCTCCTTGAGCAGATGATTTCCTTGAGTCACATTCTGCTGCTGCACCTCGGAATGGTGACTCCTTTGAAATGTTGTCTGAATATCCAGCAGTCACAGATAAACGTGTGGGCAATACCAGTCACATCTGTTGTGTCCTTCTAAAGTATAGGCTGCTTGCCATGTGGTCAGTGATTCAGTAATCATATTTCAGTAGTGCCAGGCTCAGAACAAGGCGCAACTCAACGCCCCGCAGTGTTAAATCAGTATCATATCATGTATCTTCAACGTCATTAAATCATATCTCATACTGTATTGGTGTAACACCTTTCATGTCAGATGAATCTTACTAAGATGATTTTCTTTCTTTAACATCTTGTGACAAAATGTAAGCTGTGATTGCCAGCACACTGCTTTTAGGGGATGGTTGCACTGGTAAGTTGTTTGTAGTTGAAAAGGACAAAACATGGGTGTGGAAATGTGATTTCATTGCACATATGGTGTTTCCAAAGCAGGAATACTCCTGCCCTGTGACATTAATATAAGCTCTCTGCTCATTTCACTGTCTGACATGCTGAAATTACTTCACTCTGATGTTGCTATTCATCAAAAACATCAAAAGTGGAGTTGAGGAGCAGCTGGAAAAATTTTCATGGGTAGCAGGTGGTCAAGAACAGCCTCTATGAATGTGCAGTAAAGTGCTGCACCATCAGAACCCCAAACCTCCTTGAGAGGAAAGGTATTCAAAGGACAGGTGCCAAGAGCAGGCTGCCCTGTGTCTATACAGCTCTTAAACCACGTGTGAAAACATCTGTACACAAGAGTTTATCTCTGCTTCTCCTTGTTATCAGGCCTATTATTTGCAGGGCTCCAGATCATATTTTTATGTCTGTCACGTTAGTTTTAAATAACTCTAATCCCCAATCCAATTAAAGGCATCACCTCAAAGCGGATCATTTTATTTCCTTTGAGAACAGATGCAGACTTAGTATTTGGGTTAGTAAAGCAACCACTACCAAACTGACCTTCGTTTTATCTCACACACTTTCATCTTATCACCTTCCTTGTCTGTGGCATGCGACTTTCAGATGTGCACCTGGTGTGTCAGATCCAATCTAAATTTCCACTGGACAGGCATTCCTTTACATTAAAATTTGTAAATCCATTTTTAACTCCCAAATGCAATGTCGTAATTGGGGTGGATAAAACAAAAATCTTTTTTTTATTTTCTTTTTTTAAAACATAATAACAACACGTTTTTCTTTGTCCTTTCTTAGAAAGGGCACTTTTGTTTAGAAACATCTTGAATGATGCCTCAGATTTTAGCTTTTATATTTTGCAAATTCTGTACTCTCTGTATTCCTAGTGTGCAACTTTGAACTGTCTTGCAGCCTGTTAGCTGCTGTTCTCTCATGCTAAGATAGACATAACAAAGCCTCTCCGGGCTTGCTCTTCAAGGACACTCAGACTGTCCTAGGCCCAAAATGTGTAAAGCAGCATCTTGAGAAGGGGGGCAAGTTGGGGGGGGGGGCGGTTACCTTATTACCTGAAGTTTAATTGGCGAATTTGTGCTGATATGCAAATGGACCAAACCCATAACAGGGGGAAGAACTCGTGACTCGTCGTCCGTCTTGGGGTCCATTCTCCCCAGGGTGTACCTTTAAAGACCCTTCGAATAAATACCTGCCTTTATTCCCTTACTCTTTGTCTAGTCTCTGTTTTTTAGGTAGCCACTTCAAGGCATCACTATGATCCTTGTCCTCTGTTAAAGAAGGTGTTCTGAAATCGGACAAAATACTATTTAGCACCTCATGTTCAGAAGAATCATTTACATTAGACCCAGCCCATCCAGAGGAGCTCTTGCTGTCTTACACTGCCTTTCTAAAACATCATTTTCCTCTGGGCTCACTGCTCGCCTTCATTCCAGCAGCCTGCTAAGTGATGGATAATAAGATTTTTTCCCCTTGCATCCAGTGCCACGAATGTTCTTTAAGAAGAAAAGTCTCTGTGTGGTGCACGGTGAAACTTTCCTGTCTTGAACTCTGTGGCTTCCTTGATGGAAGATTTTATTCCTTAGCAATGCTGTGTCCATGAATCAATTACACTTATAGCAGAGCAATCTAAAGTAGCTGATAAACAACTTTGGGATGTAAGGAACTAATCCTGCATTATATCCTGAGGGAATGGGATTAACCTGCGCTACCCTCTTTATTTCTTACGTATTTCATTCTGGAGCATTCTGAAGGAAACAGGTTTCCAGGCCTCAGTGTTCTGATGGACTGTGTTACAGATGCTGTGAAAAAGTCATCTATTTTAAATCTGTTTTTCTGCCTATGGACTGAAGAGAAGTCTAAGACACAAGTCCCTTCTCTGAAGTGTTTTTAGAGTATTCAGGCCTTGTTGTGCTTCTAGGGCATGTGAATATTTTGCTATGTGAAATTCAAAAACAAGAAAATGCAAATTCATGGCTCTTCCTTCTTTCATAGCTGCCTGTGGTGCATTCTGTGGGAAATTCTAGAAAAAAATGTGGTTTTAAACAGCAGAATTCTTTCTGAAGCTCTTCTGTTTGATGTAGCTGTTCACTGCCTCTAGTGATGAACTCCTTCTAAGTCTACATTAGCTTCAGAGTATGCTTCTTAACAAAAATAACCTTCATGGAGATAAGGACATGCTTCAAACATATGGCTGCCAAAAATTACTTTCTTTCCAGAAAAAGGTGTTTTATATGTTAAAATATTTTTTTAAAGTTATTGAGAAGTTTCACCGGTATTTGTCTTCGGTTTCTGTTACCAGAATAAGATCCTTTTTAAAAGTGTCTGAACTACTGGTATAATTATCACCTTCACTGTAAATTATATGGTAACATTAAGCATCCAGTCTTTTCAAAAATTCAAATACTAACATTCTGTTCAAAACTCCATGCTTTTGTGTTCACGTGCCATACCTTGGTGTTCTTAAGATTGAAATTCTTTTTTATTTGAGATGCTGATAATCTTCATTTGCAGCTTGTTGCACCAGGTTTCCATTTAGTTATTATGCAAGGAAGATGCAGTTTTTTCCCACTGACTTATTGCTGTATTTACATTACATTTCTCCTTTTAATATTTTTGTTTATGTCTTTATTAAATCACAGATGGTGCTGATTAAATTAGACCTTAAGTGATGCTTTTTCATTACAAAATGATTTAAAGTGCATACAGATCAGGTTCATACCTACAGCAATGTCCTGTACTGAATGTACTCACTCAAAAGGATGATTAGTGAAGGAACCCATTTGAATGACACAAAAAGAATGAAACCAAGTTCCAAACTGGCACTTCTGAAGGAAGAAATGAAAGCTTCCCTTCTCTTCAATGTCTTTCACTGGTGGCTGGATGTTAAATCAAATCAGAGGAAGTCAACGCTGTCCTTCTTGAAAAGTATTTGGGAAAGGGAAGATTCTCCTTCTCCACTGAGACAGTTTATATTTCCTTTATGCTCTCAAGCATAGGGATTCCAGTCCTCTCACTTTGGTTCCATGACTTGGGTGGATGTGAGTGCCAGCGCTCACACCCTAGCTCTGGTTCACATCAGGGGTTTCACTGACAGCAATTCAAGCTGTAGCGTCAGGTCTTCTGTTCCTGGGATTTTCAGCCTCTCAGCACAGTCATTGCATTTGAAATTAAACCTTACTGCTGTGCTCACCAAAACAGAAAGAAGACCCCCTTTCCCTCCCCATAACACAGTATGCATAACCACAACTTTGCTTGCTGCTTCACCTCTTCCCTTCCCTTGCCCTACGTGAGTGGCAGTGGTCCCGTGCAGTACAATTGGTATTTACTAATTCCCTCCACTCACTTTGTTTTTGACAAATGAAAGGGTTCAAATGAAAAGGTTCAACCTGAAGGTGATGTTAAAGTGAGAGATGGCTCGCAGATGTCACCCTCCAGTGTGGGTGTGAGTCAGCAGGCTCAGCCTAAGCCAGTGAGGGAACTTGCCCTCACCGAGTAAGTAGGACATCACTTTCTGACCTCATTTGAGGAAGATGCTGCTGGAATCCAGAGCTCGGACTAAATGACCAGTTTAGCCCTTTTCTCAGGGTAGATGCACTCCACGACAAATCCCTTCCAAAGATTAACCATTGCTCCTCACAGCTCATGGTCCTAACCCAGAAATGCACACGACGAGCTCAGGGCACACGCGTGTTTCACGCCTCAGCTCGATTCCTGCAAACCAAATGTGCTGTGCTCCTCGCGCTGCTCAGCAACCCTCCCATCCGCGTTTTACGCCGCCTGCTGATTCCTGCAAAGCACGGTGTGTTGTGCCATCTCTCAGCCACATTCCTGCACAAAAACTGCAGCAGGAGCTGGCCACCGAGTGGGATAACCATTGCTGCATGCAGTGGGCTCTGCCCAAGAAAACACAAGGATACTCCATGTTTTTAAGGCCGACGTGTCAGTGCAATGAGAACATACTAGAAATAATCACTTCAGCCTCTTGAAGCAGCAGAGCCTCAAGTTCGTGGAGGCAGAAGCTCTCCTGGTAGCACTACTCTGCAGAACACGTTTCTTTTTCAGAGTGCATTGTTTTTTAATCTTGTTTTTCTCTTTGTCGCTTGAAATGGAATGTTTTATTAGTCCGTCCCTGTACACAACATGGGAGCAAATTACCTACACAGCAGTTTCTCTGCACCTTGTTGGCTTCGAGTTTTAGTTGATATTTTTTGTTGAACTCAAGACAACCAGTAAATATTCAACTGATTACAGATTGATTGATTAATTCAGGTGAATTTTAAAAGTTACACACAGCGGTGCCACAATGGAAATCTAAGGGTTTCTGATGTATCTTGGCATGATCTGACTTTCAGGAAAAGGACCAATCATCTGTTTCATGGTAATGAAAGCAAGCTTAAAAGCTGGGCAGAACATCTGGAACTTGGAAAGATTTGCAGTGAACAGAGTAAAATAAAAAGAGTAATCCTGTGCCCACCCCCACTGTACACAAAAGTGCTGCAGTAAATTGTTCTGACCGTGAGTGCAAACTGAAAGAAAACTCTTTTCTACTTTATTCTAGCTGAAAAATATAAACTGTGTTCAAAAAGGAGACATGGAAATGTAGTTTCTTTAACCTGCAAGTTAATTGAGTCTTTTTTTGCTGTGAACAATGATGTAAGGAGAGGATTCAATGGTACTTTGGTTTCAGGATTAGAAAATCTAAACATTAATGTAATTTAGTATTATGATTACTAAGTGTCTTGGTCTTCAGGAGACATGAAAGAAGCTGCAAGCAATTCTGTGTAACTCATTAATTAAGTCCCATTTAAAACAATCAGGCAACAATTTGTTTCATGTTCAGGAAGGAAATTTTGTGGCCAGAGAAAAGAGATGAGTATTTTCAGTAATTAAGGATAACCTTGAGTGTATGCAGGAACTCCTTCAGGCATGACCAAATGATTTCTGGCAGACTGGATAGATAAATCCCTATAAAACCCCAGTCTCAGAGAAAGTTTTCATGAATTACCTTAAACTTTGAGGACATAGCTGCTGGTTTCATGAAAGAGAAAAACCAACCCTCACTCTCCAGATATTGCTTTTAAAATCCTTTATACAAATATCATATCGATTAGTGAAATTCAGTGTAAAATTAAACATTAGCAGAGTTGATTTTACTCACTGCCAACACCATGACCTTTGTTAAAAGCTGAAGCATTGCCTCTTTAATCTGTATCTGAAAGGACACGTGCCCAAAAAATACTATTGAAAATAGTATTTATATCTTCGTTAACTCAATCTAATTTCTCTTTCCATAGTAAAATTCACCCAATAGCAGAGCCCAAACACTAACCTGAAGGAGTTGTTTAGAAAGCCTTGGAAAAGAATGACATTTTGTTCCAATTCCCCTCTAGACTATCAATGGCACACAGAATCATAGATTGGCTTAGGCTGGAAGGGACCTTAAAGATCACAAAGATGTTTTTCCTGCTTTTATTTCTATCTTCTCCTGAACACAAAAAAATTTAGTACTGGGGTTTGGTTCTCTTATTCCACTCACTGACTGCTGAAGCATTTGATGTTACAGCCTGAGCAATGGTTCCTGTTTCTCCATGGCATTACTCAGGTATTCATTCTACACTGCCATTCACTTACCTGTTGGCGGGTATCAAAAATTCAGTATTTTATCTGGATTAGGTATAGTCTCATCATGAGGAATATCTGAAACACATTCTGTCAGAGTTCTGCTTTCTTTCTGACTGTTGGTCTTTTCACCACTGATATTCCTTTATCCAATACTTTATCTTGATCTACCAGATTTTTTTTAAAACAGGTTTGGACATTAAACCAGTTTCTTTCGACCTTTTCCCTTCACTTCTCATTTTAAAGCCCTTCTTATCAGCCATAAAAGCCTGCATGTCAGAAGGCAGTTTTCCCAGATAGTCAGATGGAATCCAACCTTTGAAAACTGTCTCTTTTAGTAAACGTATCCCACTGGCAAAGCATTCCCAAGCCTGCCTTTAACACTGATATTTGAGTCATCTGTTGCTCATCACTACATCATACGCCCCATCTCCCTCTGTACTGACAAGAAAAAAAACTCAGGGTAGTCACTAAAATGAGGCATAATTAACTCAAAAATGAGTGATGGTATTTCTGAGTTCGAGATGCATTGCAAAATCAAACTGCTATGAAAGCTTGGTGCAACTCCCTGTGAAAAAGGCAAACTCATTGCTAGTAACATTTACTGTCGTAGAATAGTAGGATATCTTCAGGTTGGAAGGGATCTCAAGGACCATTTGGTCCAACCTTTCTTGGCAAAAGCATGGCCTAGAAAAGATGTCCCAGCACCCTGTCCAGCTGCATCTTAAAAGTGTCCAGCATTGGGGAATTCACTGCTTCCCTGGGGAGGTTATTCCAGTGACTGACTGTTCTCATTGTGAAACATTTTCCTCTTGTGCCCACTTGGAATCTCCCCAGCAGTAACTTGTACCCATTTCCCCTCGTCTTTTCCATGTGACTCCTTGTAAAAAGGGAGTCCCCATCTTCTTCATGTCCCCCTTTAAATACTGGAACATGGAAATAAGGTCTCTCCTCAGACTTCTTTTCTCACAGCCAGACAAACCCAAGTCTCTCAGCCTTTCCTAATGGAGCAGCTTCCTGTTCTGGGATCATCTTTGTGGCCTTTGTCCGGACCTTTCCCTGCCTGTCCACGTCTTTTTGGCACAGTGCCACATCTGTATATTAAAAAATAAATTCTGAAGTTGCAAGTTCTGCATTTAAAAGAAAAAAAATCCCTGACATAACAGGAAAGCTGTATTTTGATCAATCCTTGCAACTTTAAATATCTCATTCATCTTTATCACTGCCATTATCTGTGGCAACCAAATGTTGCCCCAAAGCCCTGTGGAGGTTATTTTAGAAGACCTGATTATGTTAAATTATTTGAAATATATTATATTCAGTTTTGGTGGGGAAGAATGTGAGTCTGGACTATTTCTTGTGTTTTAAGAAGCTCTGGTCTCCTGCAGAAGTTGTTCATGGTGAATCATCTCTTTGCAGGATTCTCGTGCAAGCCGTGCCCAAGACACACCCGAGAGGATACGAGGCTCTGCAGTGATTATATAACCTCTCTTAGCAGAATGTTTTCTAATCATGACATGACCCCACAAGTGAAAAATACATTCAGCTACCAGATCACAGCACAAAGTACGAGATGTAGAAGAAGGGGGGCATGAAAGCCACAAGCACTGCCTCCTGAAAGAAGGCAAAGAGGAATTGATGGTGCTTGAGCTGGCAGCAGCAGAGTCGAAAGCAGGGGAGTGTAAAGTATCCCTGGCAGTTCTGGAACACTGAACCTAAACTAGATTTCTTTAAAATCAATGGAGAAACGTGCTAAATGCAGGAGTCACTGGACGATCCCACAATGCTTGTGCTCAGAAGAACAATGTCCTTAAAAGCTCATTCATTTCAGATTTACTGTAGTGTCATTGTGCTAATTTCAACAAAGCAATTTTCGACCAGCAATCAAGTATACCCACTTTATGCTAATGTAGATTTGATTAGCTGACTTTCAGGATCTCTCTCTATTTCTAGGAAGGACTGAAACTCTTCTATTTTCTTTCCTCAGGCATCCTTTCCAATCTAATTCATATTTGACAAACGAGACGAGAAATCAATTGTGTGTCGTATACACTGTATAATGACCCGCAAAGTTCCTAAAATAGTTATGCTTGCTCCAGAGCAGTTATTCAGGATTCTGTACACAGTTCCTTGGCACTGTTACGCCTGGCCAGGTGCCACGGAAAACATGGCTCTGTAAATCAGAGGCGGACCAAATGGGATGGATCTGCGCTCGCGTCACTTCTAAGTTGCCTCCTAGATCAGGATTCATTCTGACCTTTCCTGCTGTATTTAGGAATACAGGAACGGAGTAATATTGAAAGCTGGGATCGTTCAACTCCTACAAACACAAGGGCTGTACCCTGTACCTGCACCATTCCCGTTCCCACGGCCTCAAGCAGATTTTAGTGCCAAGACAGCAGTTTGGATTTGCCAGGATTTCGTAGACTTCCTTACGGCAGTTTGGATTTCTCCTGGTTTGAGGGTTCCTTACCTCTGCCTTGGCATGCGGATGAGTGGCTGCTTGTGGCACCTCTTGCTCAGGCCGAAGAGCTTGTGCACCGTTCTCTGGGCCTTGAGGAAGAGCTGCTTCATGCTGTTCTCCAGCTGCTCGTACCGGCGTTGGAAATTAGAATCCATTGTCCACAAATGCATCACAGCAGATGTGTTCAGGAAATAATTCATAGGCAGCCTCTTCATAAATAATTTGAATTCATCTGAAAAAAAAAAAAAATTAGTAGTCTTTAATTATGCAGCTATGGTTATTCTCGCAGTAGAAATTAACTTCTAATTTGTTTTTTTCTTGAACCGGTTTTCGTAAACTCAAATCTTTTGAAATTTTACAATTGAGCGTTTTAACCCCTTCAAACTACAAAGGTGACTACATTTTTATTGGTAATATTATAATAAAGCCAGTAAAATCCAATATTCCTATAATTTTTAAATTAATATTAAAACAGATACAAGCATTGTCCTGATTTCTCAACCTGGGTAATATGAAGATTAAATAAGAATCAGAGTTTCTTACCTTTAAATCTGGGATCTGAAAGCAAATATGCATTTAATGATCAATGTTTATTGACTCATTTGAAGAACATCAGAAACTGCCTTAAAAGAAGTATATTCCAATACTTAGGACATGCAAGTAAATGTGATTTTACAGGCCATTTCTCTTATATAGATGTTATTTCACCTGACACAAGCCATTAAATTAGACTTTCATAAGTGTTTACAATTAAAATGGAGACTTTCAAAGCATTTCACGGTACTTCAAAATTTTATGACACTTCAGAAATGTTCCCATAACTTCTTTTTGACTCTAAAGCGGTGGAAAGGAGTTATTCAGTCACAAGGTCACCGTTACTGTGAACATGCCATGCTCTGTGACTTGTTCTGGTAGCTCAGTCCACGCATGATATGTAGACAGAATCTTATTAACGGAATTTTATTAATCAGAGAGTCAGTTTCCATAAGTAGCATGATTTATAACTTCTGAACCTGAATAAACTTCCATTAAAAGGGCTCGAGGTACTGGGGCGATATGTGAGAATGAGTGGCACACTTGAATGCACATGGCTATCCTTTTTCTTTCTTGTTTCCATACATCAGTAGGTTTCCCTGCCTGCCCTCCTGCCTGCTGCTATCCTCCCACCCTTCACAATCCATTTTTTCCTTTCAGCTTGTTCCTGCAGCAAAGTCACTTATCCCACAGTTTGGCTTTCACCCTGCCAGATGCTCCTTTTGGATGGTCTACACTTCAGCAGGCTCTGCGAAAGCAGAGATCCCTCTGCCTGAAGTAGCCTCGCTCTTCAAACGAAAATAATCATAATATTTAACGTTGGTGCAGTTTTAGGTTGCTCGTGGGAGAGGGTTGACTGGGGAAAACGTCTGCTCGCATCAAAGAACACTCCATTACCGTCGTTGTTCATAAGTCTTTTGGTCTAGCTTTAGTTTAGGTTTTTTAACAGCATTTTTACACAAAGCAGGCAAAAATATTTTCTTTTTTATGGGTGGAGGAAAAAAAAGATCTTTTGCAAATAAGCTGTTGTGGGCCTTGACCACATCCTGAGGGACGCAGGGCAGTGATGGAATACAACAGTCCCACTTCAGCAGAGTATTTTCTGTGATGAGTGAAGACTCATGAGGAAACAAAAGGCATTGAAAGGTCTTTTGGAAGGTAAAAAATGAATGCCAAGGGGCAAAGATGATGATTTTGTGTTTAACAAAGTGTTTTTAATAATTCCTCTGGGAACATGCTGATCATTTTGCCCTCATGCCTTCCTCTTTGGTAGGAGTTGTTCTCCCCTGAAGGACAGCCCCTGTGCTGTCCTTAGGGCATGAGGGAAAGGAACTGTTTCTTTATCTTATCAACTATTTGGAGCCTTTTATCTTTTGCTTTTTCCCTTCCTTAATTTTGTCTGAGTTGGTTTTTATCCTCTGTCCAGCAGGAATGTCCATTCCTGGGTGAGCAGATTTGAATTGATGGGACTATTTAATAAATTCTACATTACCAGATGAGCATGTCTGTGAATCTTAGTATAGTTTTGGGAAAAACAGTTCTGTTTTCTCCTTCCCAAGTGATAATTATTCCTTCCTTAGCATTATAGAATAGTTTGGGTTGGAAGGGACATTTGTAGTCCAACCCCCACTGCAACAAGCAGAGACACCCTCCACTAGATTAGGTTGCTCAGAGCCCCGTCCAAATTTACCAATCTCTGATTCCTTGTTGGAAATGACATAACTTTCTTTTTACTTTTAAGTAGCTTTAGTCATGGGTTTGTTCACCTTTGCCAAGGGGGAGGGGAGCCGGGCTCTGGTGTTGGTTTAATCTTCAAACCACCGAGGCTTTGGGCCTGGCTGGGCAGGGCCTGGTAAGATTCAACCAAAAAAAGGGAGTTTTGGAGGTCTGGGATTTTAAAATGGGAATCTAGAAGATACGGAGGAGATAAACAGACATTACTGCCTGGCAAAGTTGGAGAGATCCTGTCTGAGAGAAGAGTGCTAAGGGAACCACAGAACTGGACCAAATGGGCATTAAAGGCAAAGGGATCGATACCCAATAGAAGATCACACACTAACTGATGAAAAGAATTGTGTAATGTAGAAATCAAAGAATTCTTTGTTTTCTATAAACGTATAAATATGCGAGAAGTCTTGTAATGGGTATGTGTAGTTGGAATGATTTCCAGTGCACATCCTGGCCGGAATCAAGGAATGCCTGACTCGCTGACAGCTCAAAGGCAAGAGACTTTTGTTCCTTCCCGAGTTCAGTGACTGCCCTTCCCAGTCCCCAGTCCCTCCCAGGTCTGCACAGAAGGTGTGACAGAGGGTTACGTTTGGCTTGTCCAAAGGAACCACAGTCCCCTTGTCTTGGTAAAGCCTTCCAAGTCTAAAGATTTAAAAATGTAAAAAACGGTAGTTTAAAAAAAAAAAAAAATTACTATGAAATAAGGTTAACTGAGCTGAGACAAAAGCATGTCCTTCACCAAAGCACAGATCTGCAGCTTGTAAAAATCAGCCAGGTTCTACCAGATTCAGAGGACTGAGGGTGTATATGTATATAAATATATACTCGGACACCGTGGGAGGATTAGATCCCAAAGCCACATTCCTGACTACCTGCTTAATTCCTAAGGTCTCTTTTTTTCCCTTCTGTTCCTCTGAGATGCTGCTACATCTGCTTGAAACGAGCTTCATGAAGCCAGAAACAAAGGCAACTCCCTCAGGAGACAATAGGCTCAGACGATGCCTTTTCAGCCCTCATACTGCTCTAACCACTTATTTAAGAAACATTGTCACTTCGCTGTCCTCTGCACGATGGCACTAATCTCTACAGCTAGCAACTGCTCAGCGCAGTGTTTGGAAGTGATAAGGATGGTTTACGCTCCTCAACTTGCAATGCAACGGCGTTTCCGATAAGAAAATGTTTCTTTTTCTCCCTGTAATAAACATCATCTTTGACTTCCCCTGTGCCCTGTCTGATCCTGCTAATGAGCTCCGTAACGCAGGTAAAGGAGAGACAGAGATAAAATGAGCATGGTTACACAGTGCCTGCTGCTAAAAAAAAAAAAAAAACAAAAACGAAGAGAAGATAATGTGCCCATATCTTAAACAGACACATTTCATGATCTGTGAAACTACAACATGAACTCCTAACACTGGGAGATGATTAAACTATTACACTCTAATCAACACACGGTGCCAGCCATTCCTGAGGATTAACAGCCAGCATTACAGTCCTGGGGGCCATAGAAATTGATACTGTAATGCACAAAGTCAGAGAATATCCTGGGCTGGGAAGGACCCACAAGGATCATCAAGTCCAACCCCTGGCCCTTCACAGGACAACCCCAAAAACCAGACCATGATTCTTGATACCACATAGAATCTGATTTTGGCACTTCCTCTTTTATTTTCACACGGGTAATACGATTTTATATATTCTTAATTAACTGCAAATAAGGTAAAAAAGGTAAAACATTATATGTAGTGGTGGGTCAGGCAAGTTCGTTTCCTGGCTGGTTGTGTCCTTTTCACGTCCCCCTTTCTGCCAGGTAAATCTTTCTTGTGTCAACAGTGCCCAGAGATGGAAATGTCATCCCATATTTCAGTGGGAAAGAATAAATGAGAAATATCATAATGGGAGCAAACATTGCTGCTGAAACCAGATGAATATCAGAGGTGTTTAGGCTGTGAGAAATACCTAGAGCTGCAGAGAGGTAACTGGGATCCTCAGTGTGATTTGCTGTCAGAGCAGGGCTCAGTGCTGAGTGCAGTGATCACCGCTCTGCAGACGGAGCTGGCAAAGGCCAGAAGAATCCAGGAAGCCTCATCCAAGGATTTGACGGTGCTCTGCTACAAGGGAAAAAGGTGCCTGCTCACTGTTAGAAGAGAACAGGAGCTCTGATTTCTCTGCTGTGAATATTTTGATTTTCCCTGGTATTTTGCTACGAGGTGTGTACAAGAATGCCCCACCGACACAGCACGCTTCTGGTTTTGTTCCAGCTGAGGCTGAGTGGTTTGTGTAGCTTCTCCAGGCTGCCAAAATGTCTTGGGGTAGCTTGTTTCCTAAGATCCCTTGTGGAGGGGCTTGGGAAGCACCTTGGGAGTCAATGGATTTATACCTGCTCGGGGATTCGGAACACCAGGTTATTAAAGGTGCTGCAGGCTGACCCCTGACGGCAACGTAATGCTGGAAATATGAAAATACCAAATTATATCACTGCACTTTTGTCTCCTACTTCCTTTACAGTAAACGGAGCAAGTCCACGACTGAGCTTTCAAACTGCCATTCCTAAAATTTTCTTTTAAACCCTGTGGGCACTGTTTCCCCAGTCAGTGTGACAGGGATTATCTCAGGACCGAGGGGGTTGGAGCAATTTCCTCCTGCACAAAGGCAGGGAAGAGCTTGAGCCTCTGCAGTCAGGGTAGTAGGATAAAACAACAGCTCCTTTAAGCCATAGCTTGTGTCTAGGGAGCTCTCAGTAATTTGTTTATGGAAGACCAGAACTCCTGAGTAAGTAGGGAAATTCAAATTTGACATGGATTTCTATCAAAGGAAAGAGAATACTATTTTTTTTATTTTCTGCTGGTTCTTATTATGGCTGAATTTGACAGCAGCATACATGTGGCAATAATTAAGTGAGGTGAAAATCTACAGTTTAGGAGAATGTAAAACACAGTTTGAAAAGAATCTGCACTTGGTGATATGCTAGGAAAAAAATTGTTTCGTAGCAAAGTAACCTACAAGAAATTTCAGCCACCTTCTCTCAGTCTCCAGAAATTACAGTTTCTGGGGAGATGACATCCCATCAAGCTTTATTCTGTTGTTTAATTTAATGTCATATTTTCTGATGAGCCATTCTACCTAAAATGAAATAATATAATCTTATGGAAACAAAACCTTTAGCACTGGAAATTACAGCATAGTGTTTCACTGAATGTATAACCCTGTCTTAATTCTGGATTACATCGTCTACCCAAAATCAATTTTAATTTTTTTAAACAATATTCAAACCTTGAAAAAGCAGTTATGTTTTCTGAGCAGAAGCAGCCTGACAATAACTGAAAAAAAATTGAGAATCTTTTGTTGACTGAAACATACTATTCACAATTATATACAGTCTATGTATTTTCTAATATTAATAAGGATTTGGACTTTAGAGGCTTTTTTCATTTAGCAAAGTTCAGTAAAAATACGTATACAAGAGAAAACCCCTTTTTACATCACACTGTCATGTCAAAATCTACCATTAGAGAGCAGTTTTAATGGGCTGTTTTGTCATTTCTCTAAATGAGTCTCTGAAGAAACGTTTTTCTCCCTTAAAAATCTATACATCTGTCATTCGTACATACATCCTCTTTTTTAATCAAGTTCTTTAACTTGCTGCAGAGGTATTAAAAATTCTGCCATCGCTAGAAGTGAGTAATACCTCATGCAAAAAACTGCTCTGCTTTGGCTCTAACCAAATGTTACAGCGGGATCAAGGCAAGCCTGACAAAAAATCGACTGGTCTTTAGCGAGTGAGGGTGTGATGCTGTCTGCACAGGCAGTGATATCGGCTGCTGTGCTGCTCCAAGTGAGAGTGCTCCAGACAGCTTCAAAATTAGCTCAAGTGCATCCTTGTCCCGCGCTGCATTTCCTCCCTTCTCCCTCCCGTAACGAGAATTGCAAATGATCGCTCCTCTGTACGAAGAACTGCCACTTCAGGGAGCCAGCTCGCTTCTTAAACCATAGTGACGGGGTCGGGTGTTGTGGGATTCTGTTTTGAATTCCACCTGTTGATCTTGCTGTGCCTTAAATCATTCCTCCCCTGCTGGGGGAGGACTTCTGAGTCCTTGCCTGGATTTTGGTTAATTAACGGACATTCAGCCCTCTCTGCTCTCAGATAGTTTATTAAGTCTTATCAGAAAAGGTAGGAGTACAGCAGAGGGATGTGAATGCTGAGGAAAATGCGCAGAATGCCACTGAAATCAAGATAACCTCGGCGTTTTTAAAGCTAAATAATCCAATCAGTGTTTGAAACGACAGATATTTTCACTTTTCTACCAATATTCAACAAATGTTTTTAAAACGTCCGCAGGAACTGCGGATTTTTCTATCCAATCACTTTAAACAATTTTGTCGCATTAAATGGAGTAGTAAGAAGAAGAAGGTTATAAAAGAACAACAATCCTCCATTTTGGAGTTTTTGCTTTTTATCTATTTGCTACTTAAACAAACCCAACACCTTTAGATATTCACCCTGTGATAACCTTACATAATATTCTATTATTTAATTCACACGGCAGTGCGTTCAAATTCTTCCCAGAGAGTTGGCAGCTTTCTCCATGGACGAAGGTCAAAACCAGTGTGGTCCAGGGGGGTAAAACTCCTTAAAACAGGCAGGGAAATATTCCCTGCACTCTGGACTCCCACAGGGTGTTAAGTCAGACTTGATGTTTCCTTGGGCAGTCTGTAGCCCAAGGAGAGACGATCTCGCGCTTCAAGCAGGTCAGCTCTGGCATCAGATCAACTTTCTCAGAGCTTGGTCCGGTCAAGATTTGGAAACCGCAGCAATCAAGGCTCAATTGCCCTCGTGGAGAATAAATTTCTCCGTATCCCCGGTGTGAATCTGTCTCGTTGCGCTTCACACCTATTGTCTCTCACCACACAGAGCCTGGCTCTCTCTTTCCCCTCCCTGCAGATGGGGTGGCTGCTCTGAGTTCCCTGAGTTCCGTGCCCAAGGCTGACCAACCCCTCCTGGGGCCTCTCCTCTCAGGGCAGCTTCTCCAGCCCCCATCTCTCCGAGGACATCTCTGACCACACCCCGGGTTGCTGATGTGTTTCCTCTACTGCAGAGCCCCAAACTGGATGCAGCATCTGAATGTGGTCTAAAAAGCACTAAGGCTAATCCCCTCCTTGATCTCCTGGTCCCTGAGCTCCTTTGTAGCACCCACGATGTGGCCTTGATGCTGTCAGGCCACTCCAAGGTTCTCTGTGCCAGGAACCTTCCTGCAGAGCAGCTCCTGGCCAGGCAGATCCAGCCCTGACTGATGCTGGGGCTCTGCCTGTGCAACCAGGATTTTCCTTTTTTCCCTTGTTGAATTTCACCAGGTTCCTGTTGTCCCGATCCGCCAGCCTGTCCAGGTCCCCCTGTATGCCAGCCCTGACCTTGAAGATTTCCATCTCACTCCCTCAAAACTGACAACATCTGCAAACTCGATGAGAGTGCACTTTCTCCAAGTCGTTTTTAAAGAATGTAAAGGGAACAAGTCCTGGGACAGACCCTGGCTGTATTTGGGACAGACCCTGGCTGTATTGCACTTGCCACCAGTTTTCAGATAGGGTGTGTGACCCTCTAACCCTGCACTCAGTCTCCCACAACATTCTGGTACCCAGGGTAAGGCACAGTGCTATGGGTGGGAGGACAAACAGATGGGTAAAAATCCAGCTGTGTGACCAGATTCTGTGTGTAGAGCCTTGCTAGAACTGAAGTAAATGACACCCATTGCTCTCCTCTCACCCGTAAATCAGCATTGTATCACGGAATGAGAATGAGATGGGTCAGAGATGATCTGTCACCTTCTCCCTCGTGTCCCTTGCTCTCCCTTCACCTCAGCTGGCTGCCAGATGCCCCCCACGCTTCTCTCTCACTCCCCAGGGTGACAACATAAGATGAAGAAGTTCCTAGATTGAGATAAGGACGGGGAGATCCCACTTACGAATTACAGACATGGGCAAAAGTGACTCAGCGCTGGGAGGATTAATATATTGCCAGTTAAAAATGGAGTAGGATAGTGAGGAGAAAAAAAAAGACAAAATTAAAGCCACCTTCACCCCAGCCCTTCCTTCTTCCAGTGCTCAATTTCACTCCTTAAATTCCCAGTTCTTCCACTTCCATGATGTTCCCTGTGACCAAAGTGAATCCCATCAATCAGTAATTCCCTTACCAGGATATCACCTGTCTCTCAAAACCCCAGGTGCAGTCTGTTAGCTCCCATGGGCTGCCAGGGGTCAGGCCCTCTCCAGTAACCCTTGACTGCTCCACTGCTCGCTGCTGGTGCCTCCTTTCCCCCGTGCCTCCTCTCTCAAGGACCTGCAGGATTTGCTGGTGAAGACTGGCAAAGAAGGCACTGAGTCCTTCTGAAACAAATCCCTAAATCACTCAGCCTATTCAGCAGCGGGCCCACAATTCCTTGTTCAATCTTTTACCTCCAGCTATAAAAGCTTTTCTTGTTGCTCTTGGCATCCCTTGCAAGCGCTGGATGTAGCTTTCCCCGTCACTGTCTCCGAATGCCTGGGCAGCGTTCCTGAGCTTTTCCTTGGTCTGTCCCTGTTTGCACCTCCTGTACTGCTGCCTTTTTGCTTCGTAACTCTGCTTTGAGCTGCCCATTCTAGCAAATCCCAATAGATGACCCGAGTGTCAGAATGGACAGTTCTGCTGGAGGATGCTGTCCTGAAAACCCGGCCCACTTTCCAGAGCTCCTTTGTCTCCAGAGCTTTCTCAGAGGGAACACCTTCTCCCAGCTCCCAGAACTGGGTGAAGATGTTTCCATGAAGCCCAGGTCTAAATTCTGCTGCTCTCCTACCTTGTCCATTCCAAATCCTGACCGTCCCTATCTCATGTCCTCTACAGACAAGGCTGCCATTGATTATTCCATCCTCAAATAGCAGTTCTTTGTTAGGGAATAGTCAGTCCAGCTCCGTGTCACTCCTTTTGATTGACCAAGATGCTATTGCTGACAGCCTCCAAAAGCCTCTGGGGCTGCTTGTGTCCCACTGTTGGTTTTTCAGCACATGTCAGGGAGATTAGAGTTCCCCATGAGGAGCAGGGTCTGTGATCCCGACACATCCTTGGATTGCTTAGGGAAGGCTTTGTCCACTTACTCACGCTGACTGAGTGGTCTGTGACAGGTTCCCAGCCCAGTGTCACCCTTGCTGGCCTCTCCTCTGACCCTGACCCACAAATTTTCATCCCTGTTGTCCATTCTAGAGCAGAGCTCTGTACATCCAGGCTGCTCCATAACAGAGAAGGCAACTGCCTTCCTCCTCATCCCTCATTCTACTGATTTCACACATGGAGTGCATCTGAGCGGCACGCCCAAGGTGGATTTCCATTTCCCATCTTTTACCTTTGCTCTTGTTGCTGTCACTGTGTATTCCTGGGAAAGATTCCGCCTTTTCCCCACAGGCCTGAGCCCTGTGTGACTCCTGATGCATTCCAGCTGTGCTCTTCCCTCTCTGAGCCTCGTCCCATCCACGAGATGGTATTCCAGAGGCACGTGCCTGTAATGATGCCTTTCCAGATTACTGCCCGACAGACCAAAAGCTACTTAAGGAACCCGAAACTTTACATTAAATTAAAAAAAAAAAAAAAAAAAAATTCGGCCGCAGTTTTAGTTCATTTGTGGTGTGTTTTTCCTTCAAAATAACCTGTCTCCTTGTCTCTGCTAATCGTTTGCCTACACCTGGTTTTAATGTGACTCCAGCCTTCCATTGGCACAATTCCTTCTAAGAGCAAGCCAAAGTAAACAGATAATACTGCATAGGGGAAAGCAGCGACAGTCAGAACCAACAAGAATATTCAGGCCAGAAGCTCTCCTTGGAAAACACTTAGGCAATATCTCTAGCAGCTCCAGAAGTTCATTTCCCTCCAGAAAAGGTGACACAGAGCAGCAAAGTCAGTCAGCCCTGCTATGTGTCCATTTCAGGGCTGATTATCTGCTGGTGCTGTAAACAAGACTATTATTCAATATAAATACTGGCTGGTTTTTCTTACAGGTTAGGAGCTGGAAAGAAGGCTGCCAGTTAATCACACACAGCAGCCAAGGAAAGCTGCTAAAGCTATTCATGCCACCACCCAGAGGGCTCTTGAGTGGAACTGTGCAAAGAAAAGGAAAGCCATTTTGTGAAAGGATTTTCAGCGTTCCCAAGTTATCTTAAATCTTTAGGATTTTTCCAGCGTTTTCCAAATGTTTCTAATTCCTCTGAAATCCTCTCAAAGGAACATTGCAAAGTTTTCCTCTTTTACTTTGCTTTGAATCAGTCAAAATACTTCACCTTGACGGAACAGAAATTTTTTTATTGTCATGTCAACCTTTAGTTTCATATTATAACATCAAAGTCGTGAAGTAAAAAATTTTAAAAATGAATAAACATTTCAAAATGAAGGTGAAATGCTTTACTGCATTCCTAAAAAGAAAAAAAATAAAACAAAACAAAACAAAACAAAACAAAACAAAACAAAACAAAACAAAACAAAACAAAACAAAAAAAACCAACTAACCATAATTTTGCTGTTACTGAATGATTATTTCTGGTTGGTTTATTCAAAGTAGCTGTCTCTATCTTTTGTAACATTCTGTATATAAATCTTCATCTCTGCTACAGACTTTTCTGTTTAGACTGCAATCTCTTCCGAGGAGAGCCTGGCTCTTATTATATCTTTATAGGGCAGTTAGCACAACAGACCCCAAATTTAATTGTTGCCATTTATTACAAATACTAAAAATAAATTTGCCTATTGCTCCAGGCAGCTGCACCCTCCTTGGAGCCCTCAGTGGGAGCTGCAATTAGTGTTAAGGAGCCAGAGTTCTGGCAGCAAAGATCTCCTAAATCCCCATTTTATCCCACGTTTCACTGTACTGTTTGTGAAAACCTGTTGCCTGTGAACACCATGTTATCACTCCTGTTCTATAACAATGCTTTTTTAAATTTTAATCAGGGCAGTAAACACGGCAGCGAGTCAAATACCAGTGTCAGCTGTAAATCAAGACCTGAAAGCGCAAAGCTGGGAGCCCGAGAGGATATAAACCATGGGACCCACGTTTCAAATGGCTGGATGTGATTGCTCTTCATTAAAGTGCTGCCTCAATATTGTGCAGATGTTATTAAAGAGATTTATAAAAGATAGATGCTTTTTTAAAATATCCCACCATGATTCAGAAGCCTGGAGAAAACAAAGTGCTAAAATGAACATGTATTTGTTTTTATGTTGCCATGAATTTTAGTTCTTCATGATGCATTACTCCATTTGTCAAAGAAGTAGCAGCTGTGTTCCAAGAAATATATGTTTGAAAATAATCCAGTTCAAAGAAGCAGAAGACTGCAGCTGGAAACAACCTTATTTCTTCAGAGAAGAGATAGTAAATCTGAATTTTCCTTCCCTTTCTCCCTCCAATTTAGGCTAAATCAGCCAGCTCTCCCGATAATTAAAATATTTCCTTCTCCAAAGCAAAGGATTTTTCCTTTGAACTTTCTGAAGGACAAAGGGAAGGAAGGAAATGTGTGTTTTCTGCAAGAGATATGGTCTCTGTGTTTCAAGGAGGAAAGGAGGTCCACCCTTCCTTTTGGACAGACCATTTGAAGTGGAACAGTCCAGCTGCTACAGAAGCCTTGGGGGAGCAAATTTGGATGGTTCTGGCAGTAGGGTAGATTTGTGGGTTTTTTTTTTTTTCAGCCCTGTGCTCTGCAAGAAGGAAAGAACAGGGATAAGTGCCGGCATGGAGGTGGAATTGGTGGGGAGCAGGGATCCTCTGGTCAGTCATTTATAGATACAGTTCTGAGGAACCTCACGCACATGGTGGAAGTGATGTGAGGAAATGGCCTCTGGCTGCACTGGGGAAGCTTTAGATTGGATATTAGGGAAAACTTCTTCATGGAAAGGGTTGTCAAGCATTGAACAGACTGCCCAGGGCAGCGGTGGGCTCACCAACCCTGGAAGCGTTTAAAAAATGTTTGGGACGTGGTTTAGTGGTGAAGAGGGTGGTGGTGCTGGTTGATGGCTGGACTCCATCACCTTAAAGGTCTTTTCCAAGCTGAATGATTCTGTGGTTCTGTGGTAGATGTTACACACGTGTATAAATACACAAACACACGTGTGTGTGTGTGTGTGTGTGTGTGTGTATGTGTGTTACAGTTAATGATGGTGATGTCAGCCTGCTACAGGAATAGGAGACCAAAAATCCTCCTCTCACGAGCCTTGAGAGTCTCCTGGTGCCACATAAAGGTGAAAAAAATTGCAGTCGAAATTGATAGTGAAACCAGAACATCATCCTATAAACTGTGGATTAATTCAGGAGTTCTGCTGGGCAGGAGATAACAACCGTGCCTGGACTCTGCCACGAGCTGGAAGGACTCACATTTCCTGCAACGAAGCGACTTGTTTCTTGCTGTCAATCTAAATATGACCTTGACAGCGAGTTCCCTTTTCAGAATCCAAAAAGCCAGACTCTGCAGCTGTCTCTGCAAGTCCCAGCGCTTGAAGGACACTCCCTTCATCCTGTCAGGTTTGCTTTCAGGTGTGATTTTGGTTCACTATGCCTTTAAAAATGTTTCTATCACTGCCCTTCAAAGGGACGTTCCTTGGAATTCACAGTAAGCTTTCAAGAAAAATGTCTCAAAAGTTTATCTATGGGTTATTTTGGATTTTTTTTTTTGTAATCATTTTTATGACTTCAGTGTGGTTTAGAAGGGGTCCTGCAACATGGATGTCCCAATGTCCTTTATTACCTTTCTACAGAACTATAAATTCACTTAATGCATAAGACATATTCCTCATGGGTACATATAGATATAACCTCTGTCAGTCCAAAATTTACCTTAGTTGACCATGCTGGGAACTCCTGCAGTTTGAAAACTGGGTAGGGTAAATACACATGTAATGATTCACAGGGGGATAAAGGAGGGAAGAGAATGAGTGAAACTGAAAAATGTTCTTGGAAAACACACTGAAGTAAATAACCACTGTTAAGCTGTTCCAGGAGAAGATTTAAGAAGCTATGAATCAGAACAGACAACACTGCCCTAGAAGAAAAGAGAGGCCAGAGAGTGACATCACTCTTAATAAAGAAAGCCCAAAGCTGCCAAGGCAGATTGGAATTCCACCAAGAACGAGGGGATTTTGTCACTAGCTTTGAAGGGAATTACATTATGTCCTGTACATGGTGGACATAAGTAGAATTATATTAGATCAAGCCTTCTGCTCCTCCTCTTATTACAATGTCATCACAACATTTGAAGCATCTCAGAGTGCAATGCCACCTAAAACTTTAATAAATTGATTTGCCAGGTGCAGCTTTAGCAGAAGCTGTATAAGGCTTTTAGGTTGGGAGCAGGGACAATCACATCAGCTGTACCATCATTTTTGAAGTAGGAGAGGGACAGCTCAGACGCTGGCTCTCCAAAGGAATTATGCACATCCCACCTGTTCATTTTATTACAACAGTGACACCTCCACAGGGGTGGAAGAGGTGGGGAGGGGAGTATTGGTCACAGAAGGAATGGCAGCTTGGTGTATCTGCTCCTGTTATTGATTAAACTCCCTGACAACCACGGAGGGAAGTTAATTACTGGGAGGCAAATTAACACCCCTGCAAGATAATAGGGAAAACAATAATTATATTAAGAACTCAGTGGGGCTAAGTTTTCTTGGCCCTGAGCCTGAAGCTGTGAGTGGTGTTTGAAAGCAAACCACTGCTCTACTGCTCAGGGGCAAATAGTTTGAACCATATTGATTGAAGTCTTTATTCTCAGTGATTAAAAAGCACCTTCAGCTGCCAGGGAGTCAGTTCAGGCTGTTCACAAGGAGTCTTTCAATTAAGATTTCAAACGGGACTGGCTTTGCATGGCAATGGGTCTGTCCTGGTCAGCAGGGAGAGCCGGACTGTGCTGAGTGACCTGGGCACACCTGGCACGGGCTCTGTGCAAGGAGCTTGCCAGGACCCTTGCAGGGGCATCCAAACCCATGGAAACAGAGCTAATTAGGCAGCAAGGCTGGATTTGTTGCTTCTATAAACTGAAGGAACCCTCCAGTATTCAGTTTGGGTTCCAGATTTCATTTTTAATCTTATTTTTGCCTGCGTTTCAACTGAATCGCAGCAGCTGGAAAAGCAGGAATATGTCACTGGACTGGGTAAGAGAGGACTTCTGGTGCAAACTGGCTTCACTGCAAATCTGTCTGTGATGCCAAGTCAAACCGTGTCACCTTGTGGCATTATTTAAGATTTGGAATCTCGACATTGAGTCTGAAAATCAGTCTCAGGGCACCTTTTTTCCATTACAAATGCAGTAAGTTTCTTCTGATCAGAGTGTACAACACAACATCTCTGTTTAAACTGACATTTCCAAATTATGCCTGCAGTTACCTTCTGCCCTTTTACTTCCTTTTAGTAATTCAAGAAGCCTTAAAACAGGTATAAATGAGACATTTGGTACATTAACTATGTTTTAAAATGTCTGTCTTAGAATGTAGCTTCTCTTTGAGGGATTTTTGTTGGCCTTTTTTTTGGGGGGGGAGTTTTTCTGCGTTTTTTGGGGGGAAGGGGGATGGTTATTTTCTCTTCTCCTGCACTAGAAGAACCATGGGGAACACTCTGAATGCCAAGACAATTTTTAGCTAGAGATTAAGTGGCAGTCTGAAATTTTTTAAGACAACATTGCCGCGTTTTACACAGGAGTTACTGAGGGCATTTTTTATCTCTTAGGGTTGTCATTATTACTGCTGGTAAGAAGGAAGAAGGCTGGAACCCGGGTCAGTGTCTCCACGATGTCAATCTACGAGCTTGGCTGCTGGGAAGAGTTACTTTTTTACTTGTCAGCCGGCTGACTTTGATTTGGATGCAGCAAGAGGCAATGAAAAGGAGTCCCGTGGTGTCCTCTTCTGCTGAAGCAGTTTTAAGAAAGGATTTGTGCCACAGGAGTAGCAAAAACCTGCGCCTCGTTGGGGTGGCAAACAAAGTTACGCTTGAATTTTCTGACTAGGTAGAGGGATTTTTAAGATCAGACCTCGCAGACTGAATGCAGAATTGCTGCAGCTTTTCTGGAGCTGTCCATCAGAAAGAACAAGACACACTCAAATCACAGCAAGAGTTTAAAATGCTTGTCTGGTGAAGAGGAGGAGAAAGACTGTTCCCCTGGTTGCATTCCTTAATGCCCTGCCAGGAGATATTAATGTAACCCATAATTAAGATGATTCCAGAACTGCAGCTGACAATGGCGTGTGAAATGGTGAAAAAGCTAGCACTTATCTGACGGTGCAGACTTCTTGCCCCCAGGTTTCCTGTGTCTTTATGCTGTGATTCAGATTTGATCTTGAAGATTTGAATTTGCCTTTGTTTCTCCTCATAATGCATTCTGTGCATCACATGTCTAAGGTTTCTGCCTTCAGCACTGGACAATCTATTTAAATTTATTTACATTACTTTTTTTTTCTAACTTCAAAAATTTAGTCCGTTTAAATCTAAGTTAAAGATACAGCTTTGTATTTTGTTTAACTGCCTGGCTTTGCACCTTCTTTCCTTAAGCATCAATATATTTTTAGCAAACTAAGTAAGTCCAACTGTATCTGATATTTTTTGATTGCTACAAAGAAAAAATGAATGAAAAAGTAACTGAACAGACGTGTTACTCTGTATTGCTATGTGCTCAGCATCTAGGAGTACCCACATGCAAGAATTACGACTATAATTCTCTTTTCTGAGAAACACTAAGAGATTTGTGTGGATTCTGAGATCAGTTATGATCACTTGCTGTGGGTGGGTGTATTGACTGACTGTGTGACTGACTCCTACGTTGGAACAATCTCAGAATTCCTATTTCTCAGCTTCTTTACGGCCTCAGCAACCACAAAGGCAACGCTGTCCCTCTGTAACAAATACATGAGGCTGGCAGAGAGCGTAAGGAGTTCTCCCCTGAGCACCTGCACTTCCAGGTGTGAGCCAGTGCTCACTTCCAGTCTTGATTTTGCCATGTTTTACACCACCAGTTTGCAGCCTGGCTGCTGGAAGCAACTTTCACTGTGAGGAGCAGGGGTCAGCGTCCTCCACAAGAAATGGCAGAACAGTTTTGAGGCCAGGAGTGAGGGCACGGTGTCCTGTTTTATAAAGACACGGCGTGTGACCACAGATCTGTTGTGCTTGGCTTCCCCAAACCGGTGTCACAAATCTGGGAAGCAGATGTGCTTAGTGGAAAGAGCCTTTCTTGCCCCAAAGTTGGTGTTCTACCATGGGCTTGCTTCACTTGGGAAAATGGGAGCTGAAGGGGAAGCGAGAGTTGGGGAACTGTATCGGCAAAATATGGGGATTTCCCACATTTTGCAGTTTTGGCGACAGAGATATAAATTCATGACGCTATTAAATGGATAATTCTCTAAATCTCACTGCAGATTATGGAATGCTGGAGATGATCTTTCCTATTGCTTTCTGTAGGTTTTGCATAAAAGTAATTATATAGGACGCAAATGCTACCCCCCCCCCCCCCAAAAATAATGGAATGGTTGGACTTCCTCATCTTCAGTATTACTGATCTTTGAATCAGTAATAAGCTTTTCATCTCCCCTATTAGAACCCACTTTCTTCAACCCTTTAAATCCAATTCTTTTATAGAAGGGATTTTGGGAACATCATTAATTCAATCATTGTGAAGAAAGGGAAAAATATAATTGGGCTGAGGAACAGGACTCCAAAGTCTCCAAAGCAATCTCTGCTGAGCAAACAAAAAAACTTTGTTGACATCCGTGCAGTGCTATGTATTAACTGAGGTTCAGACCTCATTTTTAGGTGAACCTGTCAAAACTGTGCCTTTTTTCAGATGATTTTAAGTCAGTACATGTAAAGGGTAACCAATGCTCAATAGCAAGGCATCCCAGAGTTATTAGGGAATTATGGAATGCATTAGGCATGAAATCCAAATCCAGTGAAACCAGGGATTTAAGAATAGCTTGCACCAGCAATTCCCTTCTGTTAGTACTTTGCAATCAAAGCAGTGATGGTGGAAGGACAGACAATGAAAAATAGTTTCAGCAAATATTAAAGTTAATATCAATTTACTTTGGCTGTACTTTCATCGCTTGCGCTTTCTGTGATACTGAAATTTACCTTCTGAATTATCTCTGTGAAGCAGATACGGAAGTGACTGAAAAAAATCAAACTCGGCATTTTGAGAAGATGTTTGTCATTTAAAGCTGTTAGAAGGGCGCATTTCAAAATATTTACAAGGGGACTTTTGACGTTCAGTTCTGCCCGTGCAGCCACGCGCCTGTTGGAGTGAGCAGTGTTCGTGTTCAGTGGCCAAACCCTTCAAGAGCCTTGATGGCTCTGGCTCTGCTCTACCTAAGCTGGTGCTGGACATTCCAGTCAAACCCCGAAGTTAATGGGCTACAAATGATTCACACGTATTTCAGTGCTCCACTGGATCCCCTTTGAGCCCAACTGTGACAGCCAAATTTCTGTCCGGTTTGCGGCGGGCGTGCTCTTCCCTTCCGCCTCAGCTGGCCTTCAAACCAAAAGTTTAAAAGTGTGAGCTTGTCATTTCAAACCTACTCTGAAATTATGTCTCGTAATATTTACTGCACGCCTCCCGATCCCATGCTTTCCGAGGAAATATTCCAAAAGAGATTTTCGTTGCCTTCAAGGGGGTGGGGGAAAAAAATCCACTGCTCAGCATATTGTGAAATATGCAGAGAGAAGGCAACAAGCTGCCATTGCATGTCAGATATGTGAAAATAAGTGCTTGATGGAAGATTTTACTTTCATGTTTCCAAGAGGTCTCGTAAATGCTAGTGATAAAAAAAAAAGAAATTACGAAAATGCAATTTCACCGTTTTCTATTGTTTGAGCAACTCTATCATCCATGCCCTTATTTATTTTGATAGCCTTTTTAATTCCGAAAAATGAAATTAAGTCACCACAGAGACTGCTACAAATTCTTTTTCAATGTCAACGACCAGATCACCTTAAAAGAAAACTGCAGTCATTTAAAGTGTTTAAATGAAGTGTTTGGATTTCCAAAGATACTCAGCAGCCAACCACAACGAGATTATGGCACAGGCAATGTGTTCTTATCATCATGTTCTTATCCTTGTTGTCAGAATCCAGAGCCTGTGCATGGTTTTGGGGCTCTTCTTGACTTCCCTGTGTTTTAGAGCAGTGGGTCGTGATCTCTGGGAAATGTTAAATTGCCAGTCAGTGTCAGAATTGGTTTCTTTTTTACATTAACTCTTGACAAGACACTCTCAAAATCTTCCCAAACCAGCGATGGGTAACACGGCAACGTTTTTATCCACACTTATCCTCAACGCTCCTGCAGCCATCGGCCGTGGAAGTCCCACCTACTTCCAAAATGTGAGAATGTCTTCAAGGAATACTTTGATACCCTTTATTGCGGGAAACAAATTACATTCAAGTGCTTAGGTCAAACCTTTTTCGTGAGCTGGAAAGGTGGAGTTCACTGAGAGGATGAAGCACCTGGACAAGTGGGTGCTCCCACACTGGGGCAAGCAGGGGAAGAGGAAAATTGGCAGTGTTAAAGAACAATTGAACGCTGAAAAAGTGAGGAGGGCTGCAAGGGACGCTCGTGAGGACTGCACAGCTTCAACCTAACGTGGGTGGGCTCCACAACCTGGAATCTCGGGGAAACCTAAGTGACCTGTGGCAGCAGCAGGTCAAACCGGATCATCTAGTCATTCCTTTCAGGCTGCAAATTCCAGCGAAAGGCTGGACTTCCATGCACGTCAGGAAAGGTAAACGAAACACTGCTGGATTCCATTAGAGGCGATATTTTTGGGCTGCACGTTAGTGGTGAGAACACGGCTTTTTGGAACGATGGGCTCAGGGAGAGCCGTTCTAGCGCAGTAATTCAGCCAGACGCCTCAAGAAACTAATGAAATTTGTTAATAAAGGTTGAGCGGCTTTCATATGGATTTTTGATAAGGAAACAGCTGCTCGTTTTCTTGGGTAGTGGTAGAGTCTGGAGGCCACGAGATCTGATAAGGGATAAGCAGATGGTTCAGAGCAAACAATTTGAAGTAGCTCGTGTAATTTCTTTAAGATCTCAGTACATAACCTGACACTGAGAGGTTATAAGAAGCTCATTGAGCTAATAGTGATCAAGTATTTATTGCTGGAGGGCAGCTAGAGAGATGAGAAAGGCAGCCAGATTTACTGAGAGATAAATAATACACTGCTGCATGCCCTCCAAAGTGGGATTTGAGTAGTTAAAAAGTGCCAGAAGAGCCCGAGAGAAATGCACCCTGCACGTGAGGGTGAACAGCACATTCTGAGCTGGAATGTGTTTGGTCCATGTATCCTGTAACACTCAGAGCGGCTCAAAAGGGAACTGTCACTGCCAAGCAAGCCCAGACTGCAGACCAGAGTCCTCCTGTGTGGAAACCAGGACAATTCTTTGATCACAGAGCAGCGGAATGGCTGAGATGAGAAAGAACCCCTGGTCCAAAGCCCTGCTTTGATCACAGAGCAGTGGAATGGCTGAGATGAGAAAGAACCCCTGGTCCAAAGCCCTGCTTTGATCACAGAGCAGTGGAATGGCTGAGATGAGAAAGAACCCGTGGTCCAAAGCCCTGCTGAAGCAGGGCCACCTAGACCCAGCTGCCCAGGACCGTGGCCAGTCAGCCTTAGGATAAGTCCAAGAATGGAGGTTCCGCAACCTCCCTGGGCGAACTGTGCACGTACTAGGTCACCCTCCATGAAAAAGTGTTTCCTGGTGTTCAGAGGGAACCCCCTGAGTTCCAGTTTCTGCCCATTTCCCCTTCTCCTGTTGCTGGCACCTCTGAAAAGAGCCTGGCTCTGTCCCCTTTGCATCCTCCCTTCAGGTGTTTATAGGCATTGTCCCTGAACCTTCTCTTCTCCAGGCTGAACAGCCCCAGCGCTCTCATCTTTTCTTCAAAAAAAAACCAAGCCACCATTACTCAGTTGTTTTATCTCGAACAGACAGGAGGAGAGATAACACAGAGAGTAAACAAACCGTCTTAAATAGAATATTTACTTCTTCCTCTTTAAGCTAAGCCCTGCCCACCACAGACTCTGTGAATGGCCTCAGGTGAACCCAGAAAGTCTTACAGGCCTGTTTTAAGGGACAAGGTTAGTTTCTGGAGTCAGAGGACTAGCTTGTAACGTGTAAGCTAAGAAAGGGTTTGGAAGGCAGAAAAGGTAGAAGAAATCAATTCTCTTGTATTTACCTTTAGCTGACCCAGGAGTTCACAGAGCCATAGAAGGGAACTCATTAATTCATTCATTCTCTGCCATTAATAGTAGACTTTATGGGCCAGCAGTGAGTGCTCTGGATTATTTTGCCCGTTGCTGCTCAGACTGAAATTACTGCATAATCTGGCCTCCTTTCTAGCGAATTTATTTTTTATTATAGATGGATTAAATAGGTTAAAGCAACGTGCTGTTATCTCAAAAGCTGACTTCCACTGATTTAGACAAATGTTTAGCAGTTTTTGAGTTTTCCTTAACAAAGGTCACTTTTGTTCCCTGAACATGCTGTCAACATGGATCAGATCACACTGATACCTGTTAATAGTTTTTCATTGTGTAAATATTGCTCAGGCTCCAAATGTTTCCAGACTATGTCCCAACAGTTATAAATAAATAAATATATACACAAATCAATGTGGCTGGAAGTGCTTACAGACCAGGTGTGACAGCACTGGGAGAGCTGCTCAGTGGTAATATATGATTTATATGAGGCTGAATGCTCAGTGACTAAGTTATCAATCAAAAATTCGTATCCCAACCTTTTTTTCTGAGTGCGGACCCACGCAAAGTTACCAATCTCATCTTCCCACGAGCATCCTTATTCAAAGGACATTCTTCAGGCACTGAAACATGCCACAGCCCATTCAGACAGGATGAAATATGGCAAAATATGTGCCCCTCTGAAGAGTCAGTATATTTGCCCTAGTTTGCAAAGCAGTAAATGATAGCATGGCTCCACAAATACCTAAAGGTGTCCAAATAGTCATTGGGAAAACGCACCCAAACGTACACAAAACCAAAACATAAATCCATGATTTTATAGTCAGAGAAGCCTTGTGATCCTCCAAGGAGAAATATTGTAAGTTCTGGTGTCCTCCTGCTAAAAGTGAGAATGGGCATGGGAAAAGGGCCTCAGACCTTCTAAACAGACTCAGATAAAAAACAGCATCAGGTTAAAAGTTGCAACAAATGAAATTTTAACTGGTACAGGGTCTCTTGAAATTATCAGTTCTCTTGAACTGAGGAATCAGTCCTTAACAATAAAACAAGAAACAGAAAAATGAATGTGTTTAAAGTACTGTTCAGTCACAGTTTTGTACTGGTATTTATTCTGCTCTTCCCCTGACCGCTGTGTAGTCTTCCTCCTTTTCTCTTCTACTGATTTGTTCTCTTTCTCCAGCACAACTCATTAAAACCTGTGATTTTTTTGGTATTTTTTCTGACTTTTCCTTATCTCCCTCAATTCTTTTTTTTTTTTTGTTTCCACAATGATTTTTCCCAGGTCTGCTGAGCTCTCCTTACTTCTCCCACCATCTGGCTAGGCAGCTGCTCCTGGTAGCACCTGAACAAGTGAGTTGTGAAAACAGTTGTTCAGAAGCTGATTTTTACCTGTAGCTCCCATTCTCCGTGGGACTGGAAGTTCTGATGATCAGGGCAGGTGAAAATGATGTATGAAACACACCTTGGTGCATTAAGGGAAAACCTGTGTGGCACAAGCCAGCTATAAAGACAGCGTGGATCGGGCCAGTGGAAACCCCAAACCATTCCGTGAGACGCAGCCAAAGAGGGGAGGGGCGGGGGGAAAAACAACCATAAAAATCTCACCAGATTCTTCAAATTCACTGTTGTACGCATTCCAAGTCTCACTTATGCGGACCAGGTTTTCCTCCATGGCTTGGATGTCCATGTAGGGACAGTTGCACTCCGGGAATTTGGGGCCACACTGACACCAGCAGTCATTGTCCTTGCAGATGAACTCCCCCTCCGAGTTGCAGGCGATGTAGCTCAGAGCTGCCTGCACAAAGTGCTCTTGCAGGTACTCGGGGAGGATGACCTGAAGACCTGAAGGAGATGGAGGAAATTTTTGTGGTGTTGAGCGCAAAGGAAAGTTCTGGAGCCAAGCAGCTTCCCCAGCCTACGCAGCAAACAAGCAAACAGTTACGAGAAACAAAGAATACGTGGAGCTTTTAGGACAATTTGCACGTCTGTCCAGCGTTTGCACTACGTCATGTATTTCCTTTCTAAATAATTATTTTCGGAGTAAAAATATTCCTGACATTTCCCTTTCAGCGTGGAACATCCATCCACTAACGAGCAACCCATATTCCTCAGATGTTCCTTGCTGTAACCTTTCCAGGGGCATTTGGGTAACACCAACTCCTCCTTGGGAAGAGCTGCTGAGTGAACAGCAGCAGGAAATCACGCAGCTGAATTATGATCTCGGTGCCAGCAATAATGCAGGCTCTGAAAATGCTGATGAGGGGAAAGCAGCCCTGAGAGACACAGTAAAGAAGAGACAGCATAATCAGGAAAAGGGGTGTAAGCATTTCCATCCGAAATTGGGCTTGTTTTCCATGCTTCCTTTGGCACAAGAAGAGGAAGCTTGCCTAAATAACTCGTTATCTGCCATGTTTTTGTAGGGCAAGCTAAGAAGGAAGGGGGAAATTGGGCTGGAGGAAATTTTTGAAAAATTAAATTTGGCTGGTTTTTTTTTTTATTTTTCTAGCATTGGTAGCAAATTGCTCTGGGACAGTCAGTTGGATGTGAAGGGTGGGGCTGCAAAACCTCGGGAAAGAAAACTCATTCTTAAATCTACTGAAGTTTTAGCATAGAAAGGGTGCAAAATTCAGTTCCTGTGCCAGAACCAGGGAGCAGGTGAATCAAAAATTCCCAGTGTTTGCTACCAGAAAACCTTGACCATCATTTATGAGATCCCAGAGATAGGAATGAGTGTTTTACAGAGAAGAGTTTTAACTCTGTAGCCCTCAGTCGCTGCAGCTGCATTGGTAATAACCAATCAAAGAGCCGCAGCAAGGGACATTATGAATTTTTATTTAATATTTGTCGTTGTTTTCCGTGGCAAACACAACCTCTCCGGAACCAGCGGAGCTTATTTGTGTTCCAAGCAATTTCTCAGCATATGAATTGGGTATTTGGTGATATAAGTTTCTTCTCCACAGGCACTTGGGCGATTTCACAGAGATTTATCCCTTCTTTTTAGGTGTGTACAAAACTATAGCTGTAATTTCAGAACCCTTTCAAGCCGAAACTCAGTTGCTGAAAACTGGTCTGACTGTGCTCTCTTCCGTCTCGTGTCACAATCTGTAAAACTCTGCTGCTCCCGGAGTTAATATTGCAATAGAGTTGTGTGCTTGTGAAAAACCGTGAGGTTGTGAAAGGAAAAGAAAGCCCGGTCTGAGCCCTCATTAAAGAGTTTACACAGTTCTGATTGCACGTTTCTCCACATGACAATCCAGTGGCAACAAACCACAGTCTGAGGGGCTGAAAGGTTATTTTCCAAATTTTAACTGACAAACATCCCGAACATGCTGGAAGCCATCAAAAATTACGTTTTCTGGAAATACTCATTGCATCGCAGTGGAAATGACAAGTTTTTAGTTCAAAAAAAAAAAAAAAAGATTCTCTGTGAGGAATAATTTTATGTTTTTATGGATTTAATCTGTTCTGGGGAGAAAGGAAAGGAGGGAGAAAACACACATGGATATTTTAAGGAAGAGTCATAGAATCGTAGAATATCCTGAGACTGAAGGGCCACAGGGATCATCACCCCTGAGAGCTGACCAACCACCTCACGCTGTTTGTCTGAGTGATCTACAAACTCACATAGGAAATTTTAAATCTCCGAAATAATTGTGTATCTACCTTCAACTGCAAATTAATAACTGTGTTGTTCTCTCGTGGCGTAGAGTCAGAGGTATGCACAAATACATACATTAAAGAGAATTTAGTGGGTGTTTTCGTAGTCGTAATTTGCTCGTGCTTTATTTTTGTAACTGGAAATAGAAATTATTATTGGCCTAATGCCATAAAGGGGGACTTTTCAAAAATTTTTATGTCCTAATAGTCAGGCTGGGAAATGCTTCTGCTGGAATTTTGGAAAAAAAGTATTATTTAGAAACGATGACTCTCTTCTTCTTTTTGCCTTCTCTTTCTGCTTCTTTCTATTTTTCATTTTTATTTATACACAATTACTACTGTTTTCCTACTGAGCGAGATTTTAACCTTCCAGGTTTTTTTTTGTTTTTTTTTTTTAAATTCCCTTTGACTCCTCCTGAGTTTAGAGCATTTGAAAATGTACATCCTGCTCCTCTGGTGACCCCATTAATTTTGGGTGGAACAACTGCACGGGGTGTGAGCCGCTGCTCGGTGAGTGCAAAGCGGGCTGAGCTCGCTAAATGTCGCTCCCAGCTTGGTGGAGTCTCTGGAAATTCAGGCTGTTCGAGAGGTGGATGCTAAGCAGAGCTGCAATATGTTAACGGGGGCTATTCAAATTATTTTCTGATGAGTGCAGGAATTGTTTCTGTTCAAAAGGCAGCACGAGGTGCTGACATTTCCCTCGCTTTGTCTGGAACGTGCTCGTTGCGCGCGCACACGCACGCACACCCCCAAAAAAATTAGGAAAATGACCTTTTATGAGGTGAGAGAAAGAAAAAAAACCAACAAAACAAATACTGTGATAAATGTCACCCCATTCCGAAACAAATTAACGGAATTGCACCTACGTACCTTGCAACTGAATCTTATTTTCGGGACTCTGAACCAGAACGGAGCTGACAGAATCTAGGTTGTCATAGTTACTGCAGCCGAGGGGACCGGTCCGCGTCTCTGTCACCTGGTGGGAGGGAAGGCAGAAGCACTCGCTGGATTACCCGAAGCAGGCTGAGGAGTTTCAGAAGATTGTTTCATAAACTTTCCCCTCTGTTTCAGCCAGAAACACATTTCAGACTTAGTTATGGTGAGGTAACTCTATTTAACTGCCGAAAGGGTGAGGGAAGATGTTTTGCCAGTGCCACAAAGTGCAGGAAGTGCTATTTCCGCCACAGAGAATCCTTGCAAACACGACACCATCACAACTCTACACAAATACTGCAGGAATGTAGTGCTAGAATGCTGTAATGCCACACCAGCAAGTGTAAAGGCAATTTCTTTTTCACAGCCGTGGGGATTACAGTGAGTTTGCTAAATGTGGTTTATGAAAATGAGGGCTGAGATCCTCCCCTCTTGAAACCTGTGCACGTGACGAGTCCTTCTCGAAGCCATGGAAAAAGCTTTGACTTTTCCAGTGGAGAAGAGCAGTATTTGGAATTAAAAACCCCTTTACGAGCGGTGTGCACCATGGTGGTAGTGGTGGGATGTTTTTTCCGTAAGGGAAGGGCCTAAGGTAAGTTTAGGCACAAAATTCTGGATATTTCGTCTGTCGTAATCACCAAATCTGTGGCCGCAGAACCAAAACACAGCTACATTTATCAGAACAGAACCTTCACAAGGCAGAGCTTAACAGTGAAGGTTTATGTTTGGGAGAGAGCAGTTATTTAAATCACAGAATCGTTAAGGTTGGAAAAGCCCTTTCAGGTCTTCAAGTACACCCCTAAGCCACGTCCTGACCACCACATCCTGGTTTTCTTGAACACTTCCAGGAATGGTGCTTCCAACCACTGTCCTGGGCAACCTGTACCAGTGACTGGCAATTCATTATTTCAATGAATAAATTTTTCCTGATATCCAATCTGGATGTGCCCTGGTGCGACTTGGTGAGTAAACACGTTTAAATAAAAAGAAAAAAAGAGTTAGTAATTTGTACGCTTCCTGGAACGTTGTATGTAATTCTTAAGCGCCAACAAAGTAGTTAAAAAGGCCAATTTCTTTTTAAAATGAGAAGGGTCTGATAGAGTTTCTGAGCAATGAGGCACTGCTGTGGTGCCCAGGGAAACAGGCAGCCACGGAAAACCCAACCCCTTAGCATGCGTGGACATACCACGATCCCACATTTTTTAGACTGCGTTGGCTGCTGTAGAAAATTCATGGGTTTGTAGTTCCTTCCCCTTTGTATCAAGACGAGGCAGAGAGGAGAAGGTGAAAGTGGAGAAAAAGCAGCACAAGCAGACACAGCAGGGAATTCTGGCCATGGGGTATCATCCCAGACTCACTGACTGTCAAAGTACAGCCAATCCCTCTGCCTCCCAAACTGTTCTCAGCCACTCTCCTGGAACTTCCTGCTCCTCTTCCTTTGACTGTTTCAGAAATCATGGCCAGATTTACCCTTATTCGGTACCTGCCTCAGTTTTTGAACACAACCACATCTATTTTCTGCTACTTCAGTTATCATACTCAGCTCTGGATCTCCTGGAGAATGAGCCCAAATTACAGGGTGAGGGAGCAGGTTTCCAAAACACAGGCAATGCACTGAGCAAGCAACAGCCACGCAACCAGACAACCAATGTGAGCTCGTAAAGAACAGAAGGGAGAGGGCTATTTGAACAGTCTGATTCGATGGGAAAGTGAAGGTTTGCTGACATAAAACCCTGATTGTTCACGTGGCTGAGGGTCGCCTAGCTCGCCCACCCACAGCCTGTGGGTGGCTGCAGGTGGGTCACGGTGTTCTCAGAACCACCGAGATTTCCCATTCCCCTCGCACTTTTGCAAGGAATGTGCGAGGTTTCCTGTGGGATTCTGTTTTGAATCCCACCTGTTGGTTTTGCTGTGCCTTAAACCAGACCTCCCCTGATGAGGGAGGATTTGAGATCCTTGCCAGGAATCCCACATACTAATGAGACATCCGTCACTCTCTGCTTACAGATAGTTTATTGAGTCTTATCAGAGAAGTTAAGAATAGAGCAAGGAGTACAGCAGAGAGTCTGGAGAGTTCTGAATGTTCTTAAAATGTCCACTGAATGTCCCCAGAATCAAGATAACATGGCCTTCTGAAAGGTAAATTACCCAATAAGGACTTAAAACGAAATATATTTTCATTTATCTACCAATACTTAACAAATGCCCACCGGAACTGCGGAATTTTTCATCCAATCCTTTGAAACTGCTTTTACTGCAGAACATGGAGGGATAGAAGAAGCAGAAGAAGCTTAGAAACTACGGCAATCCTCCATTTTGGAGTTTTTTACTCTTTATCTATTTGCTACATTAATAAACCCAAAACCTCTAGGTTTTCACCCTGTGATAACTTTACAAAATATTCTATCATCTAATTCTACCGAAAAGGTTAGAAGTTTTCTCCATGGACAAAGGTCAAATACAGCGCTGTTCCAGGGGGGTTAAATTATTTAAAATTATTTAAAACAGGCAGAGGATGTTCTTTCTGCCTTCTGGATTCCCAGAGTTTCCTGTCATTCCAAGCTCCTGGCACCTTCCCGCTGCTTTGAAGGAGTGTTCCTGAGGGTGCAGCAGGAGGCCCTTTGCAGAGCCGCAGCCCGTGGAGAGGACACAGGAGTGGCCTTCACCGGCGAGCAGAGCTCGAGCTGCACAGGGAAATGGGACCGAGTCAGGTTGGGTCCTCTCTGCACACATTTGGCAATTTTTTGGTATTTACCAGCACCAGGTTTACCACGGTTTTTTGCTTAATCATCCTGAATCGGCACAAAGACTCTTCCACGGGGTTAAGACTTGGGTTGGACATGGCCGGAACGACAGTTGTGATTTACCTGTGATCCTTCAGGCCTCTGCCAACGAACAGCCTAAAAATTCCACTCTAAAATATTATTTTTTGGAGGCGCCCCCAGTCCATATACAGAATCCTAATCTCTTTATACAACAACAAAGAGTGTTACCTAGACCAAATAAGAGAAATAGCCAGAAGACAAAAGAAGACAGGTAAATGTTGTAATGAATTTTATCCTTACTCTGACGTGTTACATTAAGCACTCATCTGTGCAATTCTTTATTTAAAGATCCATTTATTTTAGTGTTGTTTTGGTTTGCATATTATTATTATTATTATGGTTTTCAAGCATTTGTCTATCAGGCAATGCAGCTTCATAAAGTTATATGGAATGTATAAGCTATAAAGCAAATTTTACAATTCCTATCCATTCCTATTACTCTTTTATGCCCCCTGAAATCACAAAATAAGGAAGGGCGGTAAGTAGATTTGTAGTTACTGTGCCCCTTTTTGTTCACGGTTCTTCACTCGTACCTGAATTATGCCAGACACAGGTAGAGACTACCACTTTTGAGAGATGGCATTTATAAACACATTGATTCAGAAGAAAACTATGTAGGGCAGTTTTGATATGACTTACAGGCAATCATTGTTGCAGTGAAGTAATAAAGAATTGTAATAATAATAATAATAATAATAATAATAATAATAATAATAATAGACAATGCTCTACAAATACGGCAATAAATAAGGACCTTTTCTAAACGTTAATTTTTCATTCCAATCTATATATTTATATTATTCATTCTTTTACTTCTCTGGGTACCTTCACACCCTCTGTCAGCTGCCTTGCTCTGGTACTCTTAGCTTCTGCATAGAAAATACATTGCAAGAAGAAATTCAAAATGAATAGTCTCTCTTTATATAAGAAAGAAGTGCTAAAGAATATAAAAATCATCCAACCTTCAACTTTTGATGGATGACAGTTCTAGTCAGAGGTCAAAGTCATGCAGTCACATATGCTTTTGTATACTCTACACAAATCCTACTCCACAAAGATTGTAAATCAGAAAGAAATGTGAGTGATTGATAAATGAAAGCCTCAAATTTCTATCAAATTTTTGGTTCAAATGAAAGGATTTGATTTTCTTAAATCATACAGTTGCAGACTGGTTTGGGTTGGGAGGGACCTTAAGGAACATCTAGTTTCAACCCCTGCCATGGGGGCACTTCCACTAGACCGAATTGATCCAAGCTCCATCCAACCTGGTCTTGGGTATTTTGGGGTAACTTTGGTGATAACAAAGCAGACTAGAGAAGAAAAAAAATTTTTTTAAAGAGTGCAAATGCATTAATTCTGGTTTGATCCAAGTGTTCCTGATGTCACTGATGATTTTACATTATTTGTTTCAGGAACAATAGGAATGAAATTGGAAAGGCGATGGCACGTCTTTAATTATCTCCCAAGAAGAGAAGTGTGACTATGCTCAGTCCCAAGATCACAGCTGAAAACTGTTTTGTCAGAAAGGGTATAAAAAAAAAGGCTGAACGGAAAAAGAGGAGAGGGAAAGGTGATAAAATAGAAATGCAGATTATGCTGAGATGTAGCGTGGTCCAGAAGTGACTGACTATGTGCGAAGAGCACCAGAACCACATTTGCTTTGCATGACCTGGGGCCCACAAGGAACGTTAACTCACAAAGCAAACCACCACAGAACAAAGTCATTAAATAACCAAAACCCCCTAAGAACCACTGACAAAACACCTGTGAAATCATCTGACACGAAGCAGGCAGGACGTTCTCCAGCGCCTTGTTTTCAGGGATTATCACAGAACAGGTTTCCCTGGGCAGCAGAGTTTTCAGTTCCCAGAAATAAACTCTAACATTCGGCATTAATGAGACAAATGCCTACAGTTTTCAGTCAGTTAAATCTCATAACCATGGTGATAATGACCCGATTATAAGTGCACTGAGAACATACCTCCCAGCACTTAAGCAGGGCTGGATTCTTGTGATATCAGTGGGTAGCATTTCCCCGGGAAACGGTCTGCTTTTTTTTTTTTTTTTTTTTTTTTCCTTTTNTTTTTTTTTCTTTTTCCTTGTGTCCGCGATAATTAAGCCTTACAGAAGACTTTCCCAGCAAAAAGGGGAACACGTTTCTGCAGAGGTTTCGCTCCCCAGCGCGTCCTTTCAAGCTCACGTAGCTAATATTCCTAACGAAGCGCCCGTGCAGAGGCGGTGCGTGTGCCTCGCACAAAAGGACCGTCCTCTCCGGCAGCGCTCCTTAAAAAATGGATTTGGCTGCCGAGGGTGGGAACCGAGCTGGCACAAAGGAGGATGAGGCAATGCTGGTCACCGCAGGACGGGCAGCTGCGCTCACGCTCACGTAAACCTCTTTAACCCCCCGAGCATTCAAGTAAGGGTTTGGAGCAAACTCCTCGTGTCCGCGCGAGGGAGGAAGGCCTGTTCCGAGCGGTTGCGCCCGCGGAAGATGCGGGGGGAAAAAAGCATGGAAACAGGGAGAGACCCGAAGGCTTCGGGATTCTCCCGAACAACGCGATGGTGGCGCTGGGTCTGGTGATCTTCGAGGTCTTTTTTTGGCCGCAGTAGTTCTGATTCCATGACTCTCCTTCCAACCTTCACCCCCAGGGCCTGTCCTGCCGCCCGTGCTCCCACACCCTGTGATCCCTGCCCGCTCTGCAGTCGCTGCTCACTTCACCTTAGAAAAAGAGCTGATCGAATAAACAGGCACTAAATGTACTTTCTGTTTAGATGTGGATCTCCTGTCAGGTCTCTTCTTTCTTTCCCCCCGCCCACGCTTGACAGTTTTTCACAAAAGCACCTTTATTCCAGCACTTCCCTTTGCCACGCAACAGTTGCTGCTCCGCTGCCCTATTTTTTGTCATTGAACATATTAAGAAACTCCCGCTAATGAGTGTGTAATTAAAATAAGTCAGATTTCCTGAGTGTTCCAAGCACTGGTACTCCTCACGCTACGGGGCTAGATGAACATTTCTGAAGGAGGTACAAGACAAACCAGAAGCATTCACGATGTCAGGGGTTGGATTCATGTTTTCAATATGATTTTTTTAATTGCCAGGAATCTAAAACAATACCTCAAAGTCATGAAACATTTTCAACACATTTTCTAGCAGCTTAGGGCTGATGCTTTAATTTGAAGAGCCCACTAACTCGGGAGACCTGGAAACACTCCCATCATATTTTTCTGTCATCTGTAAAATGGAATAGGAACAGTAAACTTGATCTTTCTGCAAAAGAGATAATTGCAAAATTTCCATTAACTTCATTAGAAGGGAAATAGGGACTTCTTTCAAGTTTCTGGGCAAGGAGACAACTTTGAATTTTACTGAATGCAGCACTAAAGCTTCCCAAGAGATCAGTCTAATCCTTCCATTCGCACTCCTTTGTTTCTGCACTCCCAGGAATTTACAGTGAACCAGATTGTTACATTAAAATAAGAAGGAAATTGAAATGTATTCTCCTTACATAAAGCATTAAATACCTCGGAAACCAGAACATTTCAGGACCTGGAAATGAACTCACACTGTTTGAATTCTGCTCTGTTACATCCGTTAAAAATACTACGGATTTTTAAGGCTGTTCAGGTTCATCTGGTGGGGAACAATCACCTCTCTGTTCTATTCTGCGCCATCTCAGGGAGCAATACCTTGTCTGTAAACTCCAGGAGGATCCACAAGAATACTGGAGCAAGTCTGGCAGCACTGACAGCTCTGGAATCGCAGCCACAATTTTCCCTTTTCAAGGACATTTTAGACCCTGCTGCCTGTCGGATGCCACATTCCCATGCAACCTTCTGGACTGCAACAGGGAAGTTTGCAGGAAATGAGGCTGCTGGAAAACCAGGCGGGGCAGCAGTGCCAGAGCCTTTATTTCCTGCACTTTCAGAAATCAAAGGTGCATCAGCCTCATGCGGAGAACGAGGACAGGCATTATCTCCAAAAGAACAGGTTATCTCTTTTAATTAATCTTGAAGAAGAGATGACAGTGAGGTTGTCTTACAGAGAAGTAATAGAGTTAGCAAAAATGTAATAAAAATGGAGGATTTTGTTTCAGTCTCCATTTAGCTACTTCTGCTCGCCCATATCTTACCTAAATTAACACTAATATTATTTTTTCTCAGCTTTTATTGCCTAAAGAGACAGCTGAGCAACAAACAGTAAATGAAATCTATATATTTGGTGTAAAAGATAAAATTAGAAACAGAGAGAACAGCGCAGATACAAATTAAAATAATATTTCACCTTCATAAAAATCGCAAGGTATCTGCAGAAAGCAGAAGCAAAGATGCCTACTTAAAAAAAAACACAGTTCCCAACTTTCTATCCTTTTCCAAACATAATTCCATTATCATATAAAGGACAAAAGGCTCCAAAGAAATTTGGGGGCAGGTTAAATATCTCCATACACTTAATCCAACCGCAAAATTCCATGCAAGGACTTCCCAAGAGTGAGGGCGAGAATAGGAGAGGGAGTAGGGTTTGTATCTTCATGGACAGGTTCCAGTAGGCAATGCTGAGGCCACTGGGATTTTTCACTCTGTCCCCATTGATTTCAAGAAGACAGGATGATTTGCCTATTTATAAGACACAGATATTTTTGGTCATAATAATACTGCAGTTGAATGGGAAATATATATAATAGGTTTTTTTTAATGTTGGGAAAGTATGAATAAAAGATATAGTCCTTCCTGAACCAGTATGAAAAGTTAAAATGTTCCTTTTCTTTTTGAAGTGTCAGGAAGAAGATCCTCTTTCTAAAAATATAAAAAATTATCTTTGGATAATTTGGGAATATTTTACCTTTAATGTGGTCAGTTTTTAAAATTTTATATGCATTATTTTTAAGAGAAAAAAAAAATTTAAAAACCCCCAAACTTGTGACAAAGAAAAAAATGTGACATTAGGTCAACATTAGGTCCTAAAAATAACACGAAAGGCATTTAAAGTCTTGAAGCTTAAAAATCAAAACGATAAGGGCAGGTTAATTAAGAACTCACTTTTCCGTAGAGATTTCACCTTTGATTACACACTTCTACGCAATCCTAAAACTTAGCCGCAATATTCTTTTCGGCAACATCTCTCAACAGATGACTAATTTAAGCTGTTCCCAGGCCTTGCATTTCCTGCCCAGAAACTCCTGGATTGTTTTGCCCTGCGCCTCGCTGGAGGTCACGTCTGCAGCGGGACATTTTCCACGTCCCTTTCGCTTTGCCATCAAACTCCCCCGTCCCGGGGCTGTCATCCCGAGCTCTCACAAGGAATCACACTGGTGTCCATAACATGGGTGTGTCTGCCCGGCTCACAGGGATGTGTGCAGGTGTTTATTTTCAGGTTATANTCCCGAGCTCTCACAAGGAATCACGTTGGTGTCCACAGGGTTTATTTTTAGGTTATGTCCTCGTTACTTTCCCCACCCATTTATGTTGCCTCTGGTAAATGGTTGTAACACCCTTTCTGTCTCTTTGGTGTGGCCAACTCTGGATTTACAGTTTTGCTAAACTCTCAATTTTGTGCAACTGGTTTTTAGCGTGTTTTCCCGTGTCTTTGCAGACCTGCCTGCAGACTAGGCAGTTACAACCTGATCCATAATTTAATCATTAAATCCCTATCAGTTCTTCAAGCCGAAGGGAATTTGGCTTTGCTAAATTTGTGTTAGAGAGGAAAAAGCAACTTAATGCTGAAGCTTTAAACCTCATTTCATATGGCTGCTTCGTTCATATGGAAAGCTCTGGCTGAGAACCTGGTGATTCTCAACATTGTTATTTCATGAACTAAACAGGAAGAGATATTTTAATGTGCAGAAGACTGCTCTTAGAATTAGGCTCTGAGGGCAACGTTACCCAGGCAGACTGCTGAGCCCAGCTGGAAAATCCTTCACATCATCCCAGTTCGTGGGAATAGAAAGACGTATGAAATATCAAGACCCGTTCATTAAAACATACATGAATGCGTCCTACTATGGGTAGGAAAAAATACTTAGAATACAGAATATAGGATCTCGTCCAAGGGGCTTTATCCATTTCTTTCTGGTCCTGACGTAGATGAGACAATGGCAAGGGCAAAGAATGGTGTATCATAAGGGCAAGTGCATTTCTTCCGTCAAAAAACAGAAAAAGAGAGAGCCAGAGTTCCTAGGAGCGTAAGAATCTAGGGAAGGAGGGAAGTTCAGAAGGAAAAAGAGGAAACCTTTGAAAAGAAAGCAGCGCTTATTATCAGGACTGTGGAGTCCTGTGGCAGTGAAAGGACTTTGTTCTGCTCAGAATTGAAAGAAACTCTGGGCCACCCGCAGGTTTCGCTTTGTTTCTGTGCAGGTGACCATGTGAGGTAGGACATTCCTGGAGACCAGTTCACTTCGTGGTATGGTAGGTGAAAAACCTTTTGACAAGGGTGGTTTTCTCAATTAAAAATCTTAACACATGGAAATATCTGGATTAAATTTGTATATATGCCACTGTATGTTTTCTTTTTTCCCCTTTAGCTATCAGAATGTTTATCTCGTTTGTACGCACGATTATTTCCAAGCCCTTACACCGGGTTGAACTCTCAGGTCATGCACTACAGACTTGCCAGTTTGGGATATTTTCACCAAGGAAGGACAGATCCTCCCGAGTGCAAACCAATACCAAAGTAAGAATAGCAGACCAACACAATTTATCTTGTGCCTGAAGGAACGTGGGCTATCCATTTCTGACAGTGGCTCAGTATTCTTGTGAATGTTGTGTTTCGAGCAGAGAATTGGAGTGAGAACAAACTCTGCTTAAGTGGACTAAAATCATGACAGGAAAAATATTTTAATAGTCCTCTTCAAACTATTTTCTCTGTTACAGTCAAGGTTTTGTCATCACCTAATTTTACACGTCAAGGATTTAATGAAAAGCTGAAGAAAAAGCATGGAATGATTTTTCATTTGCCAGACTCTAGACACACTTGGAGAAGATAAAATTAAATTTCCTTGTAAACTTACAGATTATTTGGGAGACTCCCATATCCTCCATTTGGTGGAATTATTATAAAAGTTGGAAAATTATCAACTATTGTGGCCATGGCACAAAAGGGCCTTTTTATTATTTCTTTTCATATTACTTTTAATCAAATTCAAGGGAAGAATATCCAAAGCCCATGAAACATCTTAGCTGTTCCCTGGGAATTGAGGGGTTAAACTGGGCCATCCAGAGAGAGAGATAACGAGTAAGAGTTTGATAAATTGGAAAGATGGTGGCTGAGGCTGACCCGTGGAAGCCCAGATCTCGGTGGCACCGATGTGAATGAGAAGAAGCTTCCTTGATGTCAGCGGTGTTTATTCGTCGCACGAGGTCAGGATCTCGCCACGAGGAACTGGAAACCACTCTTCTGTTTTGCTCACTGGGTTCTGCCCTGAAGTCTGTGGAGCAGTGATGAAACTTCCAACCTTTCGGGCATTAAAGATCTGAAAGTGATGGGTCACTCCACGGGGCAGAAAGTCTCCTGGATGAATAATGCAACCTTCCTTATCCCAGCTCTGCTTCGGCATGTAGAGGCATTACATGCGTTATTTTGTAAGAGATTAAATTATAGTTTTGCTGTCAGACATGCAAATTCTGCTGAAGCACCGTGAGAAGGTGCTTCTACAAGGTAAAAATAACAGTGAAGTGCAGAAGACAGCAGTGATGCAACTCTCAGTGCCAGTTAGCCGTGAAGGATTCCCACATGAGGGATAATTTTCCACACTAAATGAATAGATCAAAGGGGATGACTGCAGATTGAATCACAAACCACAACAACAAAACATGCAAAAAATGTATTACAGGCAAGAAATCTCTAGGAAAAATAATATGAACACGGAAAACTTTCCACAGCCCTTTATTATTCTCTAAGATGCTTTCTTCTGATGAAGAGTCTCCATTTGTCTGAGATATCCTTCCTAATCTGACCTCTGTGCTCGTACAAGCTGTTGATACGTGCTATCTCCTGTTTCTGAGAGCTCTGAGGCAGGGAAATGTTCTGTGAATTTTACAGCCCTTGCTTGACATTCTCTGACCTGCTGACAAGCAGTAGCTGCCAATTAGAGGGTGGAGGACAGGCAGAGTGCTGAGGTTTCCCAACCCCATGCACAAACCAGCCAGAACAAAGATCAAATTGAAATCTGTACAAATCTGAGGGCCTCCAAATTCCTGCTGGAATGCTCTGTCTGAGTGCACTGTTCAATATGTTCACTGCGGAGCTCTCAATACTAAAACCCTTCTCCGTCTTCTGGGTTTATTGACTTTAGCTTCGCTTTTTCAGGGAGGGAGAGGAAAAAAAAAGAGGGAAAAGAGTATGGAACATTTAAGGAACCGTAGCGTGAATTGTTTATAGGTTTTTTGACAACTGTGATGGCAAGTGTTGTGTGAGGGCTGTTAAGGTTTCTCGTTCACATATGTGTATTTATAGCCTGCTCAGGGTTTGGCAGTCTTCATCTCCCTGTTTGTTTTTTTAATCTTCTCTCTTGACTAAACTCATAACTGGTAGAAGGGGCCTTCAGTTTGTTTTGCTCTGTCATGTCACGCGTTCTCTCCTTTTCTGTTGTTGTTTTGTGGTGGTTTGGGTTTGGGGTTTTTTTTTTTTAATTAAGTGAAGAACAGTTATCCAAAATCTTTCCCAAAAGGTTATCCAAGCATCTCTATTATGTGATACTTGATTGTTTTGAAAGCATCTCACTCTGCATCGCCAGTGAGCTGGTGATGTTGTAACTCCTTGCCCTCGTTACCTGGCCTTGGACACTTCCAGGGATCCAGGGGCAGCCACAGCTTCTCTGGGCACCCTGTGCCAGGGCCTCTTCACCCTGACAGGGAACAATTCCTTCCCAATATCCCGGCTAACCCTGCCCTCCTTCATTTTAAAGCCATTTCCCCTTCTCCCATCACTACTTGTTCTTGTCAAAAGTTCCTCTCCAGCCTTCTTGAAAGCCCCCTTTAGATACTCTAGGATTCCCCCCTACCTTTTCTCTCACTCCCTGAAATACTGAGGGCCAGATTCTCACAGGAATTGTGCTGTTTTACACCTGCTCAAGAGCTGACCTCTATGTTACCTTTGGAGATTCAGTTTAATTAAAACTCAACTGTCCGAATGAATTAAAGAATTTTTTAATATCATCCCCTTGGATTCCTCCATGAGATATGGAAATAGGTCCCTCACCTTTCACTTGGTGTATCCTTAAAATTAGTGAACAGTCCACCCATAGCAGTCATGAGATACCTTGCTATAAGTACGGTGAATTTAATCCAAAGATCTCCAACAGTTTCCACAAAAAAGAAGTATGTAACCTCAGGTATCTCATTTTTGCAGTGACACAAACACAGATCCTGTTGCTGTGCAGTAGAAGATGGTCCAGAGGCTTCTCAGCTACCTTTGGGTGATGCCCAAAGTCTAATTGGAGGTCCCAGTCCTTCTGGCAGGATAAAACAATGACCCAAATTTAAATTTGAAATTCGTACCTAGCCACATTAATAGCAAGCTGGGTTTGTGAAGCTCTTAATACTGAGCGAGGTTTCTAAAGACACCTGCAGAAGTATTCAATTCTCACAGAAACTTAGGGGGAGAAAAACATTCGAGATCACAATTCCTACGTATTTCCTAACTTTCAACTCCCCCTTGGGAAAATGTCAAACTTTGGTCCTGTATGAAGGCAGCCTGGTCTCCGAAAGCAGTGGAGAACTTGGCATTTCATAAGGGCCCTGAGCTACAGCATGGGGAAACCCCAAATTTTTTATAAGGATCAAAATGCCTTAGTTTTGTAGATTGTGACAATTAAATTTATATTTAGTTTCTTCAATGAAATCAGTAAAAACCTGCTATCACGGGACTTTCCAAAGCAATGTTTCTAAGTGTGATTTTTACACTTTAAAGCTGCTGCTGGGCAAATTTTTTCCCCCAGTCTTTGGTCCTTTACAAGGTTTCTCAGCTGTGCAGTCTTAAATTCTACCCACAGACTGAATGGATAAAGTGAGGGCAAGAAGGGTTCGAGATCTGGATTTCCAGACAGCTTCCCAAAAATTGGCTGTTTATACAAAACTGTGCAAACTGCTGAGATTCAGGATTTGCCAGAAACCTGACAAAAGCTCAGGGCTTTATGGTATTTCAGCATTTCTGCTTTTGATTACGGCAATTACTTGAATTCACAGAAAAACACATTCAAATAGGAGGTATGAACGAAAAGAAAAACATTGAACTGAGCAAGCTTTTTCAGACAAAACAAAGAAAAAAAGGTCAACACAACAACAACAACAAAAAAAGGTCTGTATTTCAGTCTGAGTCTTGAGTGAGAAACTAATTTCGTTACACTTAAGTTTCCTCTCTAACAGCCCACCATGAGTCATTCAGGGGTTAATTATAGATAATCAGATATAGTTACCATCACAATAGAGCCCTGTTCTTTGTAATCGAAACTTCTCAGATAAAACAAAATGCTTAAATCTCTCATAGCAAAGGAAAAAAAAAAAAAGAAAAGTGGTTTGGGGAAACTAAAAAGCAAATTGCACAATAAAATTTAATTGGAATTACAGGGCACATTCTCAGGGATGTTTATTCTTTCTCACTCAGATGGAATAAATGGGCTGTAAATAGCTGTAAATAGCTGGTGGAAAATTCAATTTATGCATCTGTTCTTCTGTTGCCTCCTGTTCCTTTGTTGCACTGTGGCTGTCCCAGAACGGTTTGGACTCCACAGTGACACCTCTGCCTGCATTCACCTGGCCCAGCTCCCGCAGGAGGAGGCGGATTCCGGGATGGAAGGCGATGCCCTCCAGGAAGCAGCTATGGAGCAGCCTCAGTTCCTTCACGGCAGTGCTGTGACACAACTGTGTTTATAACTTTGCAGAATGAGCTGGCTATTCAGTAACATTTAATTTACCAAGGTGGTTTTTATGCGTCCTGCACGGTTGTTTGGACGTACTGCAGAAGTTTGCTGGGGGCAGTGCTGGAATTACACCTCATGGCAGCAAGCTGGAGTTGTGGTCGTCCGAGAGGAGCACGACATCGCCGTGGTGGGGGCTCAGAGCGTTGCTCATTAACAGAACCACTCAGGAAAGGGGAAATCTGCTGCCTCTATCTGTATTCTGCTCCCACAGCTGGGCAGGATTTTACCAGACCAGAGCAGAGCACACCCCCGTCATCCTAACAGGTTGTTAATACGGAGAGCCATCAGCCCTCCGTGCAGCTGAAGAGAGGTTTTCCCAGGAAAACGCCTCCAAGATGAGCGTGCCAAGGAAGTAATGCTGGACGCGTCATATTTCAAGCACAACAGGCTGTATGTTCATGTAAATGTTATGCAAATGAGACACAGCCCTCAGGCACCTGGTGAGGTTCCAGTGAGGCCCTGGAGGCTCCAAACTCTTGATTTAGCATATGAGCCTTAGCACTTGCACTAAATTGCGTGTGTTAAAATCGTATTGAAAGGATGCATGTATCAGGGACTTTGAAATAAATTAAATATTGATACAAGCTCTGGGCTCTTCCCATGGACGTTTTGATTTCCAGTCAGAAAATGCTGCCACAGGATGATGTTACCTTTCTTAATGTGTCTTGTCTGCATGATTAATGCAAAGCCTCCATCAGCAGCAGCCTCAGTGCTACTTTTAAGGATAATTATGTCTCAGGTAATAGGAGAAACAAAAAATGACAAGAAAGGACACGGAATTAATGTAGTCATTTGTTTAGAAGATACATCACATGCTTATAAAAATGATCCTTTTGTTTTTTAGGAGAAAAATCTGCAATTTTTTTTTTTCATGGAAACAGAGAAAAAAAGATGTGATGTAGTCTGACCTGAAAAGGGATGCTCATACCAATTTGGGGGAAAAAAGAAGGAACACATACTGGCTTTGTTTGTGGGGGGTTGTGTGATTTCAAAGGAAACAAATTGTAATTTCTCTTCTCAAACAATATTTTAGAGGTGCCCCAGCCATCAAGATACCCATCTCTGAACACTTCAATCAGAAAATATGTTGGTGTGCCAGCAGTTGGGCTGGTTTTTTTTGTGGTACCTTGGTATGGTTGGTTTATCCAGATGTGCGTCCCCAACAGGGCACTTGTGTTCTTCCCAGCGAGAGCATGAGCTCTACAAAACATTTCTGGTGCTCTCAGCCCTCTCTTCCTAAAATACAAACGACTCTGTTGATACGGTAGAGCCTAGAATACTGCATATGGAAAAGCCATCCAAAATCATTTAAAAATGACGGCATCAAATACTAACTAGGTCCTGAATCATTATTTTTTTTGTTGTTGTTGCTAACTAGTCCGCGATCAAAAATTATTTTATCTTGGATTTCTTTGACGCTGGTCAAAAGGGAGTTGTGCCAAGCTGCGAGACCTTTTCTTGGGCTCCTTTGGCAAATCCCTCTCACAGGGGAAGGCTCTGAGCAGAGCTGCGGTGAGCAAGCCAGACACGGGAGGTGCTGGTGGTGGAAATGGTACAACTTCTAAAATTTTTAGCTAACTTTGGTCAGCGGGTTGTTTGTCTTTTCCCAGGGGAAAAGAATTAAAAGTTTCTTTTCAAAAGGCTCCGCTCTTGCTGAGCTTAACATCTACAGACCAGGAGTAGCACAGAAGATGTAAGAACTGCATAATTTGGGACCAGTGAACATCAAACCAGTGAATTTCTCTGGGTTTTGTCTGTATGAGTATGTGAAAAACCCAGGAAAGAGCCGTGTGTGATGGAATGGTTTCCTCTGCACAACCCGAGCAACGCCTGGATGAAATTATTTCTGTTGCACATCCTGGCCAGAAGAACATAGAGAATGCCTGAATTCTCTAACACTAAAAATGATGTTGGAGAGTTTTTGGTTTTTTCCTGCAGTTTTGGGACTTAAAAAAAGGTGCTCAGGAGTCTATGGTGTAACAAGCACTGGGGTCACTCCTCCCTGCAGCAGCACAAGGAGGGGAGGGTCTGATGGTCACCCTTGTCCCCAGGTCCTTCAGGGTGTCACTCCTCCCAAATCAACCCCCAGGCTGGGACACAAGGATCTTGGCTCAGCAGCTGTGTGGAAAGTAGTCTAACTCAGATGTCAGTATATATATTTTAATGAATAATCTTCAAATGTGCTACTTACATCCTGAATCTAAAACTTGATGGTTTTCTCAATTTAAAAACAGCAGTCTTTCAAAAACCTGTGCGTATAGAACCAAAAAAAAAAAAAAGCCTTCCTTGGCTGTTTTTGTGCTCCTGCTTTTCAACAGAAACGGGTTTTTTGTTCAATTAAATGTTCTGACAGTAGAAATTTGTCATGCAAATGTTCCCGGCCTCTCAGTCGAAGCAGTGGAAGAAGCCAGGGTTTCATTTATCAGCACTGGTGTATCTGATGTGAGAACCATTTTCTGGAGGCTCCTGCAGCCAATTAACCAAATCAGATTTGCTGGTGGACTAACACTTGGTTTGCATCCACCTCAGCAGGGGGCTGGAGACAAATCTTCCATTCGTGGTGTTTGTAGAGATCTGTGGACATGCAGAAAGGTTCATTCTGTAAACTGTGGGTGGGCAGGGCTGAATTTTGCCTCGTAACACAAATTTTCTTAAGAATATTTCAACGGCTAGAAAGGGCAAATTTCTTTCAGGCAGCGTTTTGTCTCTGCATTTCTGTGCTCTGCCACCTGAGTTACCACTGGTTGCAGCAGTCAGTTGTCTTCACACAGAAGGAACTTTTGCATGTGGAAGGAGCCTGGTTTTAAAGGCTGCTGTACATCTGCATGACAAACAGTCAGGCTGTGAAGGAAAGCCAGGTCAGAGGGATGGGTCGCATCGTGGGGTCTGCAGCAAGAATCATGGAATTGATTGAACCACTAAGGTTGAAAAGGCCTCCAAGAGCATCAGCCTTCAAACCACTCTGTCAGCTAACCCACATCTCAAACACTCACTTCTTGAACACCTCCAAGGATGGGGACTCCACCACTGCCCTGGAGAGCCCCTTCCGAATCCTCACCACTCTTTAAGTGAAGAAAGTTTTCCTAAAATCCATCCTGAACCTACCCTGGAACAACCTGAGGCCATTTCCCCTTGTCTATCACCAGCTGCCTGGGAGAAGAATCCAATCCCACCTCACCACAACCTCCCAGTCCAGTCCTTCCTCCAAGACTGGGTGATGAGATGGGCAGCCTCAACCAAACCCTGGGCTGGGCTGAGCTGCCATGCCACCATTCCAGGAGGGACGGGACTGTGGGAATATCCTCCACAGACCAGCAGCCAAACTGAACACGTGCTGTGGAGCCACAAGATCTGGCTGGATCCTTCTCCCAGTAAAGGCACTTCCAAGGAAGTAAATTTATATTTACTTGAGTAACAGCTAAGGCAGGTGGGAATTGCATCTGGTTTCAGGTGTCTTTAGTGAAGATCTTGGTTACCAGTGGAAAGATCCAAGGAGCAGAAAGGATCCTAAATCACGTCTTGCATTAACAGCTTCATAATGACTGCACATTCAACTGCAAGTTGCAATTTTATTTGCCCTTCAGTTCTGGATATGAACTGGGAGAGGGTATTTCGAATGAGTCACACAAGACTAGAGATCTCCTCAGGATGACAGCTGTTTCTTTATGTCCTACCTGGGGCACTGATCTTGGCCAAGCACCCTCCAGTGCTAGGTGTGACCTGCAGCAGTCAGCACAGAGCGTGCTTTGACTGACAAGCTGACAAACTAAAACTAGTTCCTAACAGAAAATAATACATCTCCATAAAGCTGTAGGAGCAAGAGCTCTGAACTGTTCCAAAGGTCATTTAAAAAATAAAAAAAAAAGCCAGGCACAGGAGTACAATAACTATATTAAAAAAAAAAAAAGAAGAAGAAGAAGAAGAAGAAAGAAGTATGAGAAATATAAATCTGTCTGTAAATGGAGTTACTAATCACACATGTTCACGAGGTTGTCTCAGTGACCAAACACTCCTGTACCAGTCAAATTATGTATCATTCATCACTTATCCCTGGTACATCTTTAGGCCCTCTTCCACACTAGCATCTTCATTACAAATTGAATGCTTTGACTCGGGTAAAAAAAGAATAAAACCGATTATTTTGCTAACAATTACCAATCCAACCACATTTCCCCCCCGAGGAGCAGCTGGTGAGGCTGGGACCCACCCTGGAGGCGCGTCCCGGAGCTCTCCCTACCTTGATGGCGGTGGAGGCGATCTGGATGTGGTGCAGCCGGCGCAGGGTGCTGTCCCTGTCGATGAAGTAGGAGGCTGCCAGCTGGTGCAGGGTCTCCAGCGTCACCGCAGAGCTGTTGGTGCTGGGGTCGCTCCCTTCCGACCTCTTGCTCAGCTTCCGTTTGTCCACAAAAATCGTGAGCGACTCCTCTCCTGAGCAGGGAGACAGAAGCCCCAGCAGGCATCAGCAACGTCCGACAGCACAGAGGGGTTTTGCGGACATTCAGCTCGAAGCACGTACAAAACAATGTGTTTTACTTCCAAGGTCACTTAACGCGTTCATTCCGCAGCGCTCAAGGTTAGCACAAAAGATAAATGAGACCAGTGTAACACTCGAGAGGTTTGTTTGTTTGTTTGTTTGCTTCTCCCCCTAACACCTATCACAGCTGATTTCAGGAGAAAGGTGCCTGGTTCCACCTTGTTGTGGGCAACCACGTGCTTTCTCATCAGTTCAGCAGTGCCTGGGTTCTGGTGGAAGAGTTGCCTTAAACCAGATTTCTACAACCGAAAGGTGTGGGGGTTTCAGAAAGTTGGTGTTTTTCCAAGGGGAAATAGCAGCTCCGGCACCTCGTGTTGTGGATTTCTCACTTCCTGTCTCTTTATAGAGACGTGGATAAACGCTGTTGAATCCGGAAATTTTAATTTCTGTAGGATTATTGAAAACCAAAAATCTGACTTGCTTAACTGAGTGAGTTCTTAGGACCATTTCCAGAACAGACCTGCTGATACTGTCAAATTTCCAACATTTATTGCCCTAGCTCATGGATATATTTTCCTGTGTTTCAGGCTAAGCAAGAATTCATGCATTTAATGAAGTGTTTAGGAAAAACTCTTTACATCTTAAAACAAATTGGAAAAGTAATTTCTGGACCCAGTATTTTCTTCTGGGCAATTTATGTCCAAAACATCTACAAAAGCACTTTCCTCACTCTCTGAGCCTGTGTTTGGAAACCTGCATTCTGCAGCATTTAGCTGTAGATTAATTGATTAATAACGTCATCACACCTGGATTTTAGGTGCTGAACAACTCCACTGAGTGCCTTTTCCTAGCTCCTGGAAGGGAAGTTACCCTGCCTAAGGTCTGACTTGCCACTTGTGCTACTTTCACTGCTCGCCCATCTGCTGCAGTGGCTCTGTGCCCATGCAGAGGACGGGATGCCAACTTCAGATGGGCTTAAATGCCAAAACATACTAGCTGTAGAAGGATAAAATCTAGGATGAAAACATGACATCATCTTTAAAGGGAGCTAATCTTGGAGGTGAGCAATGCTAGGCGAGGAACGCGTGCCTCCGTGCAGGAGATCTCACCAGCTGGCAAATTTCGACTGGCAAAAATTTGTCTTTGGTTAACGTGAGCACACTCCTTTTTCCCCCCAGTGTACGTTATGTGTTTCCAAATCTCCCAGAAATTCAGAGGGCAGTCAAGCCCTTCAGACCTTACACAGGCAAAACTGGCATTACACAGGAGCTTTTTCACCTAATTAGACCTGCAGGGCTTGTCCAGTATGTTCCTTTCGTCCTGGAAGGGGCAGGTGGCTGTTCCAGCTGGAGCTCACCTCAGTTTCCACCACTACATTCACGCCTCTCCTCCTACGGCTTCCCAACGGGTCATTATTTTGTGCATGAAGTCATCAACGCGGGGATTAATTGCCCGAAGCTCCAAAGAACCGGGAATTAACGCAGCCTCCATAAGCACCAGGATTTCCCCACCCAAAAATTTCATCTTTCTGCTGTAATAAGTCCGACAAAGGTCCACAACTGGAGCGAGGAGGGAACTGGGAGAGCTCAGCAAACTCTAAGGACCCTGCCCTCTGAGAGAAATCTGCCCTCAGAACCTGCTCTAGGTCCCAGCTTTGCCGGCACTCAGCTGTGCCCGTGCAATAAAACCTGACTCGTCACAACCTGCCATGTGGCTCCAGCCAGGACGGAGGATGTTTCTGGGATGAAAAGCGATGGAGTGGGCTGAGATTTGAGCCAGGGGCCAGGGGCTTTGTGCAGCTGTTTGTGGAGCTGCAAAGACATCGGTTTAGAACAGATATTAGGTAGAAATTCCTCCCTGTGAGGGTGGGGAGGCCCTGGCACAGGGTGCCCAGAGAAGCTGTGGCTGCTCCTGGATCCCTGGAAGTGTCCAAGGGCAGGTTGGACGGGGCTGGGAGCAACCCAGACCAAGGACTGGCCTTCCAGCCCAGACCATTCCGTGGTTCTGTGGTGTCAGAGAAGACAACATCAGAACTCAGAGGGTGAATATTATGCCAGCGACCAGTCCAGGCTGCACAAATTAGGTGCAAAACTTCACTAGGAGCTTTCTCTCCATGCTTTCCCCTTTTCCAGAGGTCTCAGCTAGTTTATTTACATTAAAGGTCAAGGTCAATGTCCTTTCCACTGAAGAGATAATGAATTGTAAGGGCAAGGAAAATAAGGAATTAAAGCTGCAGAAAATCTCTGAAAAATATTTTTTATAAAATTTTTTGAGGCTCTTTATTGTTTTCATTATCACAGAATAATGACAACAAATAATTTATTTGTTTCATTATCACAGAATCATAGATTCATAGACTGGTTTGGGGTGGCAAGGGACCTTTAAAGATCATCCAGTTCTATCCATGCCATGGGCAGGGACACTTTCCACATGCCCAAGTTGCTCCAAGCCCCATCCAACCTGGCCTTGGACACTTCCAGGGATCCAGGGGCATCCACAGCTTCTCTGGGCACCCTGTGCCAGGGCCTCCCCACCCTCACAGGGAGCTGAGGGTGATGTTGAGATCTTCCTAACATCCAATCCATGTTTCTTCTCTTTTAATTCAAAACCCTTCTCCCTTGTCCCATCACTATCTGCCCATGTAAAAAGTCACTCTTCCTCTTTTTTATAAGCCCCCTTGAGTTCTGGAATGTCACAATAAGGTCTCTGTGGAGCCTTCGCTTCTCCAGGCTGAACAACCCCAGCTCTCCCAGCCTGTCACCTTGTTCTCACGTAAACACTCTTGATTGATCTGTATTAGTCATTAGTAGAGATGGTGGGGCTCCTTCTGCTTCAACAGGATTCTGCTAAGTTTTATTATTAAAACAGAGTTTGCTGAATTCTGTTCACATCAAAAAAAAAAAAAACCTCAGGCATTTTCCCATTCCCTGCTGTCCAGGAGCAGGCAGCAGAACTGCAATAAAAACTCCCATTTCAAAAACAAACAGACAAACCTGGAAAAAGGACAGGGTTGCATGTTTGGTGAGAACATCTCAGGAAAAGAACCTTGCACAGAGTTTTTCCGTCTGTCAGGGCTGATTGAGCTCTCTCTTGAAAAAGTGGATTCCCCTTGCGCCGGTGCTCGGGCACCTGTGTCCCTGCAGGACTTGGGCGCCCAGAACTCCGGGGTTTGGGAAGTAACACCGCCGACCCTGATTTGGGGAAGACAATCTGAACTTTAAGTTCATTTGGAGACAACAAAACCCTCGCCAAAAGAGACTCTCTTGCCACATTGAATGCATGGACGAACCTTGTTTTTCACTGGTTGCTGTCTGCCACCGTAAAACAGGCTAAGAAGGCATCCAAGCATCAGCTGAAAACAAGTGTGATTTAGAAAACTATTCAAGGTTATGAATTTTAAGAACTGAAAAGAAGTAATGACAGTGAGCACTTAGAAAACGTGATTATTCAGCATGGAATCCTCCCAGCTGTACTTTTCACAAGCTCTGAAAGCAGCATTCGCTCTCCTTCCCCAAAATTCAAGAGACAGTCGGCTTCACTTTCTCAGGTTTGAAGGAAATAGCGTGAAAACACCCAGCTCTGCTCACAAAACAATGCCTTGTAGCCCAATGGGTGGTTCAAGAAACTAGCAGAGTCACTCCAGGGGTGTTTTATTGCCACGTGGAGGCTGTCACTGACAGAGTCACTGCAGGGGCAGGGGGCTGACGTCCACACCCTTCACTGACCTTGACCCAGCAATGCCCCAACCAGCCCTGGAATACTCAAGCTCATAACTTAACCTCAGCTTTTAATTCTTCCTAGGTTTATAGGAACATATTGTCCACAATTTATAAGTTAAACTAGCTCCCTGGTTAAGAAACACTGGGGTTTTTTTTAAAAAATATGAAATAAAATAGGTATGTGGAAATTTATCCAGACGTACAACCCGTCTCTGGCCATTCAGATGTAAGGCTCCTAAGTGACAGTTTGCAAGTGGCATTCAGAAATTAGAAATTAATTTTGTGTTCATCTTAAGAACACATTCAGGAATTATTTAAATTAAAAATGCAGATTTCCGTCAACTCGGTGGAGTTGGAATAATGCTGTAACAACTGTAACTAAATATAACCATCTATTGAAGGGGTAAATATATTTTGTTACACATAACAATACATATTATATAAATACTTAGTGCTATTTTCTGCCTCAGTTATTGGGAGATTATTTGCCTGCACCCACATTTTTGGAATAATGAAGGGATTACAGGCCTCGGTGTTTCATATTTTCATCTGCAGACTGGGAAGTGGTAGGAAAAGGCAGTGATCCAAGCAGTTCCCATCACTTCACATCGGAAGGAGAGGAAACAGGAATAAAAGGGCAACGCTCAAAGGCAGCTGTAGCTGAGCATAACCCACAGATACCTACTCAGAACTCTCTCTTCATCCACATGAATGCATCTTTTACAGGACTAAATGTCTTCGGCCTGTGAACTCCTCAAAGGTTTCTGATTAAATAAAATACCTCAGCCGCTACCTAAATAACCACACCTAAATAAATATATCAGCTGCTACTAGCTGGTGGAGAAATCTATTCCTGGCTGGATCACCGAAGGTACCATTAGGGTTTTATCAGGTCATTTTCCCAAACTTAAGCAGATGCTGATGGAAATGCACAGGCTCAAAAAACGATATAAATTTATGTCAGGCCAGATGTGGTATCATTTCCATGGTCCAAGTGAATAACAGTGCACGTTAATTCTATACAGACCATCTGTTTAAGGATTTAAATTTTTTCTTCATTAAGTAGACAGGAGAGGAAAGAAAGTTTATATATTTTGTGCTTTTTTTTCCCCGCCCTCCCCTTAGCTTCTGTAATCTTAAATGCTGGGGGAATTTACATACCCGGAGTGGGGGCTGGTGCTAGCAAGCCTGATGCAAAATCTTCAAGTTTCTTTCCCGCATCAGTCATTTGAGACTTTGCTCTCCTTCCCTTATCTGCCAGTAGTCTGTGTCTTACCTTGGGAGAGCGTTATGGAAAGCTAAGGTCGTATCAGCAGTTAGCGTAAGTGCTAATAAATCCTCCGGAATTCATTGAGAATCACTGTTCTACACCACCCGGCCGTTCCCCCCCCCATCCCTGCAGGCAGGATAACCGCGGCTCCGGGAGGAATATTGATGAGGCACGGCAAAGCTGGCACTCGTGGAACAGCGGAGGTGTAACCACCACACCTGCAGGGCCGTAATCAGCGGAGGGAGGCCGGGGTCAGGCCGGCCTGCCCGCGCCTGCTAAGACTGTCTGTTTTAAAGACAAAAGTGCCTCTTTTCCTCCCAATTCACAGAGCCTTCAGCAGCATCGAGGGCTTCTTCCCCACCCAGAGCGCTGAACGGATTGATGGTCTGGTAATGAACACCTTGAGCGAAGATGACTGACAATAGCAGCAAAAAATAAATCAGCTTGGAGCATTTCGGGTGACCATGCGGCCGGCTGCCTAACGAGGTTCTCGTTCCATAAGAAGCTTTGGGACTGTCCTGCAAACCGGTTTATTCGGAGCAGCTGCCGCGTTTTCCAGGTGCGAGGAGGACCTGCTTGCAAAGCCCGCTGTCCCCGTCCTGCAAAGCACCCAAATCAGGCTCGCTTCGCCCAAGCGCCTGGAACAAGAGCCTGTCGTCTCACTGGGGCGTGCTAATGTAACAGACAGTCCGAAAATCCCTCATCTTCCTCACAATCATAGATTAGGAAAAACCCCAGAAGGAAAAGAGGACTTTTGCACAGGAGTCCTGGCCTGGCTGAGGTGGGATGTTTGCCAAGCGTTGCCTGCAGGCGCGCCCATTGAGGACTGGTATGAAAATTAGCGCAGGTCGAGGTGTGCCGTTCTTGCTGCCCAGGTGGGGAGAAGGGTTCACTGGAACGAGAAGGAAGGACCTGTCCTGTACACCAGCTCCCGTATCCCAGAACAATGGGCCCTCACAACGATAGCAGATCTCCTCGCCTCCTGGCCAGCTGCCCCCCCCCGCTTTCATGAAAGACTACAAAGGGACTTTCTGAATTAGCCCTGACGAGATCTCCCCACGGACTCTGGCGAGTCTATTGGCCAGAGGACCACGAGGACTTCGTCTCATCTGTTGGTAGCTATTCCCCATCTTTCTCTCTCTCTCTTTCTCTCTACTTTGTTTCTTTATGTCCCTCTTTTTCTCTCTACTTTGTTTCTTTATATCTCTCTCCCTCTCCACTATTGCATAATCGTGTTGTTGGCACTCAATAAAGGTGCACTGTTGATTAAAACCGAAATCCCCTTTGTGCCTTTTGCGCTCTTGAGATCAAAGGAACCATCCCGACCCCCACTTGTGTTAGCGGATCGTGACAGCTAATTATCCTCACCACCAACTCCCCTGCTTTGCTAAGTGGCCTTTTCTGTAGGAACAGCATTAAAGTGGGTGTCTTTAACGCGGGAGGGGTTTGGTTTTACGCTTATACCGCAGTGGTACCCCAGGCTTCCCAACACCCCCCAGCTCTGCAGCTCACTGCTGCACCCTGTTCCTTGCAAGCCATTAAAGTGCAGTTCCAGCAAGCTGGACCATTGCTGCATGATGCTGCACGCAGGCAAAAGAGGGAAGCATAAATGCCAAACGAAAAGGAGGGAAAGTAGCACCAGGTGCTCAATCTGCTGGGTCACACAGGGTCCTTCCACCATGCGGCTTGGAGCTGCTCATCGTGGACTTTGGGCTCACGTCACAAGGAGATAAGACTTCCGTAAGAAGTAAAAGCAGTGAGGAATGTCACTTTCCACATTATCTCGTGACGACAAGAAATACAGAACTTTTTTCCCCCTGGTTCTCATTTCTGAATGCCCTTGAGGAGTGTATTTCTGTGTTTGTGAATAAAGACTGGGGAATGCATCACAAACAGCCATGTGCAAGTGTTCCCTTTATGCTCAAAAAGGGATCTTTATGGAAACCAAATGGTCACAGAGGCACACAAATCTTATCACAGCATCGTTCGTTTGCCAAGTTTTCCTTTCTGTCCATGAATACAGATGATTGGGGATTCATTAAATAAAAGTGCTGTGCACACTCCATTTGGTCTTCCGCTTTTAACAAGCTGCATAAGTGACAAGCTTTCACAATAAAACAACTTGTAATTAAAGGGAAAGTACTAATAGATTATTAAAATAATAATAATAAAAAAATCTAATTACATGTTAATAAAGTGTGGACAAGCATCTGTGGGAATCCCCATTCAATCCAGCCCAAAAATGAGAACTAACACATCCAGGAAAGTATGGGTTTATTAGCTACCTCATCAAAGCTTTCTTAGAAATTACTAATTCCCTGTAATTATTGTAATTGAACCAATTTTCCAAAGTGTTCAGCACCCATCCCGTGATAATGGAAGGCAGCAGGTGTGCCTTAAATCATGCCTAAAAATTGAGACTAGGGACCTAAATCAAGCCCCGAGTTAATCCAAAAACTCCCTTTCTTCTTCATTAAGCAGTGACAGAGCCCAGAAGCCAACACTGTCTCCCTCTGAGTGAAAATTTGGGCAAGGCTGTGGCAGCTACTGCATTTTAGAGCCTTTGTGAGGTGAGAAAAGGGGACCCTACCTCTGCTTCCCTGCAGCAAATCCTGAGGCTTTGGGGAGAGTGTTGAACGTCTAAGCTGGAGTTTTTGAATGTCTTCAAAGGAAATACCATTAAGTTTTAGTTTTACTCAGGCCCAGAGCTCCTGAAAGGGGTCAGCTCCGTGGCTCTTTCGTGATCTGTGTGATACTGCTGCTTCGAATGCAAAGATCCAATTTCACCTTGACAATTAACTTTTATCACATGGCCAAGGAGGTACTGCTGCTTACACTAGTTAATGGTTAGCAGGTAGGTAGCAATGCTGAAATGTGATTTTTACCACTGGATTATCCTTGGATACACGCCGCAGCCAAAGCTTTGGTTTTTATGCTTTGTATTTTAAGAAACACTTTCTTTCTCTTCACCATTTACTTTTTCTATTCAAATGTGCCATGTGTTCTTGTACTCAAGAAATCACTCATTTATAAATAGTGTGCATTTGCATGCAAAAATATTCAAAGCAGTTCAAAGAAATTCAGGGATTTTTTGTTACAAATTGCTGGTCAACACACGTAAATTGTTCTTAAAATTCCAATGGTAACGCCGTAGAGGTACCGGTTCCCAAAATAATGATTGAAATTAGCTCTTTGTTTCTCGAAATAACTACAGCAAGACAGAAATTCCTCTTGTTTCGAGGATGGTCTCCTTCCAAAGGAAGCCTCTGTGAGCCATTTGGGTTGTTATAGATCTCAGCTATCAGCCAAGAGAGACTAGGAAGGCTCTCATTTCCTTTACAAATGGTAAGGATTCAGTTATGAAATGTATTAAAGAGAACCATTCCTCAGGTGAATAAAGGATTTCGACAAGCCTGTCCTGCTGGAAGGACACTCAATCACCAGAATTATCTTTAACATTATCACCCACGATGGGATAGAGCTGCATTTCTAAAATGTCAGTTCATTTCGTAATGCCTGGATGGGTAATCACAGGTACTAATTATCTTTCATTCGGAACAATTTATGCTCTCCTTCGAACATTAGGCCTCTTCACTGGATTTCTTCAATCCATCTGGTGACTGGATCCCAATTATCCATGGGGCTACCCTTTCCAGATTAGTCTGTGGGGACTGAAAGGTGCAGATTCCATTAAGTTAATGGGAATCACATGGCAAAGCCTCATCATCCCATTTTGAAAATGCAGTCCCACTGGTTAAGTGAAGACTAATTCTAAAAAGGGCAGAGTGACAGTATAGGGATTTTCCAACGGACAAAGTAGTTTAAAAGTCTCATAAATTAAAAGATTTGTTGGAAACACTTGTTACTGGCTTTCTGGCCCCCGTTTCTGCGGGACTGCAATGTGCCCGGATACTTCTGTAACCTGTTATTACGTAAATTGTTACGGAAAATAAATGTCACTCTCCTTAACGACCTCAGTGCAGAGAAGGATCCCCAAAAGGCCAGGAGCGGTGCAGCAGGAGCTCAGGTAGAGCACCCCAGCCTTAGCAACTGGATTTCTTCTCTTTTTGTGCGTTAAAAAAATGTACACACAGCACCAGCAAAGGGAAGGAGGGCTCACAGGGCTTGCGGACAAAACCAGATCCGCAGAAAGAGTCGCCCGTCCCAGCGGCTTGGAGGAGGGTCAGCTCTACAGAGAAACAGCTGTGACCAACCCCTTTAGCTCGCCCCGCGACATTCCCAAGGATTCACCCTACCTCCCAGGGTAGCTGAGAGCAGGAAGTGCGTCCCATATTTCTTGATCAGGTTCTCTGTGATCTGTTGGAGGGTCGGGCGCCGTCCCAGCAGCCTTATGTTACGGAAGAACTCGGGGGCGAGCGGCAGTGGGGAGCCGAGGAAATTTCTTCTTTCCACGGCGAGGTTGTTTACTTTCCAGCGGCCAAACTCCCTGCAAAAAAAAAACAAAGCAGTTCTCGCTCAGAAAATGTGTCACTCAGACAAATGCCCTTCATTTGCAAACGACTCCGCTCTGCTGCGTGGCTGGGGGCGACTCGCTGGGAATTACAACGGCAGTGACAGTGATGCTCTGTCATGTGTTATAGACAGGACAGGCAACGAGGGTTATTTATTAGGAGTGGGGATGGTGCTCCATAGTCAAATAATTGTTGGGAAAGAAATAAATAAAAGCTAAGCGGCTTAGGCTGCTGCTGCTCCTGTTGGTTTCGTGCGGCCTCTGATGTGAGTGTTGCTCTAAAACAACCAGATTTGGTAGAAACCGAAACGAAAGCGATGATTTCCCCAAATCTGGACCAGATGCAAGCGTTTTTGTTAGAGCAAGGTAGATTTTGAAATCGTAACAGGAAAGAGTCCGTGTTCTTTGCCTTTTGGTGTTAGGTCACTTAGGTACAGAACTGGATAAACTGAATAACTTGGAGAAAAACTGTCACACCGCATTTGACCTTGCTGTGATAACTCCAGTTTTCCAGACTTTTGGCCTCCATTCTGAGCAAATACACAGACAGAAAGACTGATCCCAAAAAAGTGATGACTTTTCAATTGTAGGAGGGATACAAGTGAATTCAAAGACTTGTCCCCTTCCCCTCTCCAAAACAAATCAATGACAGCAGGGGAAAACAAACAAGCTCATTGCACAGCAATAAACACATCTTTTATTCATTTACTTGCCAATTAAGATACCAGATAGAGCTATTAGAGAGAAGGACTCATTGTCCTCAAAATCTAGACAAGACAGACAGCCTTGGGTGGGTTTTCCCAGATAACAGCAATGGCTGTTTTGGTTACAGACTCCGGGAATTAAGTGCAAGCGACCTGAGAACTCTGCTTCAGCCACCACTCCTGTGGAGTCTTTTGTGCAGCCACATCAATTAGGATTCCTCTTAGACAGGACTGTAGAAAAGCAAAGAGCTCAGCGAGCTGGCGAGGTTCTACTGAAGGTCCCGGGTAAACAGAGAGCAAAATTAACACAGAAGCAGAAATCAAAGATGCAGCAAAAAAAAGGATATTTGGGGGATGCCCGAAACAAAGGGTTGCCGGCGGCTGAGTGACCAGGGCTGTGTGACACGTACTCAACGCTAGGATTGGTTTTTTTTAATACTTCTAAGTCCACAGTTATTAGCAGAACCCAGATAAACACATTTTTGTACAGCCCTCCTGCTTTCCAGCATCCTCCTCTTTCTCTGCCGGATCCAAAACTGCCTTTCCTCTCAGACACGTTCTGGCAGGTGACATTTTTGAACCAAAAACAAGTGTGAAGAATGACGGTAGGAAGAGATTTCTGTAACTTGGCTGAAATTTAATGCAATTTACCAGTCAAGGGCATGAGGTTAAACAGATCCCCACAGTTCTTTAAGGACTCCACACATCACCTTTAGTGTGCCTAAATTAGTATTTGGGAATTGCTTTCTTACAGGGGATTTTCCAACTTAGCTGCCAGGTTTTAAAGTTTTCTCTCACACCCAGTAACTTCTATTTGCAGCTTTTATGGAACTACTGTATATGAGTAGAGACGAGTAGAGTATGAGTAGAGAAATGAAAAAAATTACACACAAATATTTTTTGCCTGTAAAAAGTGAAAAAATCCTCATTGTGTATATGATCACATTAATGCAGGAACTAAAACCAGTGATTTACCCTGCACTGTAAATGTGATTTTCAAGTGCAAAATAAACAAACCACCAAAAAATAAATCAATTACAAAAAAGCTTCCGTTTTTTTTTGTTGTTTAAATTCTCTGCTTTCTGGTCATATTTTTGATTTGAATACACCAGAAAACTTTGGTTAACTGTAGCTCCTGAACAGACCAGCAAGACAGACTTGCTTTGACACCAAGAAAATATAACAAGCTTTATGATGCAAAATATTCATTTCATACCTTGGGGAAACCTTTTGTTCTAAGCTCGCTATCCGAGCTGAGGTTCAAACACAATGTTAACAGAAAAGATAAAATTCTCATAAAAGAGAGTTTGCTGCCACCCTTGATCTGATTTTCATGGTCAGGATTTAAGGACAGAGAAGAGCACCCCAATCCCCTCAACCTGCCCCCTTCAGAGGAACCCCACAAAATGCCTCTTCCTGCCCACGTCACACCTTTGGGACTGAGAAGAAACCGTCCCCCGCAGAAAAAACATCTCATCTTGACTTGAATTTTGAGGATTTCTCAGAAATCCCCAACAATCTGTTGTGGTGTTTAACCACAGAGAGCGCGTTTTTATTTTCAGTTTGCACACTGCCAGCTCCAGCCTCCAATTTTTAGAGCTCTTAATGCGCGCTGGGCAACTGAAAAAATTTCTAAATGTTAGATACGTTCTGAGCAAGTAATTACAGCTCTTGTTTGAATCCCCTCTTAACCCTGGGCTGAGCCCATTTCCTTCCTTGGTGCCTCTCTGTGAACAGTGGGCTCAGGCATTATGGGCATCATGTCTTGCAGCCCTGCTCCACAAGCAGCAAATCCTTTCTTGGAAGAGTTAAATTGGAAACAACGGCCTCACCCACAACAAATTCAGAAGAATTTCCAAGTTGGGGTTCCCCCTGACCTACTACAAATCCTTTACTTACTGCATCCAGGGACTGGGTTATTCTGGCACTAAGAGAACCCCGCTCGGCTTAAACAAATTTTAGTTCCTTCCACAGTTTTTGCTACAGAAGGATTTTGGGTTTTTTGGCTGTATGTTTAGAGAGGAAGTAGGCAAATGCTTCTGCAAAAGTTTTGTCATTCTTTTTCGGTTCAGAACATATCAGTGGAAACATTTATTAGTGCAACAAGTAAGCATCCTTTGAAATTCAATGCTGAGGAATCTGGGGGAGTAGAATATGGAAGATGGAACCCTTTTAAAATGGTGACAGTTTTATAATTCTGCCATAGACTGAGCTGAAGCTTTTAAGAGATTTTTAGTAAACAGCTTTTCTATTTTGCAGAGATCTTTCTTAAATGAAGTATTTTGGAATATGGGAGAGATGAAGACCTAAACCCTCTGGGAGAGGCAAGAAGAAGGTTCATCTCTGAGGATAAAATAGGGATGCAGGACACTAAAAGTGCCTGCCTGTCTGCAGGAGCAGGGATACCTGGATTTGGACAAGCAAGAAGCGATGAGCAGCTTCCAGAGCTGAGGAAATATTTCAGACTTCAGAAGGAACTGGGTTTATGAGAGTAAAGTGTAGGAGCAGGGTAAAAGCTGGGATGGAGTTCAGGGTGAGGGGTTGTGGTGCATTATTTCTAGCATGTTGAGTGAGGAGGTTTTCACAAATGCTTTCTGGGTCACTAGTAGCTCCTAAAATTAGAGCTAATTTCCCTTTTTAGCAATGTCACTCTAAGTAAAATCATATCCTTACCTTCCTTTTATATGACACGTAAAAATGTCTGCATACCCATCCATATAATTTCCCTTTTTAATCTTCCCTTTGCAAGAAGTGCAAGTCCTATTTGCTTTTCCCCTCTCTTGTCACCCCTTTCTTTACCTGTTTGTCTTGTAGTGTCTCCAACACAAACTCTCCAGACCCAAACATTTTGTTTTGTGCCCAGTGTGCATTATTCCCCTTTGGAAATCATGCTCCTGCCTGTGGCCAAAGGCAGACCAGCAAGCCTGATGGAGTTAATAATCTCACTCTGAGCAGAGAAAATGCTGCTCTCCAAAGCCACTGAGCCCCATTCAACAGGAGAACACCTCCCATGGAATAGCACAGCATCAATGCTGGCTGCTGGTCAAGAAAACTGATTTTCCACTGAGAACAAACACTGGAGTTGTGGGAAGTTTGTTCTTTCCTGTCTTCCTCTGCTTCTGCTGCACGAGAGCCAAGACCAGCAGCTCCCGTGATGTTCTCAAGGAGTGAGCTGGCAGGTGGCACCGCCTGTGCTGCCCATCCAATTCCAGCCCCAGCACCGGGTGGAGTTCTCCAGTGCTCCAGGCAAAGCCCGTTGTGGAGAAGGATGACGGCTCAGAGCTCCCAGGCTCGCGCCAGAGAGAGGAAATCAGTCAGTCTGGCTCCTCAGATGCGGCCACTAATGGAATCATGTTATTATCATAAGTAGTGCCAGAGGCCGTGGGCAGCATCCTCTCCATCCTCCCGTCTGTCAGAGCCACGGGTTTGCGTGTGCTGCCGCAAACCCGAGCCCTGGCTGGCCGGCTGCCGTGGCCGTGGGAGCCCTGGAGCCCAGCAGTGGCCGGGTGGGCCACAGCCTGTCTCCTGCCAGCAGTCCCACTGGGAACGCCGGGTTGAAGAACGACCGGTCGGAGAGTCAGCGTGGGATGAAAGGGAAGCGCAGTCCGAAACACGGTTGTCATTTCAACGCCATTTCTTTTGTTAACGACGTTGAGAGGGGTGTTTAATCTCAGGAAACCATTAGTGTTCCCTGACAGGAAAGGCCTGTTAGTAAAAAATAGTATCGTACAAGTTTTGGACAAATTTTTCTCTTCAAAGAAGCTTAAATTGCAAGTGGATCTCAAAGGAATCCTAGGGCAGAGGTCAACAAGGGCTGTCAGTGTCTCTTTTGAGTTTCAAGCCATAGCTTTTTTTCCCAAATGTGTACATTAATTATCCACTTACTTCTATCACTGTATTCATTTAAATGTATTTTAAATCCTACAGCATGGGGAGCTATAGGGAAAGCTCTCTACAAAACATCTAGATGAAGGAAATTTTTAAAATGCCATTGTACTCCAAAATGGTGGTGTGAGGAGATTTGAAACGGGAATATAATCTCTTCCATTGCAGTGACTGAATCAGCCTATAAAGAGATTTACTGTCAGTTTGATGGATTCTTCCCAACTACAAAAGTCTCTCCTAAGGTCAACCACATGCAAAACAGAGCCCAGGCAAAATTAACAATGCCAGACATCATTTTAAGTAATTTATTACGTTTTGTGAATCAACATTATTATTGGTAACCATAAATGTTATTGAATAATATTGCGGCATCATGTGGAGAACACTCTTGGGAAACGAACTTCATGTAATTCCTAACGCAAAAGAACTCCTCTGTGTTCCTTTCTCTTAATGTCTTCTAAATGAGACACCTTCACTCTTGGATGGTGAGGACATGACTGCTTTGAATGGGCTTTGAACGGACAGTGGGAGCCTGAATCCCATGTTTTCCCATGCAGCTGCAAGTTCTGCTGTTGGCAGAACAGCTCATTGAGAGAATAGATGGTGTTTTTCTCCTCCTACCTTCTTTAAAAGCCTGAGGATTTCTAATGCCTGAGGCCATGGCTTGAATAAGGCCAAGATGAGATGAAAGTCGTTTCATTTTATGTCCATTTTATATAAAGCTTCTACCTACCAGCAGTTCCAAAACAGGACGTACAGAAAATATTTGCTAGGAAAAAAAAATGTATTGACTTTTAAAGAGCGGATTCACCCAGATGTGGACAGATCTGGAATCAGGTAATGTTCAAGACTGTGTTATTCACAGACTGTCAAGCAAAAAAATTGCCCTTACCAGCACAGGTCACAGAACTTTCAATGCTTATTAAATTTAGTTAAAATGGACAATCTGCCACAACATTTGCTGAATGCTTGTTGGGGTTGATTTTTCTATCCAAGATGAAAAAGAAGAGAATTAGTTATATTGTGGCTGAGCAGCCTCCTGAAAATACCTGCCTTTGCACAGAAATGTGATAATAGGGAAAACCATTGCAATGTGAGCAAAGTAAACAGAACAACCTCCCTTGGGGAAAAGAAGCAGGGCCTGACAGTACAGAACACATCTCATCTATGCCCCTTAACATTTTCAATTATCTGCACGTGCTGGTCAGAAAGAAAAGCATTTGAGATATAATAAGCTCCTTTTAAACATACTTCCCCTTGATGAAATGGAAAGTATTTCTTCATTAGCTCTATGCTTGTAATTGTCTGACATTTCCCAAGGTCAAAACAGAAAGGTTTACTGAACATATGCTTTTTTTTCCATATTGTTGCTTTTTACCTTACAGTGAATAAGCCCTATCACTAGGATTTCTTTTTATCCTAATATTCTATTCCTTTGAAACATCCTAGTCATATTTTTTTTTTTTTTCCTTTCTCTGCTTTTTTTGCCTTATCAGCTTCCTGGCACTTGAAATTCTACTTCCAGAACTGGAACTCATCAGTATCAGCTTCACTATCTTCTCGCATTATGCATGTGAAATACGTGGAGATGTATTAATGAATTTTGACAAAAAGTACGTAACTACACCTAGAATGTACTCAGATATATATTTCTTTTCAAATTCAGCTCGTGATCGGATCACTGTGTCAGCTGCTGCAGCGTCAGTGATTCCAAACTTCTCACCTGCCACGAACATCAAAGGGATGCAAGAGGAAGGAAATGTGGCTTTCCTTTTGTGCTGCTTTTCCTTTTCCGATTGGTATTTAGCCCCTATAACACGTGCACTGAACAGTTCCTCCTCTGACGAAATCCAGGAGGGAATTATTTCTGTCTTCTCCCATGGCATTGTTTGCCTTTTGCCCAGAGCTCGTGGTTAACTCCCCAGGGCTTCTGTGAGCATTCATTCAGGGCCTCACCATCCATAGCTGGGCCTGTATCCATACAAAGGTGTTTGCACAAAACCAGCAGCTCCTAAGGGCTAAATCTGATTTACCTCCTGCCTCAGGGACAGCTCAGTCTCCAAGCAGCACGGAGTAAAGTGGGAATGCACCCACCAGGAGCATGCTGCAAGGGTTAAGCAGCAAGCACAAGCCAAGCTCAAACACTTCAGAACCTTTTGTATGAACCATCTAAGAGTGAGGAGCTGGTGAATTACCTTGTAAGATCTCACCAGTTTGCACAGGCTTGTAAGAAAAGGACTAAATCCCAAGCAAGTGATTCATTAGCTCTGCATATGAAAGTAGAGTCAGGGAGCAGGGAGGGAAGGGAGAATTCCCAGTAAAACCCACCCTTGGCTCCACTACATCTGAAACAGAAAATGAGTGGGATTCTTGTGAAGTGTTTTGTACAGGCTGAGTAAGAAGGAAGTAAGTTTTACACCTCTTTTATATTTCTGGGGTTTGATTTCTCAGACGTGCTCCGGCCTGTAGGTTCCTGTAAGTGCACGCAAACATCTTAGAGGTGAATGTCAAGAGGACGGGGCCAGACCCTTCAGTGGCGCTCAGATACAGGACACGGGGCAACGGGCACAAACTGAAACACGGAATTTCCACCTGAATATGAGGAAAAACCCCTTTTCTTGGGGGGTGGCAGAGCACTGGACAGGCCGCCCAGAGGGGGCTGTGGGTTCTCCTTCTCTGGAGACATTCCAAACCTGCCTGGGTGTGACCCCGTGCAACTGCTCTGGTGACCCTGGGTGACCTCCAGAGGCCCCTTCCAACCCCAGCCAGCCTGGGATCCTGAGAAAATGATAATAACAGCTTGAGTTTACAGCCTGCATGGTGAGATGCTGACGTATTTGGAGTCACAAGTAGTTGTCCGTCCAAATAATCACAATAATCTGTTCTCACTGGTTTATATATTTACTCTTCCCTGCAAAAAGTATTGATTTTGTGGTTTGTCATATGTCCTAGAGGGACTGGAAAGCTGTTCCTTCTCTCCTTGACAGTATCGAGGGAGTTTCCAACACCTTGTCAGTGCACTGCTCACACTGGCCCAACCCTTCTGCAGTCTAGTAGAGAGTTAGGCAAGCTGAAAGCATCCCTTTTTTCCCCAGATTCCCCACAGGAATCATTTATTATCTAAACAGGTAACAGGTTTGATTAAATGGCGCGTTTGTTTAGACTGGCAGAAGACAAATGAAATCCAAAAAATTCCTCTGACCGGAAGGTTTTTGCTTTTTTTTTTTTTTTTTTTCATTTTATTTGTGACCGTTACGAAAGCCAGTGTTGCCTGAAATTCAGTGTGAGGAAAAAGGCATGGATTCATCCTTTGTAAATGGGGTAAAAGACTGTTTCAGAGAAGAAGGTATCTTACCTACAGCTAAAACAGTAGTTAACCTTTAAAGTGGAGAAGACTGCCCCGGAAAAGAGTTTTTTGACACAATAAGGAGGAGAGTTAATGAGAAAGAGAAGCAAAAAGGTCTGTTTGTACTCTTTTTGCCTAACCTTGAGAGCCAGTTGATATTATGGTCCTGTCCCTGTAGTTAATTGTACAGGAAAAAAACCTAATGATTCTGGATCCCAAGAAAATGAAACTCTAAAGTCTCTGGAGCTCTCATTGGGGCTGGACTTTGGGGATTTGGCCCACCTTATCCTGCTTCAAAATCAACACGAAAATCATGTTCTTCTTCCTTCTCTTTTTGTCCTGACTAAAAAGAAAAAGAATTGAGCCATGTTTCTTGTAGAGATAAGGAAGAAATTTGAATCCGTGGAAGTGTTTTAGTGCATAAATCAACACATGAAAATACAGTTTATGACGAATGAATCAGCATAAAGATCTGTCGGAGAAAATAAAACAGAGCAGAGGATTCATAGATTCAGTGTTGATGGATACTCCCAGATGAATCACAGGGGAAACACAAACTGCTAAAATTCTTCATCATTATGTGCTACAACTCATAGTCTCGAAGCCTTTGAAATGCCTTTTATTACCATTTTTACAATTTTCTGTTTCAGAGCTACAAATTGATCTGTAGTGCTGGGCAACGGAGAGGCGTGCAGACAAACCCCCACCTCGACAGGTGATTTAAAATTCAAAGGCAGCGTTCTCGCTCACCTCAGTCCTCACTTGAAAAATGTGGCACAGGTCAGGCTAAGAATTCTGGCAGCGCTGTGAGCAGCCACGACCTCCTCCTACCCCGCACCCAGAGCCAAGCAAAAAAAAACTTTATGACCCGGAGAGCGTGGCAGGGAGTACGAGTTTCTTAAAGCCTTTGGAAGCTGTTTGCTTGCTTGTTTCTGGGATGCTACTGGTGCTCAGGACTGGCTCGTGCTCGGTGCCACAGAGACCCAGTTGCCATCTATCCGAAGGAAGAGGTGATGTTACTCCTGACTGACAGAAAAGGTACCTAAATTGTTGGCTTCTGACAAAATAGATGGTCTCAAATAGACTCTCAAAGAAATACTGATCCAAAGCCTTATTTATGAAGCTGTATATAAAGCCCAGGATTGTTCCTTTTCCAGGAAGAACGTTGTATACACTTAACCCGCTACAGTGTAGATTATTTGGCTCATTTTCTGTTCAATTTAGAAGTTTATCCTTCCAAAGTGGAGGCTTTTTGTCTCCAGTTTGATGCCAGCAGTGCTATTTACAGCACTGATGGATGGCAGTTACTTAACCTGCACTTGAATTTATAAAGGCAGTTGTTTCCACCAAGACTCCAGGATGAGTCTGGCTTCACACGAGTGTAAATCTCACAAACGCATGCATAAAAGCTGCCTTGATATTGTGAAATATAACAACTGCACTATTGTTGTCTGTAGCAATCCAAACTGTTGAAAGCAGTAGGATGCAAACCGAAATATTTCCTGAAAATGCTTTGGTGTTTTATTTGTTTGTTTATGGCTTATCTCTTGGGGGAATGTGCAGCTGATCTTCTTTGCATCTAAATGTTCTCCTCCTATGTAAGTGTTGTTTCATTGGTAGCAGGAAATGCTCAGATCTCTACGTGCACACGAAAGAAATAAAGCCAAGAATTCTTGTTCAGCGCATAAAAATGTTTCTACCACAGCAAAGGATGATTCTCTGTTAGGAAAACTATTTGTATTAATTCCAAACTAGATTTGGAGCTTTGGTTTATTGAAAATGGTCCTGGTGTTCTTCTTTTTTCCAGTGGACTAAATTGAAAATATCTCTAAAGAAGCAGTGGGATTGCACTGGTGAGCTAAACAGAGAATCAGGGCAAGAAAATTGTCACTATAATTCCAGATTATAAACACAGAGCTTCCTAATGCTCTTAACTAAATCAAAGCATTGGATGGGACTTCAGCTATTAACTTCTGCAACAGAAACAGTCAAGTGTTAAATGTGTTCTGTGAAAGAATAAAGCCTGTATTCATCTTACTTTATAGAATCCCAGAATCCCAGACTGGTTTGGATTGGAAGAGACCTTAAAGCCCATCCAGTGCCACCCCCTGCCATGGGCAGGGACACCTTCCACATGCCCAGGTTGCTCCAAGCCCCATCCAGCCTGGCCTTGGACACTTCCAGGGATCCAGGGGCAGCCACAGCTTCTCTGGGCACCCAGTGCCAGGGCCTCCCCACCCTCACAGGGAAGGGTTTCTTCCTAATATCTAATCTAAACTCACTCTCTGGCAGTTTGAAGCCATTCCCCCTTGTCCTGTCACTCCAGTTCCTGATGAATTGTCCCTCTCCAGTTCCCTGTAGCTCCTGCAGACCCTGGAAGGTGCTGTGAGGTCTCCACACAACCTTCCCTTCTCCGGGCTGAATGTTCCCAGCTCTCCCAGCCTGGCTCCGTAGGGGAGGTGCTCCAGTCCCCTCAGCAACTTGGTGGCCTCCTCTGGACTCATTCCAACATTTCCGTGTCCTTCTTGTGTTGAGGACTTGAGGACTGGACACACAGCTCCAGGTGGGGAGCGGAGTAGAGGGGGAGAATCCCCTTCCTCGCCTTGGTGGTCACAGTGCTTTGGATGAGCCCTGGACTCCGCCGGTTTCTGGGCTGGGAGCACTCAGGGCCAGCTCACGGGGAGTTTTTCCTCACCCAGCACCTCCAAGTCCTTCTCCCAGGGCTGCCCTCAGTCCCTTCTCTGCCCAGCCTGTTGGTGGATCTGGGAGTGCCCCGACCCGGGTGCAGGACCTTGCACTTCACTTTGTTGGATCTGTGAGGTTCACACAGGCCCAGGTCCCCAACCTGTCCATGCCCTCTGGTCCCTCTTTTGGTCCCTCCTGAATGATAGGGATGTAGAAATTACACAGAGTGGGGAAACAAACTTGGAAACAAAACCTTCAGGTCTCTGGGAATCGTGTAAAACTGGGTGGGCCAGCTGGTAATGTACCTTGTAGTACATCCATTGGAGAGTTACACACTCAATATGCAACTAGACCTGTTCTGAACCTCAGACTACACTAAAAATTCTGAAAAAGATGCTCAACCCTTCTCCAGAGTCCAAATGCGAGCTTTCATAAGAAGCTGTACATAGAATGGGGCTCTACATATTTGCTATTTTGAAATATAAATAGTGAAAATGCATGGCTATGAAATTTTTGTGCCTCTGGATTCATCTCGTTATCACTCCCAGCACCTTTGTAGAAGAGGTCTTAGAGAGAGAGAAATAAAAGTGATTTCAGAAAATTTTGAATGGGACGTAAACACCAGAGGGAGATAAAATAGTAATAGAGATAAATTAATAATGCCGTGTAATTGTCATCTACACTTTCAGTAGGTTTTAGTTGTGATACCACAAGTCCTGTCACAGAGCGGGAGGGACTGAGACTTTATGCACCCAGCAGAGGCTGGGACAAGAGCTGCAGAGCAGGGACATGTTTTACAGCCAAGAGAAACAACACATGACATATCCTCCCAAATATTTAGCTGTGGGCAGGGTCACTCTGCCTTTCTCCTCCGTTTTTTTTTCATGGAACACTGAGTGTTGACGTATTTGGGAAGCGGCCTAAACTATGCAGGCCTGTTGAAATAAAGAAGAGGCACAACAATTTAATTAAAGTTAGCATAAAGATTATTACTTATCTTCTAGGTATATTTCGGTTTTGAGGTCGATTGGCCAATAATTTCGGATTATTAGCCACAGCACAGCAACCACATTGTCCTGGCTGCTGTTCTGCCCCGGCCTTAGGATAACGAGGGCCTACAGGAACATTGCAGGTTTTTTCCTAGGAAGCTTGCTCGGGAAGGAGCAGAATGAAACACGGCTACACAGATCTGGAAATAAAGCCAAGATAAACTGGCTTCCCAGTCCATATGCCCAACAGACGTGGCGGTGTTCTTCTCCGGCTTCTTTGTGTGAGGAACAACGCTGAGCAATTACCAGGGATTCAGTTTTGGCCGGAATGAAGTTAACATTTGCTCTTAAATGTCTCGGCCAAGATGATTTTTGTTCGGTGGTGGCGCACGCCAGCTCTGCAATGCTGCCAGGAAAAAGACACCAGTGCACCTCTGCAGCATGTCTTGCTCTCCCTAAATCCAGGTGAAGCGTTAAATATAGCCCAGTATTTCATAGATAATAAGAATATGTTCCATTAAGTAAAAGGTGTGAGAAGAAATGAGGTTGTTTATGTCACACTTGTGGAAAATGGCAGCGCACAAGACAAATCTGTTGATGTAGGGTCCTGTGAGCAGTTACAAAATCTTGCCCTTTGAGCTTGAATAAAGCTCAAGGTGCAACAAAACAGGCATTTTCGCCACCTGATATTTGGCAGTGACCAGCGTGAAGGGACCCCCAGCTTTAGTTCCTGGGGGAAATGTACACATCAACACACTGCAGGAGGAAGCTGACCTGCATATTCATCAATGGTCTCCCTGCAAACGAGGCAGCAAGTACGAAACACCAGGGTTTGCTCTTCCTGTCTCACGGCACGTAAGCGGTGGGAGGAAAGGGACAGGGTGGCTGAAAATTTCCTTTCACCAAGATAAATGCTCGCTTTGTGCCGCTGGTGCGTTGAGTTGTGTGAGTGAGGGCCCCACAGCCACCAACGCGTGCAGACAGTTCGTGCTCTCCGAGCTGGACCAAGGGTGGCACAGCCCGTGCTGACCCCTGACGTGCTTCACACGGGGTCAGGGAGCTGCTGTGCCACGTGTGTTGAACAACCTCCCTCCCCCTGGAGCCTGGGGCCGGGTGAAACCGGGTCAAAGACGGAGCGGAAAATGAGCAAATATCCGAACAGCACAGAAACAGAGATCTCCCTGACGTGAGACTCCTGGCTAGACTCTTCCTTGTGAGAAGCAGCGCACAGACAAACAAAGCCACAAACCCACAGCCTCCCTATCCCCCCACACCACCTCTGTCAGGCAGGAAGAGGCAGAGGTTCCTCTGATTTGAGGAACATCTCAATTTTGATACCTCAGCTATCTCAAACCTGAGGAATAGCTCTCCTTCTGATTTCCTGGCAGGAGCCCAGACACTGTGCCACAAGCTCCAAACAGCTACTCAGGCACAGGGAACAGAACCACTCTCTCCGTGACTCTGCCTTCTGCTCGTCCTGGACCTGGCACCTGCGTGTGGTTGAGGATGAGGTCCCCCTTCCCACAGGGTCGCCTCGGAGCGCTGATAATTCCTCCTCTCCCGCAAGGGCATCCGTGCCCAGGGGTGGTCCACAGCAATCCTGGTCTCACCCCTCTGAAACCACAGCGGGGGGGAAAAAAAGTATGTGGGAGTCCAGAGTGCGGGGAATATTTCTCTGCCTGTTTTGAGGAGTTTTACCTCCCTAGAACAGGCTGGTTTTGACCTTCATCCATGGAGAAAGCTGCCAACTCTCTGGGAAGAATTTGAACGCACAGTGGTGTGAGCCAGATGATAGAATGTTGTGTAAGGTTACACAGGGTGAAAATATAAAGGTGTTGGGTTTGTTAAAGTAGCAAATAGATAAAAGCAAAAACTCCAAAACGGAGGATTGTTGCTGTTCTATAACCTTCTTGTTCTTCTTCTTACTACTCTATTTAATGCGGAAAAATTGTTTAAAGTGATTGGATAGAAAAATCCGCAGTTCCTGTGGATGCATTGTAAACATTTGTTGAATATTGGTAGAAAAGTGAAAATATCTTTCGTTTCAAACACTGATTGGATTATTTAGCTTTAAAAATGCCTGGTTATCTTGATTTCGGCGACATTCTGCACATTTTCCTCAGCATTCACATCCCTCTGCTGTACTCCTAACTTTTCTGATAAGACTTAATAAACTTTCTGAGAGCAGAGAAGGCTGAATGTCCTTAATTAAGAAAAATCCAGGCAAGGACTTAGAAATCCTCCCCCAGCAGGGGAGGAGTGATTTAAGGCACAGCAAAACCAACAGGTGTAATTCAAAACAGAATCTCACAAAAATAGAAAAGCAGGTTTCCAGAAGACATGAACTCCCACGGGAGCACTGGGCTTCACTTGATCTACTCCTGGGAGTGATCCCTGCCTCTCTGGGGACAGTCCTGAGCCTTATTTTTTTTTTTTTTTTAATTTAAATTTAAATTAAAGCACAGGGAAAATTAATGGTTATCCTGCTCTGAACCTGGATAAGACTAAAAATGCACGTGATACAAAGAATTAGGAAGCTGGTCTTGGATCCAGCAGTTCTGACGGAGCCACGAATCCCTGCACCCTTTCAAGAGAAACTTGACCCAGCAGCAGCTGCACAGATAAGAACAAACGCTTTCTTCACCTCTTTAACCTAAATAAGCACACGAAATTCGCTGCCAAATAGGGACTATTTAAATGCTAATTGGGACAGCAGGTGATTTCATTTCCTCTCTGATTTTTCCTTGAAACAGAAATAAAAAGAGTTGCAGCCAATCCAAGCCTTTTTTGTTATTAGAATGGTTGATTTTGTTGTAACTCTTGTTCTGTGTGGTACTGCTGCATCTTGTGATAACTAATGAAATTTCCGAAATTGAAAGAAATTACAGGAAAAAATATCCTCCACATCTTACACCCATGTCACATTAAAATTAATTTACTGAACCAAAGAAAAGTTAAAAGGTGAAAGTATTTAAAGTTGTTACAGAATCAAATACTTTTCACTTGCACTGTAATCTATTCTATCTATTTAATCTATTGTCTGGTTAATAGTTTAGTACACCTTGGCTTGTGTGTAAATAACATAAAAATGTAAAATATTAACCACGCAAATTTCAGTTTTTCTAGTGGAATTTTTGTAGCGTTCTGCATACAAAAGCTGCACTTTTACAACCCACACAAAGAGAGAAAAATCATTGCATGGAATTATCGAAGGCCTCGCTGCAGTCCTCTACAGCCCTCTCCTTTGCCACAGAAACTCAGGAATCACCAGGAAGTGGAAAACCTCTGTGCAATGGATCAGCTTGGAGTCCCTCGTGCTGGAATTCAACCTGTCAGTATCCATCTGCAGCCCCAGTAAATGGTTTGTGTGTCTCAGCACAGAAAAGGGTGATTGCAGTCACTTGGCAGAATCAGATTTGCAAAGGGCTTGCTGCTCCTGGTGCATCATCAAATTAGAAAGGATCCTGCAGAGATTGCCCTGAACCTGCTCTTTTTAAAAATTCTTAGTATTGAGTAGAATAGAAAGCACATTCATGAAATACCCCGACAATATTAAGCTGAGGGCCCTGGAAGTGCTTTGGAAGGGTTAGAGGAACCAGAGAAGCAGCTGAAAATTGAGAATACGGGCATGTGATGAAAGGTAAGGTGGTATGCTAAAAAAAAAGAGAAAATACCACAAAATGCGGGAATCAGCCTTTTTTCCCAGGCAATTAGTAACAGGAGAAGGGGAAACGGCCTCAGGTTGTGTCAGGGGAGGTCCAGGTTATTAGGAGAAATATTTTCCCTAAAAGAAAGGCTTTGGAACAGGATGCCCAGGGCAATGGTGGAGTCGCCATCCCTGGAAGTGTTGAAAAAATGACTGGATATGGTGCTAAGAGATGTGGTTTACTGGGTATGATGGGATTCGGTCAAAGGTTGGATTCAGTGATCTCGGAGGTCTTTTCCATTATATAATTTTATGAAAATAAATAATAAAGCAAGTAGAAATACGGTAGAAATACAACACATCTCCAAAAAGTCCACCTAATTATTTTTTGGAAATCCACTGCACTCCCTAAAAGTTCTGACATGAAACAGGAAGGTTTTACGTGTGACAGCAAAATATCTGCATCGCTTTCCAGAGGGCTGCTAAGATTCCAATCACAGCCCCCCCCCAAGGAGAGAGAAACAAATAAAAATAAAAATAAAATAAAATAAAATAAAATAAAATAAAATAAAATAAAATAAAATAAAATAACTGTCTAAATCCTTTTCAAAATAACAAGCAGATAAGAAAAGGTATAAGAAATTCCCTAGTGGGAAAGGCTGCGCGGTTGGATTTTGCTGGCGAACCCAAGACTTCCAATAACACATGAAACGTTATTCAGCAACAGGAGGTGAACAATTGCTCACTTAGGAAAAACAAGCTTTATTTTGGGGCAAAGAAGGCCGGACGAGAGCTGTGTCCCAGTGCCACGCTTCTGCCAGTGCAGAGCTGTGAATCTGAGTAGGGCGCTGGTGCTGGCTGACCTGCCACAGCTCCCTCTCCGCTCACATCCGCCCACCCTCTCCTGTTCCCTGCTTCCACTGCAAGCATCTGCCAGCACTGACAGCTTTTTCATAAAATCACAGCATTGCCGAGGTTGGAAAAGGCTTTCAGGATCGAGTTCAACCATCAACCCAGCACCGCTACCATGGTCACCGCTAGACCATGTCCTGAAGTCCCACACCACTTCCAGGGATGGGGACTGCACCCCGTCCCCGGGCAGCCCATTTCAAAACTTGACAACCCTTCCTGTGAAGAAGTTCCACCCCATATTCCACCCAAACCTTCCCTGGCGCAGCTTGAGGTTTCCCAACTCTCCTCCTGTCCCTGTTCCCTGGGAGCAGAGCCCGACTCCCCCCCCGGCTGCCCCCTCCTGTCAGGGAGTTGTGCAGAGCCACAAGGTACCCCCTGAGCCTCCTCTTCTCCAGGCTGGTTTTGTGGGCACCTTCAGTGCCTGCACGTGATTTAGCATGGGAAAGTCTTGGTCTGTTGGTGAGTCCCAATACACAAATTAATAATATTCGCAGTTACTCTGCGATCCCAAATCGACAGTTCCTGAAAAAGTAGAGAAACATCATCACCAAGGAAAATAAGGAACTGTCAGCAAAATAATCTGGTTTAATTGTATTTTATGCAAGGCAGGTTTGCTGCAAGTTGGTACAAGAATGGGAAATAAAAGAAATTATGAAGTGCTAATTATAATTGCTGTGTTTTGTAAAGGATCGGTCATGTAGTGGATGGTACAGTATGCAAGGGGAATTATTCCAAAATGCCATAGTGGAGCTGTAGTCTAGAGCTGTAGTCAAGAATGTTATTTTCATTGAAAATGTCAAATATGCCATGGAAGCTGCCTGTTTCAGCATTTCAGTGGATTTACCATGCTTAGATAAAATGTTTTGTTTCAGTGATATTAAAATTATTTCAAGATTTCTTTTTTTTAATCAACTATAATTTTATTTAGACTGATATTTTTCTAAAGCTGACACATTTTGACTCAGAGACACCAAGGAGATGTCATTTTAATTACGGAGAAAGTCGGGCAATTGAAAGTAATATAATGTAAATTTTTATCCTTGTGGGATTAAAAATAAGAAAAAGCACGGATATGTGTAACTTTTTGTTACTGTTAAGATTCTAGGCTTATGTGAATCAGTGCAGCTATTATTAAGATTCTGAGTTATCATTTCATCTCACACCCAAGAAGAGGAGGGGAAGAAATGATGCATATTCATACAAATTGCAGTGCTCGTGGAGAAATTGCCACTTGTCCCCAGATCCGTGGGATTCTTTGTGTCTCAGGAAGAGGAACAGTCAGTCCTGTCTGTCAGGACACCACACGGCGTCCTTCCTGCCCGGCCTTGCCCTTGCAGAGCAAACAGGCACCACTGTGGGGTTTGGGGGAAACCTCCCAGCACAAAACTCGGTTTGCGTGGAGCGCTTTTCTCCTCCAGCTCTCGCTTGGGTTGTGTTGTTGCACCTTCCAGTGCATTGTTCCTTAATTGCTTGAAGCATGACCGTGCAAAGCGCTAATTTTGTTTACATCACTGCTGCAGACTGAAGCTCTCCCCGGCAGCTCACGGCAACCACACAACCCCTGAAAATAAAGCCTTATTATAAACCCTATAAGGATTAATCCCTGCAAAGGATTATCTCGGGTGAGCGCGCTGGGAGCAGGCAACTCTTTGGAAGCCCGATGTCCTCAGCGGGGAGGAAAACAAGAAGGGAAAATATCTCTTTCAAACTGGAGGACTGTTCACCAGCAAACAGCATTTCCAGGCTTTCTGTGGGTCTTTCACAAGCGGCGTTTGTGGCGTTTTGCAGTGAGGAATTCAGCTGTGCCTGGAACTCAGGGGCAGCTGGACGCGGGGGCACAAACAGCTCTTCCAGGGGAGACACGGACATAACTGGGATGTGCTGCCAGGAGGGAACAGAAGCCGAGCATGGATAAGCAGCAGCAATCCCCAGGTGAGGGGCAGAGCCTTCCCAGAGCTCTGCTCTCAGCAGCGGAGCCGTCTGGGAGCGCTGGAGTGGCTGTGATCCCTGACAGGATTCCTGTCACACTGGTAGCGGAGGCGATTGATCTTCCATTAAACATTTACGAGGCTTACAAGCGAGCTGTACGAGAGGAAATGCAAAAGCACCAGAAATGTGCTGAAGATTCCAGGAACACCCTGCCTTAGATCCTCGACAATAATATCTTGGGAAAGTGGAGCTGAAATGCTGTTTTAAGATTCTATTTGCCTTAAAATAATCTTCGGGCTTTTTTTTAATCAAAATATATCTCTGCTGTATTTGTTCAGCCAGCAACTGGAATGCAAATGGTTTTGTGTGGTGGACAAGGCCTGGCATCTCTGTTTGAGCTCTGATCTCATTTTCATGGGGAACTGAGCCTGCTCTCTGTAGGTTTTTTTATGTCCTCACACATTTACACTGTATCAGAATAAATATTTTCTTTTTTCTAGCAAGTATTCCAGGATACAAACTGCGTGAGTAATCAGTACGTACCTGACCTTATGTTGTTTGGGAAGCAGCTTTAGGGATTTTAAGAACAAAATGTGTTTTAAGAGTCTCATATGGCCATTGCCAATTGCACTTGTTTAAACATAGAGAACAACCCCTTCCAGCCTCAGTTTTCCCAGCTGGAAGCAAGATAAGTATTGAGACATTCATGGTAGTCATAATACCTGTATCTCTAAAATATCATTGAAAGCACAATTCTGTGCCACTCTGCAATCAGAAATGTCTGCACTGGGAGTTTAATTAACGCCTTTCTTCAGCACAAGAAGAGCGGGATTTTATAAGCTGCTGCTCAGAAAGAACAGAACGCAGCAAAAGAAAACCAGGAAAATTTGGAGAGGAACCTATTCACCCACTCTTTTTTTTCCCCCTCACTTTGCTCTCTAGAGTCTAAGATTTTACATCTTGCTGCCTTGAAGGGGTTGCCAGTATTTTCCTTCTCTCTTCAGCCAGTCACGGTCACTGTTCACTGACCAACAGCGTCGGGGTGGAAATTCCACGCCCTTCACCCCAACCACACCGCAAAATGCACTCCCTTCTTGTGGGGCAGCAAAGTGCAGTGACCCAGAGCCTCTGTCTAGGCAGCAGCAAGAAGAGAACCGAAAACTTTGCCCTCACTACAGGACAGCACAGCTGCCTGCAGAGTGAATCTCCAGAGGGAGGCACGGCTGGAACCAGGTGGGAGGAATAAGGAGTCTCCCCAGGGCACTTACAGAGAGCTGTGCTCGGAGAGGGGGTTGTTTTAAAAGACCACGTGTTTTGGGACAAGAAGAATGCCATTCAGGGTGATGACAGAAAAAGGATGTTGAGGATGGGATTTTAAATGGCTTTTCCAGCACTATATTCTTCCTGCAAAAATAATTTTAAATGGGGATGCCCTTTGGTCTGTGCAGCGTAGAGGTTCCATTTCCCTTGTGATTTTAAAGGACTTTGTTTCACTTCCATGCAGCCTCCCTAGCTCCGAGCAATCACTGCTGCCCCTAGGAGTCATTGTTTCTGCTCTCCTTGAGATGCTCCAGTGGTAATTATCTGTATCTCTGTGCAGATGTACTTGGGCCTCTGAGCTGCACTCCCTTAATGAGACAGCAATACAGCCCTGCCAGTGCAGTTTCTTAGCAAGGTGATGACCATGGCATCATAGGATGATCTAAGCCGTGTATTAATAACTACTCAAAAATGTGCCAATAATCAAAGTTGACAAGATTCAAGTACATTTAGCCTCACGGGCGAGTGGGCTGTATCACTCACACATGCCTTGAACATTTTTGGGGAGGCGCAGATGGGTGTGGATGGATGGGTGAGTTGGTTTAAACATCTCACACCAAGCAGCAGAGGTGTCTTATTCCCAGCGTCAGAGTCGAGGTTAGGGGGCATTGCCTGACATTGCCGTGTTTTTATAATTGTGTACAAGTATTTTAAACTCATTTTAAACTGCAGCTGTAGCTGTCGTAGCCAGATTGTCCAGAACAAAAGTGAATCCTTCAAACAGAAGGTGCAAGACAGGCAGAATAAGAAGACAGCAGTAAATCCCTTTGCCTGCTGGAGCCCTTTTGGTTTCTACCTGCCCTTTACTGCAACAGCTCTTTGACCTCAGGCCACGTCAAAGCAAATATAGCTGGTTGGCACTTTGTTGGTCAAACACTCACACCCACAATTTGCACACTTCTGTGACAAGTTTACGGCCACGATAAGAAGAAAAAAGTTGGGTGTTTTAGGGCTTTTAACTTCTCTTTCTACACAACGCAGGCAGAAGTAATGGCAAAAGTCAGAAGCACGGCGGACCTGTGCAAAGGTTTTACAAACAATAAACTTGCTGTTACCTGAGGGGCATCAGCTTGCCCATATCTTACCTTAATCAAGGTAAATCAAAGAGTAGAAACATTCTGTGGAAATTCACCCTTCTGGAAATCCCAAGCACTTAAAATGTGCCAAAGAGAACAATTAAAATTAGAGTGATTTTAGTTTAAGCTAGAATCTGGTCTTCTAAATTCAGCATCTGCTTCAGTGAGGAGTAAATATGCAAAGTGTCTGTAATTCTCTTTCTCCTTTCCATCTCCCACCTGGCTTTTGACTTAATTGATTAAAGACAATCAAAAATAGGTATAAAAAATTGTAAATGCTCACCTTTGTTCTAATCTACACCCAGATATTTGAATATCTAACTTCTCCCCAGGGCATCTTTACGAGGATGAGCCATCAAAATCCTTTCAAACAGCTCCAATAAAGCAGTGTTCTTCTAAATACAAGTTTGGAAGCACGGGTAATGAAGTAAACAATGATTAGCCCCGAAATGGCAGGGGAATGGGGAGTGAGGAACGTTTGTTCTGCACCTGCTGGAGTTATGCAAATTTGCCAGGAGCCACTGGAGGCCTCGCCCTGGGAGATGTCCTCAATAATGAGGCAGAAGTTGGTGCTTGTACCAACATCAAAGAAAGGCAACTTTGTGGCCTTATCCAGTGTCTAATAAACATACTCAGGACGCTGAGATGCTGTGCAAGAATATTTTGAGCCTTAGGATTCCAGCCCCTCTGGTACTACTGGCAAGCAGTTGTGACGCTGAGTGATGATATATGCAAAGGCAAAGTTACCCAGCACTGATGAAAAACCAGCAGCTGAAACGTTCTCATCCTGAATGGACACACAGTCACTAAAAAAAAAGAAAAAAAATTTAATCTAAAAGGGCCTATTTATTAATTTTTAGTAGGCGTGAAGAGGTGTACACCTATGTTTGGGGTTTATGTAGCACGTGTAAGAGATACAGTTTAATGATGCACTGAAATACCAGCACTGAGGACAAATAATGCCATTAGTGAGCTCTGCTGACAATCCTACTGCTCCAAAAGTAAATTAAAACCAAGGTCTGTCAGAAAAGCTAACAGTCCCAAGAGTTAGAGCTTCTTATTCGCTTTATTTGGAGATTTTGACAGAGAAAAGAAATTAGTAGATGCGAATTATTTTTCATATCAAGTGCTAGCATTATGAGTCTGGGTAAAACGGACCCTGAGTTTCGTGATGTCTAATGTAAGTCTACTCTGTGAGAGCTCAGCACAAAGCCCACTGAGGTAAATGAAGAGACAGAAAATAAACCCACAAACCCACAAAAATTTTAAATGGTGTTTTTAGCCCTCTGGTCTTGAAACTGATTTAAAAAACGGCGCGTTTGAGTAAATTATTCCCAATCAATGCCTGATCGATTCGAGCTCTCTTTGTTCACGGCACAGTCCAGCAGCAGACTGTTTTTCAGCAGCTCATTCAGCGTTTGAGTGCAGCGCAGAATATTCCCCCTGTATTTTGTGCTGGGGATAGTTCATCGCGTCTACTTGACACCGCACCCAGAGTGCCAGTTAGCCGGGATGGCTGCATGAATCTCCTCTGATTGGATTAGCATAAGTGGGATAAGCGAGCAGATGTATAGATGAGCCCAGACGTGCTCGCCTGTCCACTTCAAACGCGTTTCTGTGGCTTCGGAGGGGAGATTATTTAAATTGACACACTTCTTTTCCGGAACCGTGCAAAGGAAATGGGCGCTGATGTGTACCTGCCGTGCACACAAACATGAGGTTGTTCAATCAAATATATTAAAAAAAAAAAAAAGGGTGGAGTTACAGCATCTGAAACCCTCGAAGGAGATGAATCCGGGACCTTCCCAGCGCACGCTCCAAGCCTGGAAAGCTTCCTTATGCTGTCTGGCATCAGATCATTCCGGGAGAATTGGATCAATAGAAAGTTACCAAGGCCAGAAATCCAGATGGTGTTGGTTTCAGCCAGCTAAAATTAGCTTCACTGGGTTTGGCTCACTTGTCTATTCCTGTTGATCTATGAGAATTTATGGAGAACTGGACGAGAGCCAAAGCCATACCCCATTCATTACTGGATGTGACTCCAGTTTTTCCTGTTAGAGGAGACCACAGTAGATGATCTTTTTTTTAATCTGAAGTACATAAGAAATTCGATTTTCACCAACTGTTTGATTATCTGTGATGAAAATTGTGCATCTGTTTGTTAATCAGTTTTCAGAACACAAATGTTAAATTTTTACTTTATCAACCAAAACCTCACATGACTTTAAAAAAGTAACTAATGACTTTTTAATTACCCTCTGGATATGTCAGCCTTGTTGGTTTCAGATATGATTTGTTCTTTTTTGCTGTTTATATTTCAGCAGTGTCCCAGTACCTTAAGCTACATTATTAGCAAGGCTTTTCATATAAAATTAGGCACCACAGCGAGTTGCAACTGAAATTTGTTCTATTAACAAGTAAAATAAGTTCTGATGCATAAAAGCAAAATATTTTCCTCTCTAATTTTACATATGTTGTGCCACTACCACAAAGTGATAAAACACACATCTACAAGACACGTGAACCATAGGAAATTGTCTCTCAAAAAAAAAAAAAAAAAAGGTTGATGGTGTTAAATAAAGCACATTCCCAAATGAAAGTGTCCTTATCCTAAATTAATACGAGGAGAGACGATTATTGCCCACTGACTGCTGGTGCTCAACACGATTTGTAAGGCCTCTAGCCAGCAAGTTGAAAGGCACGTTTGAAGCACAGTGATCACTGGTTTTACCTTACACATCTATATTTAGTTCCAGCTGTACCAGGTCGGAATCAAAGGCAGAAAGGCAGAGCTAGAAACGCTCGGATTTCAAAGTGCAGGGATGTTGACTCAGAAAGGTCACTGCCAGTTAATCTGGACGTTTCTTCGTTGCAGTCTGAACTGTGGGTTGTTAGAACGATTTCTCAGTGCTACTCACACCTCTTCTTAAGCAGCACCAGAAGTAGATAAAAGTGAGAAGATTTTGGTCAAAATGTCCTCTGGAAGCTCCCTGACAATGAGCAAACCTACCAGCCAGAAAAAGCAAGGCTCTGTCACCTTTGCCTGGTTCCATTTTGTCTGGAGAAACCAATTTTTATACACACAGAGCATTACAGGAGATTTGTTTTGAGGGAAGGACTTAACAAAGTTGTTGACTTGTTAAATTTCTGATTTAGAGATGTCCAGCAACTTCTGAATGGTAAAGGAGAGGCGCATTCAATTTGATGCAAAATGGATAAAATTATACTGGACATGTTTTGACACTGAGAAGGGGAAAAAGAAAACCCTTCAAACTGCCATTAGTCTAAATGCATCAGTCGCATTAGGCTCAAATTGCAAAGCTGAGGTAACCTGTGGGCCACAGTGAAGTTCACTCGGTTGTGTGCACCTCGCATCACAATTATATTACCTGCATGTTCTGTGTGCACATCTATTTCATTATCCTGTAAATTCAGCTTAGGGAGTGAATACACCATTCATGATGAGTTCAGTGTAGCAAAAACCCATTGGTGTAGGCAATTCTTCCAGCAGGTATCTGATATGACCAATTATCTTCATGTCTGTTTTTAAAGTTAGAAATTCAAACCCTCTCTTATGTCAGTAGGTCTGTCCACAAAAATATTTTAAATTCACTCAGTGTTCCAGACCTTGTGCAGAGACCACGGAGAGGAGTCAAGAAGAAGACACACGTAACTAGGGTTGTTTGGGGCTGAAATGAGAGAGACACCATTCTTTGCCTTCAACATTTTCTTATTTACTATTATTTTGCCCTGCAGTAGAAAGTGGCAAGAGATAAATTTCTAAAAGTGGTGCCTCTTGCAGTTCATCCCTCTGCATTCCCTGGGTGTGGTGCTGACACATGGTGGTGAACGTTACCCTCTGTTACACTTCAGTGGAACTTCTGTCCTTTTCCCCCAGTGCCCAATTTACAGAGGAAAGCAGCACTCGCCTTCCTTCCGAGCGCTCTGAGTGTCGTTTCCCTGTTTCTGTGCTTGACAGCCTCCCTGTGAGGACGCACAAGATATTTCCATCTTCTTTCGCGTACACTTTCCTGCTATTTCATTATCATCTGCTAAATAGCATTGCAGCAAATACTTAAGTGCATTGTCTGGGATAACAACGGAGACGCAGCTGAGAATGTGCTGAGGCTGCTGCATATGCAGCGGCTGTGTCATTGCTTCAATGTGAGCTCGTCCTCCCCCAGGTTTGTTTCGCTCTCTCTGTCTATCTTGTCACCACACTTCTAGTTTGGCAGAGAATCTGTGCTTTATTTATTGCATTTCTGAAGTACTTGTGCCTTCATGGAGATGCTGAAGGGTTCCTTGCCCCCTCTCACCATCAGGACTCGTGTGTTGTTGCCTCAGTTCCCACTCGCCTCAGCACTAAGGTAATTACAAACATGCAAAAATTAGCTGTTCTCCCCAGGTGAAAGGCTTGGATTTATCAAGCAAGGAAATTTGCTTTAAGTCCTCGTGCCTTTTATCGCCCCACAAGCACAAAGAGTACTCACAACAGCCAATTCTCAGCCCTTTCCTGAGAGCTGATCTCAGGAGGCAGGAGGAAGGTCTCATCTCCAAAGCAATTCCACCTTTTTCATGTAGGGTGATAATCCTACTCAGGTTTTCTTTACTTGAAAGTCTTACTTTTCTCCATTTGCTCTCAGTCAGCTTTCATGGCGAGGAATTACTTTTCTCATTATAATCATGAGCTTTTCTTCACAAGATATTGCAGAGCTCAGAGATGACTTTGAGCGTGTCCTTCCCCCGTTTCCCCATCAGTTGGCATGGAGACACAACAGCTGCTACAAATCACAGGAAAGATGCTTAACGGGTACATTTCAGAGGAAAGTTCCCGCTAAAGAAACCACTAAATTTGCAATCATAGCCCTTGTTCTTGGGTGGCTGTAGCTGAGGGAAAATACATTTTGGGAGTGCACACCTAAGGTATGAGCAAGCTTGTGTTGAGAAACAAGCTGGGATGGGTCTGAGGCATTCACATTCTGTGCACGAGGTGATTCTTGGCCTCGTGGCCGGAGATGGAGCCCACACAGGTCGGGATCACGCGGCTCCAGTGACACCAAGGTGCAGCTGGAGATGCTGCCTCAGCTTTGAACCCCTCTGGCCTTCCATGCCATCGTGACTCTCCAGCACTCAAATACGTGAGAGTTCAGAGCCCAGCCCACGGTGCACAACTCTAATATTCACACTTTCCAGGGCAGCCACGCGCTGGAAACCACGAGGTGACAGCGCAATGAATTAATCTGTGATGTCCGTGCAGTCCTGCATGCCAGAATCAGAACCAAGCCCCCTCTCCTCCTCCCATCCTGCTTAGGAGTACATGGAGATGGGCCAAAGCACACTGCCAGTGCTGCCTGTAAGTGCCTTTCTGGATTGCTTTGGATTTAAGGGGGGTATTTTTCCACATAATTGCCTTATCAGACCGCGTAACTTCCTTATCAGACCTTACATAATTCGTAACAGCCCTGTGTGCACTTCCTTTGAAGATCAGTGTTCCTACATCCCCCGGGGCCCATTTGGAAATTCCCAGTGGCATCTTAGGATCAGAGCCAATTACCTTCATTCCTTTTACTAGGTTGTATTTTGGAGATTTTTCCCCTGCCTGGAATCCTGCATTTTCAGGCTGTCACTATTTCCTGATTTGTGCAATAACAACATCGAGCAGGTCTAATAAATCTTTTCCCCAAGCCCATTCCTTTCCCTGGTAGCAGACATTTCTCTAAAAAGAGGCTTATGGACCGTTTGGAATTCCAGCCAAGATTTAACAAATCTTCAAAAATTAAACTGAAATTCTCAATGGCTGTGTTTTCAAAAAAAAAAAAAGGCAAGTGACTCCCTTTAAAATTATTAAAACTCATTTAAGTGGTGGTACGCCTGTGTTTGATCCTGGATGCTCCCGTTTTCTGCTTGGAACGCACTTTTTGCAGATGAACAGCATTCCCATTAAAATGAGGGTTTCAATGGAAATGCTGACATACTGAAGCAGAAAAACTGGTTCTTTTGAAATTACGCAGGGTACATCAGGTGGGATATATTCTTCTGTAAAAAATTATGTTATTATGATTACGTCACTCTCCCTCTGCAGGGCTGGGTGTTCTGACAAGTTTAACGTGTGTTTTCTGGAGATGTTAACACCAGATACCAGGAACAGTGTTTCCAAGTTCAGCCACTAAGAAACCAGTGAGTATCGAATGAGACAACCCCTCAGCACAAATATGAGTATCAGTCCTGACCTCCCTCCCACATCCTCAGCTGCTTTTATTTTCACTTGGCCAGTCAATTTGGTACTTGTGACACCAGCACCTCACACTTTATAAAAGGTGAGATGCTAACAAGAGAAGTGACCATGACTATTCAGGGGACCACTGACCTGGAGCCAGGTGTCCTGTAACTGTCTGAAATTCCCTCCCAGCAGGGGCTTATTTTTTCCTTTAGGTCACAAAATTTAGGATGGTGAAAGTGCCACTATCACAATTCGACTTTCACTCCCAGTGCTGTGCACATGGGCTCTGTATACACATATTCCCGGCACATTTTAGTCGTAGACAGTGTTGGAGGACAGAGCCAACTCAATAACTCTTTCCAAAAAGGGTTTTTTTCTCTCATTCTCCTTTCTTTCCTTCTTCTTAACACCGCTGTGGCTGGGAAGAGCATCTGGTAATTCCACCACTGCTAATGCCAAATCAAAAACTAAAAATGAAAACGGGAAAAAATGTTCTCTAAGGTTAGAGAACACAAATATGCCCTGCGTGTTTGGAGAGAATGTTTGGAGAGAATGTCTGTCGAGCTCCTGGGGAGGGTATTTTACCTGTAACTCTTGAGGTTCCCACAGTGTCTGTGGGGAAAAGCAGGGCTGGTGTTTTCGTGACACTGAAGGCAAATAGCACAACTTCAAGCGTGGAAACCCTGATCAAACCAGCAGAATCCATCAGATCCTGATCCCCCACGTATCCCAAGCGAAGGGAGGTGGTTTCTAGCCTCACTAAACTCAACACCGATGCTAGCAAGGTTTTCAGTAAGATAGAAAAGACTCAAAGTAGTAAAAGTGTTCGGGAAAGCACTTTAAAGTACTTGTGTCGAGAGACTGAAGGCCATGGCGCAGCGGGGTGAGGGCTCTGTAACACAGGTGCCTGCATGTGCACAGCTCATGCTCAGCCAGGGCCGTGGCACAGCTACAACAGAGGGGAAAAAATCATCCCAGAGCCATTTCTGCACGAGGTTTTATCTTATAGAAGAATGGCTGCTTTCAGAGTCCTTCAGATGTTTAAAACATTTGGAACAAGGGCTCGAGTCTCTGCAACTCTTCAGGGAAACAGAAATCTTTTAGATATCCGCTATTTTTATAAAAAATATATATATTTTATATATAGGGATATATAAAATATATGTGGATATATTTAATATATAAATATACATATATAAACTTTTTAAGTAAAAAGTTTTATTTTTAGTAGCGTTACTGTGGCTTACGTGAAGTGTGTGTTTCAGAGATACCCAAGGTTCTGACCCGTTTTCGTGTTTGTTGCTGATCAGTCAGAGCTTGAATAACTTCTGCTGCTCTGAAAAAGCTTAAACTGAACTTGTGGGAGTAGCAGGGAGAGGAGGTGAGCTGAGGAGCTCGTTAATGAAGGCCAAGAAACGACAGGAACTTGGGTGACCACGCGTTTTTCCCCCCATCTGATTGGTCTTTTCCTTTTCTACTCTGTCAGCTTGCATTTCCAGATGAGGTTACGAGAGAGAGAGAGAGAAATAATCCTATTAAATAAAACCACTTGTTGATATTTATACACATGACTGCCTACAAGATTTATTAATATAATTATGATAATTAATAAGCATGTAATTTCCTCTTCAGCATCTCCTGCACATCACGCACTAAAACATCTCACAGTGTTTCATTTACTTGCTTTAGAAAGCAGCATACAATTGGTACTTTTCAGAAGTTTTAGACACTTCCTCACTGCCCCTGCTTACTGCTCTGTGTGTGGAAGGAGTGAAAAATTCGTCAAAAATGGAGTTTACGAGGTAACTCATCCCACAGAGTTCGTTTGCTGGGTGAAGCACCAGCCTGAGCCTGCTTGCTCCCGCCTTGCTCTCCCAAGGGCCAGTTAGGAAAGGGAAATCCTAAGGAATGCTCACTTTGTTCTTAGAGGCGTATTTTGATTGTGATTTCCTTGAAGCAAAGGAGGTTCTTCACGCACAAAACTAACCTGACCAGCCAGGGCATCCATGGCTGTGGAATGATGGAACACCTCTCCCGTGAGAAAAGGCTGGGAGAGGTGGGATTGTACAGCCTGAAGGAGAGAAGACTCTGGGGTAAAGCTATTGAGGCCTTCCAGTGCCTAACAGGGCTCCAGGAGAGCTGGAGAGCTTTGGAGAAGGGCTTGGAGTCACAGGACAAGGGGGAACGGATTTGAGCTGGAAGAGGCAGCNGCTGCCCCTGGATCCCTGGAACTGTCCAAGACCTGGAAGGGGCTTGGAGCAACCTGGGACAGTGGAAGGTGTCCCTGCCCATGGCAGGGGATGGCACTGGATGGGCTTTGAGGTCCTTTCCAGCCCAAATTATTCCATGATTCTGTATTTCAAATTACATAGTTATAACAGTTATNGCAACCTGGGATAGTGGAAGGTGTCCCTGCCCATGGAAGAGGGTGGCACTGGATGGGCTTTAAGGTCCCTTCACACCCAAATTATTCCATGATTATATGATATTTCAAATTACATAGTTATTACAGTTACGAGATCAGTATTCCAGGAATGGCCAAAATTATCTACAAGATTTAGTCAAGTGCCCGAATCTGTCACTCTTGCACCTGCATTCCTTGAGCTTTGGCACAGACTTTGCTGCCGTTTTCAGACTTCCAGGCTCCGGAGGACAGCAATATCTTGATATTTCCTTATAAACTCTCCACTTCCAGCCGCGGGGCCTCCTGGGTGGGAGCTGAGCGGTTTGTGCCCGACAAACCCCGAGGGGCATGGAGTGGGGAATTTCTGCTGGGTGGCAGCACTAAACCACTCCTGCTGTGATCACCCCCATCAGCTTCCTTCAGCGCTCTCTTCCCCAGCTGTGCTGGGGCTGAATGGCACTGCGAGGGTTCGGAGAATTATGAATTCTGTTCGGTTTTGTGAACATTGTTTGTAATTGCAATAACCGCTGCGGATTAAGGCACCTTCTTTTTTTTTTTTTTCTTTTCTTTTCTTTTTTCTTTTTTCTTTTTTTTCCCCTGTGCAAAATTGCTACACGTTGTGGGGATAAGAGTCTGAAAGACTGTGACAAAGAAATGCATTTTTATCAGAGTGGAATGACTCTTCACAGCTTGAATAATGGTGCTACTGTCAGCAAGGCTTTTAATTGAAATGGATTTTATACAGAAAACTAAACCAAGCCTGGCCTGGCCTGAGAGATCCAGAGTCCTCCAAGTGCCAGCTCACCCAGTGACTCAGAGAACTGATTTATACCACTTGGCCGAGAAATCTGGGGAGCTTTGCCTGTTAGCCTGCAATATATGTGGTAATACTTTGAACCAGGATATGCTGCACACAAGCATTAACAAATAAAATAGTATATGCTATTTTACATTTAAAAAAAAAAAATTATAGGAGAGGTTGGAGCACTTCTGCTACAGAGACAGACTGAGTTGGGGCTGTTCAGCTCGGAGAAGAGAAGGCTTCAAGGAAGAAATTCTTCCCTGCGAGGGTGGGGAGGCCCTGGCACAGGGTGCCCAGAGAAGCTGTGGCTGCCCCTGGATCCCTGGAAGTGTCCAAGGCCAGTCTGGATGGGGCTTGGAGCACCCTGGGCCAGTGGAAGGTGTCCCTGCCATGGCAGGGGGGGGCACTGGATGGGCTTTGAGGTCCCTTCACACCCAAACCAGTCTGGGATTATACGATTCTATGACTCTTTATTTCAACTTGATAATACAAAAAATGCTGTCAGTGACTGAGCAGCTTTTATTGGCTCCTGGGGCTGTGAAAACAGAGATTTTGCAGTACTGGGCACCTTTTAAAAGCACCCATCCTGGTTATGAGGAGCAGTATAGCTGCACTGCATGAATTACTCCACTTCAAGGAAGCCAAAGTGCTGCCTGTCAAGTGAGGCCCTGGAGTACAAAAAGACTAGAAACGTGGTTGTCTTCCACTCACAAAGGTGTTTATTTACACAGTATGCTGATGTTAAAGCTGTGATGAGCTGTCTGAACCAGGCTATCCTACCAGAATCCCTTCCTCCTCACGTTCAATCACGTTTAGTCCCAGTAAGACGAGACAATAAATGGAGAAGAATCACGCACGTGGCAATGCAGTTCTGTCCATGTCTTTACTTTCAGCATCCTGCTACATTTATTAAAGAGTGTGATGCCAGCTACAGAACGCTTTCAGCCACTAATTACCAGTTCCAAGATGCAGTCAGGCTGTGACTTTTTTTTTTTTCCTGCTGAGTTCAGTGCGTTTTGGATTCCATCCCACATCAGCAATTTGGGTCTCTTAGCATGAAAATTAAAAGCATTCCAAAACCAGTGTTAAAGCTAAGAGAACCTAATAGCTGTCAAAGCTGTGTACACACAGACACAAATTGGCCAAAGCACAGGTAGAGGGATGGTCACCATCTGGACAGTGTTCACGTGGTAACTGTGTGTTTCTCACGCTGGGGATTTGGCGTTTCATTACCTTCTGAGTTTACTGCCAGGCACAAGGCACCTGAGCAGAACCCAGATCTGGAGCTTTTCAAAAGTCCAGACCTCCTTTCTGTGGCGTCGAGTTCAAGAGCTTTTATTTGTTGAAATATTGTTAAAAGCAGTTCTTGTGAGACTTGGCTTGCTGTTTGTGCATCCAGGTACAGGGCCCCACAGGGGCATCAGCCAGAGCTCAAGGTTTGCCAGTGCACTTCGTGCCTGTCGATCTGACAGCCTAAGAAGAGACCAATATTCCAGTTTCCCTAGCTTGCTGGGGGAAATTCAAGGCAAAATCTGCTGAGGTGGTTGAGTATTTCTGGTGTTCACCCTCACACCAGGCATTTGTGAAGTTACAGGTCACAAGCTCACGGCAGAACCTCTTGTGATGGGTATGTAGGGCGTGTCGGGGACATTTTAACACCAAGGAAGACTGATGTGTGTCCCTGGCAGCGTGTGTGGGAGTCCAGAATGCGGGGAATATTTCTCTGCCTGTTTTAAGGAGTTTTACCCCCCTGGAACACACTGGTTTTGACCTTCATCTATGGAGAAAGCTGCCAACTCTCTGGGAAAAATTAGAACACACAGTGGTGTGAATTAGATGATAGAATGTTATGTAAGGTTATCACAGGTTGAATATATAAAGGTGTTGGGTTTGTTAAAGTAGCAAATAGATAAAAAGCAAAAACTCCAAAACGGAGGATTGCTGTTGTTCTTCAACCTTCTTCTTCTTTTACTGCTCCGTTTTATGTGGCAAAAATTGTTTAAAGTGATTGGATAAAGAAATCCGCAGTTCCTGTAAACGTGTTATAAACATTTTTTGAATATTGGTGGAAAAGTGAAAATATCCTTCGTTTCAAACACCTATTGGATATTTTAGCTTTAAGAAAGCCGTGTTATCTTGATTCTTGGGACATTCTGCGCACACTTTTAAAGCATTCACATCCCTCTGCTGTACTTTTAACTTTTCTGATAAGACTTAATAAACTATCTGAGAGCAGAGACGGCTGGATGATTCCTCATTAGGTGGAAAATCCTGGCAAGGATATCAGATTCCTCCCTCAGCAGGGGAGGTGTGATTTAAGGCACAGCAAAACCAACAAGTGGAATTCACAACAGAGTTCCACAGCGTGCACCAAGGTGAAGGTCCCCGGGGTGCCTCCGCGTGCGCGCGGGATGGAGGCGGCTGCATCAAACCCCTGGCTCAGCACCTGTTCTTGACAGGATGATCAGCACACACAGGTTCGTGTGGGGGTCAAAGGAGCAGCATCTATAGATTGCTGGGATGACAGGGAACGTTTTGCGAGCTAATGGCTCCGCCACTGCTGCTGAGAGGTAACAAGGCACAGGGCACAGCGTGCTCGTTGATCCGGCGCCGTCCTTGCGGGGATTCAGCGCCAAGAGGCTCAAAGGAGTCGCCTTTCTGGGTTCGTCTTGAAGGTCACACACATGGTTTTTCAAACTATCGATTGTGCAGCATCTGTGAAGTTGCAAATTGTACGTTCAAGCTCTTTTGATCAGGTGTTTGGTCGCGCTGAGGCCGTTGGCTCCGCGGCGCTGATGCGGCAGGACAGATTTTGGGGAGCCGCGCGTCCGGTTCCTTCCGCCGTGCCAAAGCTCGTGGCTTCCGTAGAACCACTGGAATATCACATTTGGCTGCACTAAAAATGCACTTGGTTGTTATTTCCGTGTCAGCCAGGGTATATAGCACACGTGGAGGGCTATTTCCGTTTTTAAAAGAGTTCGTCACGTATGTGATGGCAATTACATATAATGCGACCAATATTTTACTGGGTTCATGAATTTTTGGTTACTTTTGGGTTATATCCTTAGAAGACATGCTTTTTCCCAGCCTCCTGGCCTAGCACTTTGTTCTGAGGTCTCGTGCAGCACGAGGATGTAACAAGGATGAAAATCAAACTGGACTTACCGAAACATTTTCTGGGAACTTTACTATCAAATTAGACTCATTAAATATTTTTTTGTAAGGGTAATGCTATGCAATAAAGGAAAAAAAGATACTAAAATTTAAAAAGAATTCTAATTTTCAATTTTTCTTCTAGTTTTAAGGTTCTTTTAACTTGAGATTTTCAAAGAGTCTACAGAATTGGGCACACAGGTAAAAGACTAAGCCCTGACCTGAGAAGTGAACAGACCCTGGGAAACCACCAGGAATGACATGAAAAATTGCTGGATGTAACAAAGAGCACAGTGATAAGAAAAAAAAATTACAGACAATGCTGTTAGGAATGGCCAGATTTTCAGGAGTTTAATGGGATTTATGGGAGAGAAAGGCACTTTTTAGAAAGATTTGGAAGGGAGCACTGGGGACTTTTTGTGGAGACAGACTGAAAGGCCAGCAGAACCCAGGGAACTGTGTCAGCAGCACCAGGATTACCCTGGAAATGCTGTCAAACATTCTGAATTTCTGTGCTGATGTAGGAAAAATGACTTCTGTGGGGAAAAAGGAACCAGGGACAAGTGATTTATTCAGGGGGAGCCCAGGACAGAGGAGGAGAGAATGTGTAACTGGGGGTAGAACCAACACAGGGAACTGGTGGGAAGGGGCTAAAAAAGGAGCCTGGGAGGTTTTGTGCCCAGTTGTGCAAGTGCTTCTGCACCCCTGGAATAGGTGCTGAGCCACCAGGGCGGCCACCAAGGGGGAAAGGGACCTCCCCTGCACCCTCGAAGCCCAGTGTTCCCGCAGAATTGCGTCAGACTGAGATTTCATTGAAAAAGCCTCAATACTTTCCTTGAGAACCCACTTGCATCGCTCACAGCGTTAATGGCAACGTGGGAAAATGGCACCTCCTGGTACTTTCCCGGGGATTCTTCACAAAGAAGCTAGAAGCATATGTTTTGTCATATTTGGAAAAGATCATCGTTTATCTCTGCTTTTCGGAGTGAAACACTGACATCCCTGTATAACCCACGCAGACTGCACATAAAGTCACTTGTCCTCTGATTACCGCTCCGTTTCCCTAGGTGCATAAATAATTATTTTTCAGTCCTTTTACAAGCTCTGTAGGAGCTTAGTCATGCAAATAATTGCTCGCTCACCTGTGTGCAAGGTGCAACAGGTTTTATAAACTGAAAAAAAAAAAACATCTAGGGAGACTAAAAGCAAGGATCAAACAGATATTGGATGAAAAGAGCTTTTTATTTGGGGATTTTTTTTGCAGTTTGAGTAGTAGGGACTTTTTCTTCTGTATGTCTAATGAATAGCTTTGATTGATCTGTGTTTACTGTAGCAACAGTACCAAATTTTTCTACAAATGCATTATTTTACGCTTGTTTTTAAAGAGAAACAACCCACCCCCCCTTGTAATTCTGGTATTAAATGATGATTTAAATAATGTTATTTCACTGCCTCTTCATACATACAACCCCACAGGGTTCCCCCTTCATTTGCTCAACTTTTCCTTGAAGTTTTAGATATTTTCTATTACAAGATTATTTTTATTTTGTATAAAAATTCAGGATAAGCTCCTAAAATCTGTTTTCTGATTTGCTCTCTTGAATATATTTCTTGTTGCAGAGGCTTATTTTTATTCTCCAAATCCAGCAATCACAATGTTACTATTTATCACTTTGGCTGCACTTTCCCCCCAAGCACTTGTTCCTTTCTGTAGATGCTATTTCACTTTTTGCTGGGGGATGGGAGCATATTTCTGTCTGTTTGTGTCAGATTAAAGCTCCCCCGATCAGCTGTAGAAGGGTACCAGGAAATTAGGGGTGTACATTTATTACTTGTTTATTTATTACTGTTGTTTATCCCTTGCATCACCAATATTGATTCCGAGTGTATCCTCACAGTCAACTGTTTAGCATTAATAAACTTTTTCAGTTTCAAATTGATTTAAATCTCGTGAAACCACTTTCGATTTACAAGAGGTATCTGTGTCACTGGTGCACCAGGTGCTCTGAAGCTCATGGTGTTGGTTACATGGGGTAAAAAAAAAATACAGTATGACAAGTAGCGGAGTATCTCTTCTTCCTTTCCTCATACTAGTAATTTTTTAGTTCTTAATGCTGTAGATTTTTTTTTTTTTCCCTGTTGGAAGACTATAGTACTTCTTGCGGTGGACTGGACATGGATTTTTGTCAAATGTTTTCATTTAGGTTTACTAGGGGAGAGTTGAAGCAAGTCCTCCTCAACTTTTGCCTTTCCTTTGTGTCCTTGAATCCCGTTTTGGATGTGCCTCACCCTTCTCCTAACACTGGAGGAAGTGTGCCACGCTATCCAATTTAGCTCAGAAGATAAAACCGATCCTACTTCAGGAATTTGTTTATGATGTTGATGTTATTCAGCTTTCTTCCACCCCCACAAGCCTTTTCTTTGCTTTACTTCGTAGCCTCACAGTGCAGAAGAGGGATTCATTAACCCCTGTTCAAGCAGTACATAAACCAGCAGCTACAGCTCCACTTCATTCACCACATTCATTTTTACTACTGCCATTGGAAAATGTCAGGAGCCGGAGACCTAAACAGTCTGGGGACTAAATGAACAATTTGAGGTGCAAAGAAATGTTTCCAGACTACTGGACAGCTCCCAGCACCTGCATTTCCTACTTCCCGGCACGTGACCTTGACAGATCAGACCAGCTGCTTCTCAAAAGGGGAAAAAACAAGGGCAGGAGGAAAGGGGTGGAGGGTGAAATTGCATCTTTATTTATGTGATTTCCATTCTTTTTAGCCAGCTGAATGGAGGACGGCACAGTGAAGCGTCCACGGCGGCAAGGAAGTGATGAGCAACCTGCGGGTCACGCTGGATGCGTTTTAAGACAACTTTCTAGGAACGCTCACGCACAATTATAGGCGGTGGAAACAATTTGCTCTGTGTGCTGGTCGGGTTTTTTTTTAGGCACTGCGCTTCCACGGCGCTCAGAACGCAGCGTGGGAGGTGGTTTCTGCCCCACGGGGCAGGAGCACGCCCGGCCCCAGGGCACCCTTTGCCTTCGGATCCCCGACTGCAGGGAGTGCAAACCGCGCTCGTGCGAGCGCTGCTGATTTAAGAGACTCCAGTGTCGTAACTCCTGTCCCCGGGATTGCACCGGGAAGGAGGATAAGCACAACAAGGAAGACGGGAGCGTTAAGCAGCCGCATAATTCCACGGCCGCGGAAACCGCTGCGGCTACAATTTTTTGAGCACGTGAAAAGGAGGGAAGAACCCTGCAGCAGGATCGAACGGAAGCCCCGCATGAATAGGAATGCACGGGCAGAAAATTTATCCCACAAGCAAGAAATAAGATCGGAAATTTATAACTCCACGCAGAAATAAATATGAAGGAGAAGCTCGTAACTCTTGGAGGAGTGGAATGTACTGCGAGCTACGAGAGCATCACTGAGCCTCGCACCTGGACTAAAAGCTGCTCACAACATCTCTACATGAGCTCACATATTTTATCTCCTCACCTAAATTGCCTGTCTTGTGCATCTCAGATGCTAACTGAAGGCCCAAGTTGACCATTTGGGGCACCAAGCCAAGACTGAATCCGAGTACAGCTACCAAGGGCAGTTCAGCTTTTTTCTAGACCTACAGATTGTCTTGTTTTAAGCTGAAGGACAATAACTCTTACGTTTCCCCAAAGGAAAAGGCCAGCAACTGTGGCTGATTGAGAATTTTCAAGAGCTGGAAGGAAAGGAACTGTTGGAGGGGTGTTTTTTTGGATGGTGGAGTTGTTTGACAGAGAGAAAAGACAAAAAAGGGGTGGAACAGACCACACACAAGAATTAATCACAGGTTTTTTGAACAAAACAGTAAAATATTCTCAGAAAACTGTCTCAGAGTTCTTGTTTTTCACTTTCCTACTCTATTTTAATTGGCAATAAACTAAATTAATTTTCCTTATTTAGCCTGGTAGTTGGTGCGTGGTCTCCCTGTGTGTATCTCAACCCCCGTGCTTTTTCATCTCATTCTCACGTCCTGTTGAGGAGGGGGACCATGAGAGTGGCCAGCAAAGGTCCAACAACCACAACACTAAAACGTCCCCGAATTTACAATGAGAATTTATCACGGAGTGTTTAAGAGAGACACAAGTTTCCTGGCTTTCCTAACCCTTCCTGCTTTTTTTATATACCACTTTCTCACCTAGAAAAAAGTTTTAGTTCCCCGAATTCCAGTTTTCTTGTATTGTGTTTCAACAGCCTGTATGTATTGAGCTGCCTGGTTCTCAGACACTGTAACCACACAACATCCCTGCTGTGCTCAACCTTTTATTGGCACTTTCTGTCCTCATTTATCCTTTGTGTCTTTTCCCTTGTGCAGGCTGCTACAGTTTTAAATTCACATTTTGCTCATCTTTGGTACTTGCCGTGATGTCATGGATTAAAATACGTAATAATAAAAATAGCCGTGCATAATAAACAATAATAATTTGATTTTGTACAGAGAGCTATTTTTAAATTCAGATTTTTTTGAAGAATGTATTAGCTAAGTGTGTTATAATTTCTAAGAGTGTGATTTTCTAATTGTGAAACACACATAACGCAGCAGGCATTATAAAATATGGCTACAGCACACACCACTCACAGGAGAAAAACCAACCCGTGTAAGCTCCTAAAAAATCCTTACTGCTCAAAAGAATAAGAAGTTTGCGTTCTGCTACATGACTTCTCCTGCTCAGTACGAGGGACTGCTCTGTTCCCGTGAACTGCTACCCGAAATAATAATATTTTACGGGCTGCTTTTGTTGAGGAGGTTTGTAAAAACAACAATACCTACTGGTGATTTAGTAAACATGAGGAGCTCTTAGGAAATAAGGGCAGTATTTTCAGCTGGAAGTTATTAGAAAGGTGCATTAGAGGGTAAGAAAGAAAAGTATTATAGCCATGGAAGTGTCTCTAAATAACCACTTTTTATTGTGTTCTGTGAGCTATTAGCCTTCAGAAAGTTCAGCACAATAACACCTAGAGAGAACACAGTCAAGAAAATTCAGCAGTAAAGAAATCCTTTTGTGTGTACATCACCTCTGCAAATACCAGCCAAGAAGCCACAAGGTCTAAAGACAAGCTTTGTAATTTCTCACTGCTTAAGCTGTAAATAATTGCTTTCTGTATGCTGAAATGTTTACTACAGGCATTAAATGTCAGCATCTCCACTGACCTTGTATCCTCGCTGTCAGGGCTGCACAGAGTTTTGCTGCAGGGGAAAATAAGGCAACAAACAGAAAAATCTGATCTGGAGCATTTTTTAAAACCTATTTGTTTTCTACAAGGTCCAATTTATCAATTTTTTAGTCAATCACATATGTGGACATGCAATTAAAGTATAAAGATACAGTTTAGTGGCCCTGATGCTGTACTTGATCAAGGCACACACACAAAAAAAAATTGAGCAGAGCACTTTAGCAAGTGCAACTGCTCATTAAATTGATAGTTCCTATCATTTTCAAGGCACAAGCTGCACAAAATTTATCTCAATCACTAAAGCAGCCCAGAAAGCGTCAAACTCAACTGCCCCAGGAAAAGGCAAATTCATGCTCAGCCTTAATTTTAAGTTTCAAGTTCAGAATTCTCCAGCTCGTACATGGGCTGTAGGGGATTTCGGGAAGAGGTGACTCTGGGAATAGGAAATTCTTGGAAAAGAGAAGCTCCTGAAAATGATTAAACTTACGGCTGTGAATGCCTTTCTCTCCATCGCTATGGACAAAAGCTAGAAAACCTAAACGCTAGAAACCAGGCATAAATAAATAATTCTTAACTGTCATAACCTTTTTATAAGAATTATTAATAAGAATTAAATAAGAATTATTTGCTCCAGAGTTGGAGCAAATCTGGTATCTAAGTCTGTTCTTGCTTCTTTCTGCCCCACAAAAATGAACCATCTGACACTTCCACGGCATTTGTGTTCCACCCAAGCACTTATCACAACCTCATCTGCTGGTCTCTCTTTCTCTAAGTGGTAATGAAAGGAACAAAATCTTACAAAAAGGTGTGGGTGGCATTTGCTCTTCACTAGTGGCAGCTTTAATTCCAGTTGGGCTTTGAGTAAGTGTTGCCAGTTGCTGGCAGAGTATTGTTAATGGTTTATAAAATATTCTTTTAATCGATGAAATGCACCCAGAGGCCTCTTAGGGAAAATAAGCCAGGGTGTATTTATATGCAAGTAAGCCTAAAATGGATACTATTGAAAAGCAGAATGTCAGCCAAAATATCCCAGTCACTTATAGCAAAGCACTTTTCAATCACTTTACTGACTCTAAACTTCCTCCCTTGAGTAGGATAAGGGACTCCATAAATGACATTATTTTTATTTTTATTCTGTGGGCTGAGGTTGATGTGATTGCTCCCTAGGTCAGCTACACCCTCATAGACAATCACGTTTAAGCATTTTTAAGTATTAATTCCTCCAAAGGATCATAGCCAAGCCAAGATAGATTATTTTCATGAATAATTTTTGTGAACTGTGATATCAAATGCTTTACTAAGTTCAGATATTAATCTAATGCATTCTACTGTTCTCCCCAGGATATGGAAATTAGAGTCAGTGGTTCCGAAAATTCCTCAGCGAGGCTGGAGGTCCTTGTGGCTGGAGCTACGAAATATAATATCTTTTGCTTCAAGAATGGATGGATCAATGAATAAAAATGAGATAAGTATCCCTCATCTTTCCGAAGCTCCTGGAGGGATGTGGAGCCTTATTACAGCGCAGGGGAATGAATTTGCTTGCACACGCTCTGCTCAGACAGATCCGCATCAAAGGCATAATGTGAATGAGACATGTGTTGGGCTTGGGCATCCCATAAATCATTTGGGATGATGGCTGAGGCCGTTTCCTTCTCACAGTACCTTCCAAAATGTAACTGTAGGGATCAGCTCGCTGGAAAGTCCCCAGGTTTAGAAGAAAATCAGCTGTGAAACAGCCCCATCCTTATACCAGGCAAGGCCAGGTTGGGGCCAAGATTTTCATCTAAGGGTGCAGAAGTGGAAGGGATTTTTTTTTAAGCTCTGCCTTGTCTGAGGAGTAAATCTGGGCTCTCTCTTTGCAAACTTGCAAACTTCAGTTTCCCCGAAATACAGAACAGCTTGCTCCTCACGTGCTGCGTGAGTGTCATACATAGCTTGCTGGAACGCACGTGAATTCACATATAATGCTAAAATTATGTAACTTAGAACCAACCCATTCAAACATGTCCAAAGAAATACTCCTTATGAATAGCCCTGCTGCTAATTTTGCAATGAAATACCTTGTTCAGAATTTTAAAGTTCTGGGGAAACAAATAAGGGTTTTGTTTCGGTTTGGTTTTTTTTCTAATATGGTAGAATTTATTTAAAATTGCATCACTGAAAGTTGTTTTACATATGAAACTCTCTTGCTTTAGTTGCAGGAAGCTTTTCCTCCCTTTTGAACTTCAGTTTAGATATAACTCTGCAAAATCAACGGGGGCTCATTTCCCTCTTTTCCAACACCATATCAAACAGGTGTCTCTCCATGTATTAAAAAAACAGGTTCCAGTTTCTCTTCCTAATGAAGATCAGCTCGTGCCCCCCACTGCCAGGAACATGTTCATTAATATGACACCAAACCTTCTGTTACGAGAAACGAAGGCAGAAGAAAAGTTCAAAGAAAGCCCCAATCTAAGATGAGCCACTGGAGATGAAGGCTCTGATTACAAGACCCAAAGCAGATGAAAATGAGAAAAGAAGGACAATAGAAGTAGAGGTAGAAAATTTTTGTACTGAGAAATAAAATAAGCTGAGATGTGGGCAGTGAGGAAGGAAGGCAGTGGAAGTAGAAATGAGTAAGACTGATGTCATAGAATCCCAGGAGGGTTTGGGGTGGGAAGGGACCTTAAAGCCCATCCAGTGCCATCCCTGCCATGGGCAGGGACACCTTCCACTAGCCCAGGCTGCTCCAAGCCCTGTCCAGCCTGGCCTTGGGCACTTCCAGGGACCCAGGGGCAGCCACAGCTTCTCTGGGCACCCTGTGCCAGGGCCTCCCCACCCTCACAGGGAAGGATTTCTTCCTAATAGCTAAACTAAACCTGCTCTCTCTCAGTTACTAGAGGAAAAAAAAAGAAAAAGGACAAAATCCATAGCGGAAATTTGGCATCTTAAAAACCTGTCTTTTCACTCCTCTCTTATCAGATTAAATTAAAAGGACTGTTGGGGAATTTTCATGGTACCCCTTGAGGTAAATATGTTTGTGCTTAACTATTAGCAAAAAGAAAACCGAAACCATGATTTAACAAACAATGCATTGGGCAGAGTCCTACTGCCTTAAGCAGTTCTACAAGGAGTCCACAAAGCCAGTTTCCTACAGGCTGTGCTGAACAGTTACAATTTTAATTGTCCTTCACTGTAAAATAGTGACAGCTTATATAATCTGCAGTATAGTTTAACCCCGTCTCATTTGTGCGCACCTGGGAATTTCCTAGGAAGCAAGCAGAACTTCCCCTTGCTCAAAAAAAACCCTGAAAAGCTCAACGCGGGATTCTTCGGCAGCTGAAAATTAACGTGCTAATACTCCCGTGCATGCATATTTCTGATGGCATTTCCACAGTGTTTGCATTCCATAAACACTTTTAGCGCTGATGCAACACCTTCTGTTTCACAGATGAACAGAACCAGCTCCGGCCAGTTATTCAAGATCAAGCTGAAAGCAAATTATCTCAGACAACAAGGGAATACTGTGAAAGTTCTGTGCGAGTGTGACTTGAATAAAACATGGCAGCACAGCAACGAGGAGAAGAAAGCTGTTCTTGGTTCAGCCGGCTGGACAAAGCTTTGAACTTATGGAATTCTCCCTTTGGAGAAACGCTGTCTGCTCGTATCCTAAACTATGGGTTCGTATCTCTGTACTCTTAAGGCGCGTGGTAATCAATTTTAAATGGGGTGAAACACTTCTATCCTGTCCAGAGCATCAGCTCAGTCCGTGGTCACGACGTTCGCACTTTGAAAACGCGCGCTCAGTAGTGCTGCTCTTTGCAGGAGGGAAGAAATGTTTTATGGTGGCAGTAAAAATGCACTTTTAATTTTTGACTGTTTGAAGAAACAACTGCTTCATTGCCGTATTTCATAGAGTCATTAAGGCCGGAAAAGGCCTCCGAGATGATCAAGTCCAACCTTCATCTGAACCCCACCATGCCCATTAAACCATATCATGAAAATTCCTTTCAATGTGGTTGTGGCCCAGTATCAAAAAGTATCCACACAGATTTACAACAGCTGCGATGAGATAGTTTACCTTATCTTTTGGAAGCCCAGAGTTTTGATCTGGGTGTTTCCTGTAGAAAAATGTTTACAGCGAGAACATTTCCATGCACCAGATTTTTCCATAAACATTCTCAGGGTAGTCCTTGCTTGTCTGTGTAAGCGAAAACAGCTTTTCAACTCAACTGGGTCAAGTCTCTAACAAATAAACTAATAATTATGATGCGCATTCTGTCACTTGCAAATAATGAAAAAGTGTTTTGGACTGGGTGGGGGGTGGGGGGAGGGGGGTGTGCATTGACAGAAATCCGTAGTAGGGAGAATTGAACCAAACTGAAACTTCCTGTCTCTTTCAATGAATCACAGTAATAAAATAAACCATGATATTCAGGATCAGCTTCTTTTCTATTCTGTTTCAATTCCCTTCTACCGCTTCTGGCAGGAGAAGAAAGTCAGCTGTGAAAGAATTTAGTTAAGCAGAATAAACTGGCAAGAAGCCACTGCTTGAAGCCCCTCAGCTGAGTGCAGCCCTGGGCTTACGTGTGCTGGAAAAGGAACTGTGGAAGATGCTGTGGTCTGACCCTGCTCCAGACCCACCCCTAAGGCTCAGCTGCACCTTCCACCTTCGTGCCGTATTTCTGTGTTGTGCCCACAGGCGTAGGGACGCCCAGCCTCACAGATTTTCCTTTGGGCTGCAAGGGAATGCTCAATAATATAATTTCTCAGGAATATGGATCATACCATAGCCAGCTTTAATCCTCAACTGCATTTTTCCTATTGTTGCGACCAGCCTTTATTATGGACACAAGATCTCAACGTATAAATTGATTTTTTACAAAAGTAACCTTCAGCCACAAGAAGTGAGCTGTGTGTTTTTTGGAGACAGACCAAATGCTGGAATAGAGGTGCCCAGGTCAAGAAAACGACAAGATAAATGCTAATGACTCACTGTAGGAATTCAAGGATGACAAAATACAGAGAAAAAGAGGTTGCTGCTGCATGTGTCATCTCCCGTGCCTATCACAGGGCACGAAAACCTGTAATCCTTCCTTTCTCATTCAGAGTTCTGCAAACATTTGCCTTGGCTGGAGCAGTCAACATTGGGAGCACTTTGCTGGACATCTGTTTGAAAAAAGGGCCAAAACTGTAAGGCACCCATTCACCAGGAGACGTGATGGCACTTCTGACACCTTTTGATAGTCCTTTAAATGCTGCACAGCTAATATTCAATCGCAGTGTAGCAGCAACGGCAAGCTTAGGCACTGAAATGTCCTTTCAAAAACAACCTGCTCTACATGTGTGCTTTCACCACCCTTCAGTCTTTGTGAATAATGGGACTTAAGTAATTAATGGTGTGTCCCCTTTTCATGTAGGCAGGAATTTTCTTTTTAGCTGGCAGCTTACAGAAATGTATTACATGCATTTTTCTTTGTTTCAGTAGCCTTGCATCAGCTTTCAACATCTATGATGTTTCAGAAAAAACTATGAAGGAAATATTAATACAAGGGGCAAAATTTTCAAATTATTTGCCTTTTTACAGCCTTCCACACAGCTGGTTCCTGTCAGGGATCTTATCTCTTCTGCCAGAGTTCCTCTCCTGTTTTCCCTGTCTTCTGAGCAAGTGAATGGCAATATTTAGCCCCCTGCTTGAAAAAACAAAGCTTTAGAATAACTTTTGTTCGGCCCAGTTTTTGGGACTTAGTGACCCAACACGACCCAATCACATTGGTGGTGCTTCATGTTGAAGTTCCTGTTACAGGGTGGAAGGGAAATCGGAATGAAAGAGTGACAAAAATCAAAGTGACGAAATTCCAATGTTGTCAATTCTATCAAAGAGTTCCTGCCAATCCAAATTTGAAATATCAATAAAAAAGTAAAAAAAGTGACTTATCTGTGTTTCCTCAACCATCTCAAGAACCAAGCCTTCTACGTTCCTTGTTGCCTCACGAGACGGAGTTATTTTCTCTTTTTATTTTGGGGGTTTTTATCCAGTTTTAGCAATAAACAATTTCATGTGTATCAATTATAAATAGCACCTATCCCTCTGTAAGTCCTTCCCAATAGTACACTATTTGCCAAAGTAATACAGGGCTGTCTGCATTAAAGACTGAGAGATGCTGCAGTAATGGGCACACTTTTAATTTCTGTCACAAGTAGAACGCTTAGGTTTAAATTATTCGGAGGTTTACCCAGTCATTCCTTGAGACTGCTTAAGCTGGGGTAGTAGCAGTAGCTGGAGAGAGAATGAGAGAGGGCGCAAAGAGAACTTTAGGGGGCTAATTCTTCATTTTTGTACCCCCTTCACAAGGCAAAGATACGAAAACAAGACTGGGAGTTGTTGAGGTAACTCCCAAGTGTCAGCGAACATGGGCCCAGCCCAAAACAGGGCTCTTCTGCTAACGTGAGAACAACCTTTGTTCCAGGGTATCTTGGTTTCTGCATGGAACAGCGTCAGGATTCACAACTAGGAAGCTCAGTATTTTTACAATGTACTTTTCCCTTTCTTTAAAAGAAAAAAAAAAAGGAAGACAGCTTCATTCAGACAAGTAATTCTCTGAAGACATATGACATCTTTAGAGTTTTACCTTCAAGGTCTTAACAACCTTTTGATTCTGAGATCATGCTGTGTATAGAAGGTTAATTCAGTGACACTAGAACAAGAATGGAAAGTGGCAAACTCAGAAATACACTTGAGATAAGGCTTGACATGCTTTAATGGAGAAAGATATGCCATTCTTGAAAACCCTGTTGCTTGTACAGGATTTTCTTTTTCTTTTCAGAAGAATAGTTGTAAAAGTCTCACCTTCAGAACTTGAACAAGAATACAAAATAGCCACATCTATATACAGACCTGAACTAATATTTCTCCCTCTTGACAAGGTACTTGTACGTGAGGTGCTGAATAGCAAAACAAAATATAAAATTATTTGTTAAATATCACTCTCTAAAGTCATCAAAACTGTAAAGAAATCAGCAAAAACCCAAAGAGACTATAAAATTAATGAGGTGGTAAGTTGGAAAAATCACAGTGGGTACTTTTTAGAAGCAGAGTAAGATCAAATTTTTTGGATTTCAAGGAGCATCTGTTTCCAAAATGGTGAGCTCACGAAGCACAGACTTTGTATCATGGATGTTCAGCTGTTGATACAGGAGCACAAGGTGAAGACGTGGAAAGGTCCTAAACAAAACCTTCCACAGCTCTCACAACCCAAACCAGCAGTTTAAACTGATAGATGCCAACTCTGAAGCACACAAACGGGGCTGAGCCACCTGTAAAAATGCACGTAATCATATCACTGTCTTTGGAACTAGCTCTGAGTCAGTGGAGCAGCCTCACCAGTAACAGAGCATAAAATGATTACAATAATTGGGTTCTGAGCTTGCAGCAGTGTAAATCTTTACTGGATTGTCACCAGATGACTCCGTGTCTGAGCAGAGTCGCAAAACCTACTAAAAAGTCATTCCATAACAAGCACAATCAAAAACTAAGGAGAGCCTTTAACTTTTAGTTAATCTGTTTCTCAAGCTTTCAGGCAAGTTTTCTCCAGCAAAGAAGCCAAGAAAGGATTATTTCACGAAAATAATCCTTGTCCATCCCGTCAGTTACATTTTTTTTCTTATTAGAATGACTGAAATCTGCTGCCTCCAACTCAATACCATTTGGACAACTTTCAATCTGGGAACGTCCTTCTGGCACAAACAATATAAATCCTGATGGTACCAACATACTGATGTACCCAACCTTGTGACATCAGCTCTCAAGATCTGTCCAATTTTACGTGTTTCCTAAATCACAGCCGGGTCAGTCATTAATCAGCAACTCATTGCTAATGACTTTCCAAGGCATGATTAGGCAATCCAGACATACCAGCAACACCCGTCAGCCCCCAAGGCGAGAGAACAGACTTGGTTGTACCAAAAAGCATAACGTGATCAAGTGCTCGTGATCCCAGTCTCAGTTTGAAGCCTAGTTCTGCTGGAAGCAGGTGCATGGCTAAAAGCAAATTTGGAGAACAGGATGAAACTGTCTAGGGGGCCATTTAATCAGCACCGTCTCACCGAAAGAGCTCCTCTCAGCTACTTTTCTCCCGCAGGTAAAATTTGCGAAGAGGTTGTGAAAACCTCAGTGTGAATCACTTCTGAGAAGAAGCAGACTCCAGGTAATTCAGCAGAGTATCCCAGCACTGTTTCTTTCCCTGTCAAGGGGATGACGATGGCAATCAAAACTAAACATAATTCATTGGCTGGCCCCAGTATTTTAAGCAGTGTGAGACCATAACTGCAGCTGAGCAGCCCCAAGGACCCGCTGCACTACACCACAGCCATGCCATCAGGGGCTAAGTCAAACCCTGCGAGAGGACAGTGGTCTACTACTCTCAAAAGCCAATCCCAAAATGTTGAGGAATGCGCCAAAAAGCAAACGTTTCCTTTCCAGAGAGGAAACAACTCCAAGTGAATGCAATTTGAGCAAGTCTGGGATCCATATAGCTTCTACTAAGCTTGCTCTTGGAAAACAAATGGTGTCCAGTCTATACCCTATTTACTTCTTATATGTTGTCAATAACTTCAGCTTGCTTTTAAAATCCAAACCAGGATAGTTTTCCCACACAAATCCATGTATTGATCTTCCTCACTTCTCCTGAAGCCTTGTGCAACCATGAGCCCACTCAATATATGTCTGTTTAACGCAGAAACGGGTGCTGCTCTGTACTACATGTATTTTGAATTAGATGGTCTTCGTAAGGCATCCGACCTGATGCTTCAAAGAGAAAGGACAAGTTTTCCACAGCTCTTTCATGATTGTAAAAGATGTGTGTCTCTGAGTACACAGAGTTTGGCTGAGTTTGTACTGAGTTTGGCTGGGATGGGGTTAATTGCCTTCGTTATAGCTGGCACGGGGCTGTGTTTGGATGTATGATAAAAACAGTGTTGATATCACAGGCTTAAGTTTTTGTAGAAAGCTGGTAGACACTTCCTGATGCTTTTTTTCACTGCCAATCAAATATATAACACTTAGACTACTTGTCTCAGTCGAGCTTTGATTCAAATAAAGTATGTATTTGTAGGTGGGAGAAACACCTATGGAATACCTAATTATTTGTTACCAACTTGGGTATCAGAATCCAGCTCTTAGCAGAAATTTCTGGGATGGTACACAGAAAAGAGAAGAATTATGGGCGTGTGCTGCTGATGGGAAGTAGAGAACAAAATCTTGTTGTTTTGTTGCTTGCATGCACACAACCTTTGGCTTTCCCTTGAGTAAACAAACTTGTCTTGACCTGTGAGGGTTTTCCTTGACTTTCCCAGGGAACGAAGGAAGACTGATGGACATGCAATTGCCTCAATCCTCCTTTAAGCCCTTCCTGTAGATAGGGGTGACATTAACTTTCTTCCAGTCTTCTGGGACATCTCCTGATCTCCAAAAGTCCTCAAAGAATTACGGGGAGCAGCCTCACAATTCCATCAGCCAACTATTTTAGCATCCTCAGGATTTATAAGGGTGAAGCACCTCTGATAGCTCCCATACCAACTCTTCCCTCACTGGTGGTGGGTCTGTGTTTGCATGAACCTGGACTGGTGTTCCCAAGGACTGGGGTCCAACAGTGCTGGTGAAGACAGGTGAAGGATGTGTTGAGAACCTCCATCGTTTCAGATTTCTTGGTGACACCTCTCCTGTTAAACAGTGGGCTCGTATTTTTCTTCTGTTTCTGCTTGTTGTTTAAATACCTGGTGAACCTTTTCTTGTAGTTTTTTGACATCTCTGGCCAATGTCAGCGTGAGCTGAGATTTTTTGCTTTTCTATCTGCGGGTCTGCATACCCTGGCAATGCCCTTGCAGTTCTCAGTGGGTATGCAACTGCTTTTCCATCTCTGGTGCTTTCTTTTAGGTTTGAGCAGACCCAGAAGCTCACAGCAAGCCGAGGGTGTTCTCTTCTTCTGCCTGCTTCACTTCCATTTAAAAGGCACGAATGTTTTTTGTGCTTCCAGGAGAACGTTCCAGAATAACCCCAGCACGCACTAGTTCCTTTATCCTCCAGGGAATCTTCCCACAGAATCCCTCCCAGCTGAGCTCTGAGCAAGCTGAACTTTGTTCTTCTAAAATCAAAATCTTCTGTCTTGGTACAAACCTCCAGGATCCGCGACTCCACAATGCTGTGATCACTGCAGCCAAGGCCGTCGCCCACTGAGGAACCACAAAGCAAGTTTTCTTGGTTTGGGAGCAGCAATTCCAGCAGCAGTTGGAATTCTGGCTGGCAAATATAGAACATGTAGGAGGAAGCAGTGCACTAGGCACTCCAGGAGCTGCATGTCACATGAACTGACACGTGAGCTGCTGTGTTGTACTTCCAATAAATGTCTGCATAGCTGAAGTCACCAGTAAGGACCAGGTTCAGGTTCTGTTGACCCAAACTTGTTTAAGTGACTGTCTTAGGTTACAGTGTAAGATGTAATCAAAAGTATGCATTCTATCACCTTCTATGTAAGACGTTAAGATAAGCGTGGCAGTGTTCTTTATCTCTTCTATGACTCATCCCTGATAACTCCCTTCGGAGAATATCTTCTTCTAATGGGCCATCTAATCTCACTGCATGACTCCTAAAATTACATCATCCCACTGTGAGATGCTCTGCCCAGGGGGAGGAACCAAGCATTTCTGCCTGGAGATAATCTGAGGTTTGGACACCACACTCAGCTCTTACCTACTGGATTCCCAGAGGACAATAACCACCACTGGGCCTTCAGAGGAATACCAGACCCTTCCACAGGATCACTGCTTCAACAGAACCACATCTTTCCCTTCAGGAGGACTGCAGCCACCATTTAATCAGACTGCTACCACCACCCTGGCCAACAGGGTGTCAGGTTGCATCCTCACTCTGTCAGTTTAAGGCAGAGTTTTCTGCCTTTATTTAAATTTTCCTATTAATTTGTAGTTCTGACTTGGAATCTCCTGCTGGTTTGTTTCCAAACTAGCACAGTGACCCGGATATTGCTTCGGCCTTCTCATCTTGGTTTAGAGGTCAGTGGCAGATGCCTACTTCAAGATTCCTCCTTGGAAGTGATCCCACTGATCTTGACCCAGAGTCATTCGGTAGGGTGATACCAGCACCGTGAGACAGTCAACAATTGCCACAGCTGACTTCTAAACATTCAAGGTTCTGCCAAACACAGAGCACGACCCCTCCTTCCTCTCCTTCCCTCCTCGTGTTCACGGAGCAGCCGACAGCCATCCCTGGCAATCTTTGGGTCACGGGAGTGGTCCCACAGTGTTACGGTTTCTCCTGTGACACCGTAACTCCCCAACGGGGCGCGGAGCTCCGGTTCCTCCTCTTGGTTCCCCGGGATTCATGGACTGGACACACCCACTTGAGGTGCTGTTCTCCCGGTTCTCATCTTGGAAGGAAGCTAAGGAACATTGCTTCCTGCTCTTGATGGTCTTGCTACGCGGAAAAAAAACTCCACAACTCGTTGAAGTTGTAAAGTAGGTGTGTTTATCAGCACTGAGGCGCATGAGGATCGCTCCTATGAAGGCATGTGCACCTTTGGTGGCACTCAGCTTGGTGTATACTAGTTAAAAGCTACATATGCATCAGGTTACACAATATGGGTGTTGCATATTCATTGCCTATTCCCCCTTCGTATTATAATTAGCTCAAAGGTCATTAGCATCTCCATGCGCCTGCGCAGTACTGCCTGGTGGTCAGGGGCTGGGGTCTCTGGGATGAGGTAAAGGTCTTCCTCAGATGAAGTAATTGGTCTTCCTCTAACAGACTTTTTTACCTTGCTTCCTTGAACATGCTCTCTGAGTTCCTGGTCCAAGTCCAAGCCCCAGAGCTGGCTTGAGCTGGTTTCAGGACTCGAGAGCAGGATCTCCTGGTCACGGTTTCTGCCCTTTATCAACGGCCCTGCATCCTCCCTTTAGCGCAGCAAGCAATGTACATTGTCTAAGAGCAGCTGCAAAACTTGGCCATACCTGCAATCAGCAATTAACCCTTAAAACTTAAGCGCCCTGTATCAGCCCGGCTAATTTCCCGCTCGGATGCGATGACCCGAGTGAACCCCGCCCCTCAAGACCTTCAGCTTAAAGTCCACCTCACCAAGCTGGCCAACCTACTGCCACACATTCACAAGTATTTTTATTTACCTATTAATGCCACGGCACGGAACACTTCCAAGTCGTCACGCCCTCTGCAAGCTCATGATTTACCTCCGAGTTACTGCATCCCCGATCACGACCTCTAATGGAAAGCTAAACCAAACAGTGGCTTGTCTAAAACTGGTTTATTTTGCAATTTTTTTAATGGGCCAGCACTAAAATGAAAGCGATGCTGAAATGAAAATAATTGTTCAATTTAGGAAGATTTCTGTGAAAATTGCAGCTTTCCCACGTTGTTCTTGAGGGTATCATCAGTGGCTTAGAAATTTGGATGCATCAATTATTTTGTTTTTAAGGCAACTTTTGTCCCAAAAGGTTGTGTATGAATATTTTATCCCGGATTATTTTATGACTGTGTGAATTCACCATTTAAGCTCCAGTTATCTGACAAAGCATTGGGACCCATTTTCTGCTTGCTTTTTTTCAGGTGTTTATGCAATCAGTATTAGGGGAGCATGACCATCCCTCATTACCCTCAGAAAATGGCAAATCTGATGAAACAGAAATGACATCGAAAAGAATGATTTCTCTCTTTCATCTTTAATTGCAGGTTTGTGTGAACTCATGCAACTCTAAGTTACTTAAAGGCTTGAATTGCTGATTTTGTTGTTATTCTAGCTCTGATTTTTTGAAATCCTATTGTGGAAGAAAAAAAAAGAATTCTTAATCTCTGTATTGGTAATGAACCATTTGTGCACAACTTGCACTATCTGAATTTTATTTAGGTATTCTTACTGAGATAAAGCTTGGTCAGCATTCCTACATATGCAAGTTTACTTCCATTTCTGTTATCCCACTGCTCTAAACTAACCATTTTCCTCAAGCATCTAATGATGTAGAAATGCCCAAATATTCAGGTAAGAATTATTCCTAGCAAGCAGGAGGTCTTGTCCTTAAATAAAACTGCTTTTATGGCCTGCAAAACTATAGAGCATTTCGTAAATTTAAATAGGCTGCTTGCATACTCTTCAAAAGAACATATTTAATTCAGGTGATTGCATGCAAGGCACAGGGCACCATTTAAAACAGGGATATGCACCCTACTTGGAGAGGTTCATGGGATTCCCTGTCCAGTGCGTGTTCCTGTCACTGGTTTGAAGGCTCTAAATATCCTTATTGAATTGAAGAAAAGGCATCAGGTTAGCAAAGCATTAAATTCAACATGTAGCCCATGGGACCTCGGTATTTTAATCCCCAGAGAGCTTTTATATGACCTTTGTGCTTCACTGCAGCCATCTAAGAAACAGGGATGATAAATGTGTCTTTTCCCAACTCCCTTTTAACTTCCTGCTTTATTACTTAAATACACATATTTTTATATATACAAGTAAGTATCCATAGGTTTTCTCTACACGGGTTAGTGTTGCTTCTCAACACGTGTGAATATTTTTGGCAGCTCTCACAGCTGAGCCGTCTGCACAAAACCTTCCTTTCATCAGATGAGAAATGCCGTGGATCAATCCAGGTATTTTCCCCCGTATTTATTCTACTGTTGTCAACCCACACGATTTTCTCCCCCTTTTCTTCTTTCCTGCCTATGTGAGCTATTCCTCCTTACCCCCCTCTGAAGAATTTTTCTTCCCCGAACACAAAGAGAACATTTGGTGTAGAGCAAAAGACTTTTTAGAAGGTTAAACTATAGGAAACATCTAGAAGGAAATAAGAAGGGGGAAAAAAAGGAGTATGTTGATTCAAGGGAAATTATCAGATGGATTCAAATGCTCCTCTTCTGCTCTGTTAAAATGACATCTTCAAGGAAACCACCCTGATCTCTCGTGAGCTGTAAAGGAGCTGACACCACGGGAACACACATTCCCAGGAAATACAGGAAATTATTCAAGTGCCTTCCTTTAGGTATGAGCTAACACAGCCTTTTGATCACTCGTTAGGATCCTGTTTCATCTGCTCAGCTCAGTGATCTTGCCTGGATTTGTCAAGCTTCTCATGGTTTTCCTCCTCTGCAGGCTGTCCATCGGCTGCATTTCCCCATGGAACTCTGCCAGTGCAGGCTGGCTAACTATCTGCTGGTACTAGAAGCTAATAAATCTTTCCAGGAGTACAGGCAGCCCTAAGAATGCTCTGAATTTAAACTCTGTTTTATGTCCTTGGCTCAGCAGAAAAATTCCCTCTCTGAGAACGGAAGCTCCGACTCTTAAATCGGGCTGAAAATTCTTGAAGTGGCAAAATATTCCCTAAGTCTGGGCTGAAGTTTTAACTCTGGATAACCAGTCAGAGCTGGGCACTGTCTGAGAAGCTAAACCTTAACTGGCCTGGCTTTTACTTCAGACTCTGAAGCCTGGTCTAACTGCCTGTTATATTTCCCTTCCCTGAGCGAAACAAATTGCTGTTTAGAGTGATATTCTATATTGGTTCGTTGCAAAATGCATTCAAATTACTTGAGGGTTAGAAATCAATAAAATAAAGTGTCAGTGAAGAAAAAGCCATCAAGGAAGGAGAAACCCATTTCTAAACTAATTTTTTCTCCCCCACGATCTCTTTGGAAGAGATAGAAAAGTGATTGCAGTAGATTTGGAAAGATTTTTGTGGCAAGTGTCTTTCCCCCTCTAGATCTGGATCCTGTCGGAGCATCAAATAAAGGATATCTTGTTCCCTCCCAGCAAACACTGCTGGTTTTCCTTGCTTTTTTGGGAGAATTTAGAACACAGTAGAGAAAGAGGTTCTGAAATTTATCGTGAGGCGACTTCTCCAGTGTACTGAAGAGTCATGGCTCGAACAGGAAATAAAATCATCATGCCAATATTAAATGTATTATTTTAACATTCAAATGGATTTAATGTGTTTTGTCTGTATGAGGATTTAAGATAGCTATGAAAAATGATTTCTTTCTATGCTAGGCTTTCTAAAGCTCAGAGTTCTTGCACCCTCTGACACACATTATCCTTTCTGTTGATGAAATATGAGATTTACAATAAGCTCTATGTCTAACATTGTTCTTTACACTTTGATGAATGTTACACTTATTCCTAAATTTATGAGCAAATGAAAAACCTTTACAGCTGTGGAATAGAAAACAGAAAATAGTTTTCTCATTTTAATAACTTTAATTAAATTTTTCTATGTACTGTAATTTTAACACTCACGAACAGGAATAGATACACCAGCAAGTAATAAATCAGCCTTGCCATTCCTCTGTTATTTCCCACCATGAGTGAATGTTACAGATTTATGTTCCCGTAATTCATCACTTTCCATCCATTATCCTGTGAATAATTTGTTGTGTTTATAATAACAGATTCTAAAACTCATTATATTTAAATCCTCAGAAACTGGAAAGTGCATAAATTTGAAGGTTAAAAAAAAAATAAATTCCTGAATATGAAATCAGCTGCTTTGGTAAAATACAGATCCGCAGTTACAATTTTTTAATTTCAGGGGCAATAAAATGGTATTTACCTGCTGCAGCTGAGCGAGGGATGGTGGGTAAAGCCTCTGTCATGACAACTAGAAGTATATTAAGAAGCAAAGATCAGCTCAAAACTACAAGCCCAGTCTCCCAATGGTTGTAGCCTCACTTTCATTAAATTAAATACATTACTTCATTTGGTGTATTTTTGTTACGTGAAAACCTAATCAGCTTCGCTGTCTAAGATCTTTACAATCTTTTATCTGTCTCTTATTGGCTTTTATTTAATCTCTCTCCTAGCATGACTCTGGTGATCAGTCAGAGGCTGGGCTAGATGATCTTAGAGCTCTCTTAGAACCTTAATAATAGTGTGATTCATGTCACACATTACACTGAATGTTTGGATTTTGTTATAATCTAATTTTTACAGCATCAGAACTCTGAAACCATTGAAACCGGAAATGTATGCTGGAAAAAATACCTGAATGGAAAACTTTAAAACTCTGCACGAGGGCTTGGAGCTGTGTCAGGGGAGGTTTAGGTGGATATCAGGAAAAGGTTCTTCCCCCAGAGGGTGGTCAGGCACTGGAAACAGTGACTTTTCCCAGGTTCAGACCTTTCATACCTTAATTCTGAGTTCCACTTTTCTTCTGGCTAGGTGCAATAATAAATAAATTCTAGTTTCCCTCCTTATCCCAGTTGTGAAAAGGATCAATCAAGCACAAAACTAAAGCAGTCTATTTAAACTGTGTGCTGGGAAGCAAATCACCGCCTGGTGGAACTCGCTTTGGGACCCAGAATTCCACACCGGGCTCCCTTTGAGGATTGAAGACGGTAGAGACACTTGAGAAACAGCAGTTTTTCCCTGGAGAAGTGTTTCCTTTGGATGAAAACCTTGAAATGGCAGTGCCACAGTTGCAAACGTGTTTTACTAAGGACAGGTTCCTTTAAATTCCGTGCAGATAAATGTCATGTAATGACACCATTCCATTCTGAGAGTAGGGCACCACATGCCTCAGACCCTCCACACCCACTCATGAGATGGAAAATTGGGAGAGCCTGAAAAAAAACGAACACTCGGAATCTCAGATGAAAAAGGATGTGGCCAAAATAATAAGCGTAAAATAGAAGAAATAAATTTGAAAAATAAATTCTGTTAAAGGTGGGGGGAGGGGGAGGAATTGATTGCCGCGGTACAAAAGTCGTGAATCTTGTAAAGCAAAAGCTGTTTTACCCATTAATTCTGAATCCTGCTTCCAAATAGTCAGGGGTGGGTTGGCAGGTTACAGAAGAAGAGATCCTGAAGCTTGCCCAGGGTACCTGAGAGTTCCCTGTCTGAGACACCTGCTGATGACACAACCTCTAAACAAATACAAGTCCAGCTCATGGCAACAGCTGGCTTTGCAGAGTGATTTTTTCAATCATTCTTTTTATTTTTGCCGTAAGGTCAGCTTACATTTCTCTGAGTAATGTAAAATGTTTCAAGTGGGAGGATTTTGCAAGACTTGGGAATAATTTTGAGCATGAAAACCTAAGGGGAGGTCATCAACACACTACACACTTGCTACCACATTTGTAATGAAAGCTTAATGCTGAATTCATCAGCCCTTCTTATACAGGTGTGACTGACACTGTGGATAATCCATGAATGAAAGACTGAGGAAAAGACCCAAAGAAAATTAAGCCCCTGATATGCAGTCTACCAAAAACTGGAGAAAAAAAAGTATTCCTACAAAAAGAAAAAATTAGTTACAGAGATGGATGTGAAAATATTAAAATAACTCAAGTGTTAAACTCTTGCAGAGCATTTGTGGTTTCATTTTTTTTCTGAAAAAAAAACCCAAAAAAACCAAATCCACGACATTTTTTTTATGAACGGGTGCTGATTGTGTCAGTAGGATCACAGGAATCCCAGCAGATCTCCAGTCCAACTCCTGCCCAAAGCAGGAGCAGCTCTGAGGTCAGACCAGATTGCTCAGAGCTTCATTCAGCTGAGTGGTGAAATCCACCAAGGATGGGGATAACAGATAATTATCTTTTTTGATTCTTGAATTGTTGTAGGGCTATGAAGGAAAGCAGTTTTTCCAGACGGGTTTCCAGTCACGGGATGTATCAAAAAAAATTCAGTGGGCCACGCCTAAGCAAGGTCCTACTCACTGTGTTTCAGGGTATCAAATCTGTCTCTCAAGGAGACCCAGAGACATTATCACGAAAACTTAAATGATATCAGCTGAAAAGTGTCTATAGAGCAAGAAATTCTTTCTAAATGAGTCCATGAAAAAAGAATAATTATTTGCAATGGAGAGTGGTCAACAGAACTCTTGCAGTGTTTGAAACTAGACACCCATGAGCTGAATTCATAAAAATAATGATGTTGTCAGAGCAGATCTGCTGCTCTGGAAAAAATAAATATTTAGGGGGAAAAAAGGGATTGAGAGAACTTCAGCTCTGCTAAGGATATTTACTGTTCATGCAGGCTGAAAGCAAAACGATAGGAATGTCCTCCAAGAATTACTTAACAGCAGAAAATGTCCAGAGAACGTATATTGCTAGAAATAATAAAAACTTTTCATGACAAGTACTGGAAATAGCACAGAAAAGAGAGATGTGGTGAACCTGCAACCCTCCCCTCAAACAGATGAAAGTTACCTACTGGGGAGTTTAGTGTTTATTCATCTATCAAAACAGAGATTATCTTAAAAAGCGATAAGGAGCTGGCACAGGGCCTGTTCTTGAAATAAAACCCTGCCATCAGTGCTGCCTGTGAAAAACGCCCGTGTTTTCTGCAGCACAGGCAAAGAACGTGCAGAAACAGAAAACGAATATAAATGACACGAGAGTAATGTCAGCTTGCTGAAAATCCCCCCTTTTTATCCCTTTGTGACACGAGTAGATTGGGTAGCTGCTTTAAATCCTGAAAGCAGCCAAACTCTTCTTCTCTCCCTTACGTTTGCATTTCGTAGAATCACAGAATTGTCAAGGTTGGAAAGCCAACCCAGCACCACCACCGTGTTCACCACTAAACCATGTCCTCAGGTGCCACGGCCACACACATTTTTTGAACCTTTCAAGGCATGGTGACTCCACCCCTGTCCTGGGTAGCCTGTGACAGTGCCTGACCACCCTCTCTGCGAGGAAATTTTACCTAATATTTGATCCAAACCTTCTTTGACGACACTTCAAGCCTGATTTCCTCTTGTCCTGAGAGTTTGCTGCAGGATGACTTCTCGTTGTTTATTAATTCAGCATTAAGGATACCCTGTCAGCCCAGACTGTGCGAGCACACACTGTGATATCTTTCAGATTTAGAAAGGGATGTTAGTTGCACTCGCCAAAAAAACAGAATCCCTGCAATGTTCCAATTCATCCTGAAAATTAATGATGTCTTTCAGCAGGAGCCTGAGCAGTTGCTTGAGCCCAAGGCTGCCTTCAGAGAGTTCCATCCCACAATAGTGGGATTAGCTGAGTGTCACAGGACCCCGAGCTCTGAGACTGAGCTATGTTGGCCTCTTCTTCCTCTGAACAACTCCAAGGGACCAAACTCCTGCTCCTAATTACCAGCTAAAGATTTAAGAAGTGAATAAATAATATTAGGCCCTCCAACTTTTAAAATACACAGAACTCAAAGCAACTGGAAAAGGTAAGGTGGACATTAAAAATTAATTTACGCATTGCTTTCCATCTGTCGGTTCCTGACTTTAATTTTACCAGCTCAGCAGGTATACATGGATACACTGAGTCCCAGCCCTTCAGAAATTCCCTGGGATCTTCAAGGGATTTCCCTCACCTCCCTAGTCAGGCTGTCTCCTTCACGTTTCTGGTTTCCCGCTGTGGGATCACGGAATCCCAGGCTGGTTTGTGTTGGAAGAGACCTCAAAGCTCATCTCAACCCAGCCTCTGCCGTGGGCAGGGACACCTCCCACCTGAAGTCATGTAAGTCTAAAAACTGACTCGTTGGTTCCCTCTGAAAGTAACTCTTTCCCGGCTTTCTCAGTCTCTTCCTCTCTCCGAGGGTTCAGTTTATATATTTCTCCCATAAAAGCACAGCACAAAGAGGGAGCTGGGGAAAAAAACAAGGGAAAATTTCACCATCATCATCGTGGGGTGATGGAATCTCAGCAGGATCCACGATGCAAGAGATTGGTCTTGGCCATCTTTTATAGAGAAACCTAATGTCTTTCTACTTACAGGTGCAGTAGGATGAAACACGGTGTTGGTATAGAAAAAATGTCCCTAATAAAAAGAAATATTAAAAAAAAAAGAAGGTGGGAAACTTGTTTAATAATAATCTTTCAAAAAATAGCATCTGTTTTAATTTTTCTTGGCTAGAATCATGATATGGCTTTAAGGACTCTGGACCTTCAAAATAAAACATGGCAGACTCCAGTAAAGCAAACACTGGAATCTATCTCAAAAATAATAAGAAAAGATCTTTAGAATTAACCCATAAATAATATTTATCAAATCTTTAGAACTTCAAATAAAATATCCAAAATGTGCTTAAGATATCACTGGAAATCTAAAGGGAGACCAAACAAATTTGTAACCAACCATTACACAAAGAAATTTATAACGAAGTTCTGTGTTTCCAAATATAAAAATATTAGTCAAGGAATGTTGGAGTTTAACAGAGCCAGCCACAAAGTACAGAAATAAAGCCTTGTCACTACATATGGGATGGCAAGTATTGTGTTTGTCTCATGGAAAATTTGATGTGCATTCAAGAAGGATTTCTGCATTAATGAGCACCCCACCAAAGTTTGTGTTGTCACCTCAGTGCACAGAAATGAGCCACACAGGCAGAAGTCTCAGCGCCAGCACTGATCACCTTTCTGGAGGGTTCGGACAGCAATCCAAAAACAGGAGGGAAGAAAAACCTTTCAAGATTGATCAGTTTGTTCTCCCTGACCAAGGCACACCATTCTAGAAGGAAAGAATAAGCATATTATAAGGAAAGACCATTTGTCACTGAAGGTTTTACTGATGAAAGTATTTCTGACTTTATTCTGTTCCCTCAAAACCCTTTACAATTTACTCCAGCAAAACACCCAGACCCGGAGGCATTCAGGTTCCAGAGGCTGAAATGCAGTGCAGGGTCCAGAAGCTGAACCCAGTCCTAGTGGGCCCACCAAATCTCACCTGGCTGCAGAGTGCTGTAGGATGACACAGCAGCTTGTGACAGGAGAGCTTCTGCTGCAGAGCTCTACGTGTGCTTTTCACACCTTTCTACCAGAGAACCAAGCGTGGCTCTGTGAGGTAGCAGCAAAGACAAAGTAGGATTCAGACCTCCAGCACCAGAGGACCTGATGTGTCACCACTTCCCGCCCTTCCTCCCCCGAAACCACAACGCATTTCCAAACACATTTCCATTTTTGATGCATCCTACTGTACCTGAAGGCCCATGAAAGGAAATACAGAACCACAGACTCACAGAATGGTTTGGGTTGGAAGGGACCTTAAAGCCCATCCAGTCCCACCCCTGCCATGGGCAGGGACACCTTCCACTAGCCCAGGCTGCTCCAAGCCCTGTCCAGCCTGGCCTTGGGCACTTTCAGGGATCCAGGGGCAGCCACAGCTTCTCTGGGCACCCTGTGCCAGGGCCGCCCCACCCTCACAAGGAAAGATTTCTAAGATACCTAATCTAAATCCATATATGTTACTGTAATTAGTCAAAAAAAAATACCAGCACAGGCTCTTCACTTCCAGAGGTGGAACCCAGCTAATTTTCAAAATGTTTCAGTACCAAAACAAAGAGGCATTTTTCATGACAGGCTACATTATGTACTCTATACGAAGGTATCTGCCACGGTTTCAGAATCTCTTTAAATTTCAGGCGTTTCTTATTAAGGTCATGCAAACTGTGGAAAGACGTTTGTATCCAAAGATGAAGCACCAAAAACTATCACATATCCAAAACTTGCTTTGCAGTATTGCCAGTATTGGATAGCAAAGATTGTTGTTCAAAGAACATGATTTCTTTTCTGAAAATGAAAACTGCTTCATTAAGGAGAGTACAATTAAAATAGAATTATTTTCAATAACATTGACTTTTGCTGATTTTTTTCATGTTTTTTTTCTGAATGGTAATTCTCTTTCCAAGTAAGAATATCTGTATAACAACAAACACCAAAACCAGAATCCTTTGAATTTCTATTGTCACTAAACAAATTGTTTTCTCTTGTCTACACATTTAAAATAATAATAATTCATTTTTTCACATTAAATACTCCAGTTCTATAATATCACCCATTCGTTACTATAGGGAGAGAGACTAAACCATAAAAATAACGGAAGTCTAACAGAGGAGGAAGAAATTAAAGACATAATGCAATTAAATGAATAAAAACATGAAACAGTCCTTCCAGGCCTTGCATTTCACACCCCTGTCGTCCCCTCTTGAGTAATTTCTTCTCTTTGTTTTATACTACCTGGAACAAATTTTGGATGGTATATTACAGCTGCATATTGTACCTTTTCTGCAACCTCCTCATACCTAAAGAAATTTCCATTGTAAAGAGCTGTCCCTGCAATCATATGGTTTTGTCACAGCTGTAACTTGTGCTACAGCAGAAAACAATGTCATTTACAATGTCCAATATAATGTCTGGCAATTCTACTGGAACTGTAGAGAGGAAAAAAGATGTGTTCCCCACTTTTTTTTTTTTTTTAATGCAAGTAAATAAAAATCAGTTTTAAAATAAAATCCACATGCACAGATATAGGCATTATGTCTTCTTAAAATAAAACAACCTTGCAAGACTGAACTCACAAAACCTATACCCAAATTTATTGAAATAAAGGACATTGCTGTGCACATTTCTTCAGTATTTCAACTCATTCAGTCTCATCAAAATAATTTTAGGCAACAAGCCAAAGTTACTCATTTGCCTAAAGATAAATCCCAAGTTAACTGAAGTATTTTGGGATCCCAAAAATTAATTCTGAGAATCCCCTCAGGAAGGTGACTGAAACCCAGCTGTTCCAAAGCACTCTCGCAGACACAGCCCACGTTTCAGAGCAGATTCCCGGCTGCCATGCAGGCATTTCTTGCTTTTCTGTGCTGCAAGACACACCAGAAATACTCCAGTTAACACCCAAGACACTCCATGTACCTGTGTACTTCTTGTATCTATGTACTTTAATATCTGTGTTGATCTTAAAAGGAAAGTGAAAACCAAGTCTTTTTTCTGCTCTGTTAATATGAAATATCAAGAGGCTTCTTTTCCCCTTCTGTACTAGGTGCAATTTAACCTTATAACCTTCTTATGTATTATTTTTTTCGATTAATCTATATTATAAAGTAAAATAATTTTCACTATTTCTTAACATAAGCAGCATTTTTTTCTAATTTTCTAGTTACGAGAGGCAGAGGGAACCATCCCTTACTGATTGCCTGGTCTTGGCTCAAGCTAATTTAATAACACAGACAGTGACGATGTTATTATGGGATGGTACCTCAAAATGTGAAGAAAAGAGACAACGAGAAAAACAGATCATCTTGATACAGACGCTGTGTTTTTGGCTCAGGAAGGGCACTATTTAAAGTTTTCACTTTGTGTTTTCTCAGCTGAGAATAAAGCAACTAAAGTAAGTAAATATTTTGGCTTTGATTAATATGGAAAACCAATTTTCATTTGTGTAAGTGGCTTTTAAAGTACGAAATGGCATTAAGGTCTTAGAAGAACTTTAAGGTGCTTGTAGTCCCCATGGCTGAGCCACCTCATCCACCCCTGGAGTGAAACTGCTGCTGACATGAAACATGAGAAGTGTTTCAGTTCACGGCAGCACAGGCAGGCACAGGAAAAGAACGGAGGAGCAGCCCCGCAGTGCAGAGCTGAAGGGAAAACAAACTTCATGAATGGAAAGGGAGCCAGGCTTTGGGGCTCCGACCCTCTTCCTTTACCATTTCTGTGCCTTTTGGGTCAAGCAGTGTTAAAGGAGCCCTTTGGCCAAGACACTCAGACTATGGGTCGCCTGTCTTCCAGTCATGTGAGATTATTTCTATAAATGATCTTTTCCGACTGTATAAACACTTTTTTCTCTTTCTATAAGAAGAAATGACTGCAGTGTTGACAACTGTTACAGAAATAGTTCAGTGCTACTGATTTTTGCCCCATCTTCTGCAATTTGGCTTATTGGTAGCTTTATTCATAAAGCCACATTGAGTGACTTGCTGAATTGTTATCAATTCCTGGTGTCTCCGGTATCAGCTGTCTTCAGAGCCTCTAGCCCACTGGAGAACAGCATTTTCTCATCAAGAAAAACAGCGTGTCCTTGCTCTGCATTCCCGGGAGATGCTCCTCCCTGCTGGCACGTGGAAGAAGTGGGTTGTCCACGCCGCTCGCTCTTCCCAGGAACAGCAGCTGGGACTGCCCAGGTGGTCAAATGCTTCCTTCATCTCTTATATTCCAGATTCTTCCACCCCAGCAGGTACACTGGAGCCCTTTGCACTCAAGTCCAGTGTGTCAGCTTATATTTTTTTATTCTGAACACAGAGGGAACCTATTAAAACACATTTTGTTTAAAGTCCTAAACACGCCGGGGCGGTGGTAGTTTAAGGAAATGGCAGCTGCATGGCCCCAGGACTTTTTTCATATGTCCTGCCACTGTGATGCAAATAGCATAAGTGCCTGGAAAGACATGGCCCAGCTGGGCACGTTAAGAGGCATGAGCACTCAGTGGTTTAATAAAGACCCAGTTCTATTACTGGCACCAAAGGCGAGGTCAATTTAGGAAACGCTGTGGCTGATTCACAACCTACTTCTTGCTCCTTGTTTTGATGAGAAAACACAGTATGGCTAAAACTGAAAGTGAGACCTTGCAGTGCAGCTCACGTTGCGTTTTCTAACAGTATTTGTATGGTTCTTGGCTATGCTTGCTGAAAACAGGCTTTGACTTCTTATAATGTCCACTGTTCATTACCTGTTTCCTAAACAAATATCTACCTTGGCACCTGAAAGCTAAAGAAATGCTTTTAAAAGTCTAACGTGACATATTTCTACCCTGCAATCTAATCCCACAAAGGCACAGAGAAATGCATAAACACTTCTTTGAGACAGAAAATCCAAGTGGTTTGGAGGACACTTTCAAGGCAGAGAGCATTTAATGAAGAATGCCCTGCTTTGAACTGTCAGGGTGTCCTGAAGCAGATGAGGTTTTGTATAGAAAAGCAGCAACCGAAGCTCTACCTGCCTAGAAAGTAAAACCATTATGTAATTGTTGAGAGTTTTCAGCAGTGTATGTAGCGAAAGGCTGGTTAAATCTTCTTCCAGGGAATGGGAGGCTGATTTACGGGCAGCTGAGTTACAGTCAGCTGAATTCTACATGCAAATTACGGAATCTCATACAAATTATTACTGTGGTTACACGTCTCTCATGTTTACCTATTTCCTGGATTTCATTTCCTTGCTTGACTTGCTGGTGGTGAACAAGCCTTCAAACCAGAGGCACCGAGGTCGTGAGGAACTGTTGGTAGGGAAGGTGTTAGGCCTCCCTGCCAGGACCTGCCACTGCCAGGACCTGCCACTGCCAGGTCTAAGGAGGCGACTGAAAAGGAGGGTCACAAAAGCAGCCTTTGCATAAGACACTCGAGGCACTCACAAGCACCCCAGCTAAAGCAATTTGAGTAACAAAGAGCAAAAAAAACCCCCCCAATTTATTTGCAGTGTAGTAACTTTCAGATGAGAGGGAGGGTTATGCTTCAGTGGGCAAAGCCCTTGAATGTTGCAGACTGAGGTAATCTCCCAAGGAACCGCCAAAAAAGTGCCTTTACATGAATGTCAGGGGTTCTTAATGCTGGACGTGCCTGGCTGACCACAGATGCACTCGTGGGATTTTGGGAGAGGCAGCATGGTGCAGAAGATTCAGGGAGCTGGATGTTCATGGAATCACAGAGGCAAGGAACCACCAAGGTTGGAAAAAACCTTTAAAACAGAGTCCAGCCCCCAGCCCAGCACCACCACCAAGTTTACCAGTAACCACTCCTCCGGGGCAATATCCACATGCTTTTCCGAACACTTCCAGCGATGGTGACTCCACCATCTCCCTGGGCAGCCTGTTCCAGTGCTTTACAACCCTTCCTGTGAAAATATTTTTCCTAAGAGCTAATCTAAACCTCTCCTGGTGCAACTTGAGGCCATTCAAAGGACTGCAGCTGCTTGCAAGCAAATCAAAAGCCTCTGCCGTGGCACCAAGCTTCATTATTCCTTGCACAATAGAGGGGACTCGAAAACAGAATGAAAATAAAAAACAAGCTAATGGAAACTTACTGTAGCAAGAGTCATTAACCGCTTAAATAAATGCAGTTTCTAAGCTTATTACATTAGAACAAGTGTCACTTTTACCGACTTGAAAATGTGTGGAGCTGCTGCGAACTACTGCTGCATCCCCATAAAAGATAAAGAGAGAGGGATTTTATAGGCTCACAATTGTGTTTACCAGGGGCTAGAAAAAAGGAAAAAGAGCTGGTCAGATAAAAAAAAAAAAAGGAGTATGCACATTGAGGGCAAAGAAAAGAAATCATCTGCCATGAAGATAAGAAATTGAAAACCTGTTCAAATTCCTCTACTGCAAATGTCCTTATTCATTGGTTTGTTTATTTCCATTTTGCATGGCAAGATACTGATAATTAACCAAAGGCTCTCCAGCCTATCAAAAACACACAGACGCTTGTTTTCACTAATGAGACCAATTTTTTTACGGAATAAGGTGACGCGCCACTTTTCTTCCCTCCCCGCCGCGGGGTCAGCTCCGCGAGACGAGAGTTCTTTCCTTCGGCCCAGCACGATTTGAAAGGAAAGCAAAAGGAATGTGAGGTGGTTTGGTTATGGCTCTGCTCAGTGCTAAGGCTCCCCTTTCTCTTCACTGCGTCCCGCATGCAAACACCACAGGAATGTTTTCCTCCTATGTTGGAGTGAGAAATCCCCAAGACTCAGGCCCAGGGGAGAATCTGGGCACAGGGATTGAATTAGGGCCTATGGACAAGCTGAGATACATGAAGTCATACCAAACAGAAGTAGAAAAATAGAAATTTAGCTTATGGCAGAAATATATGCTAAGTGCCTTAGGTTTTAAGAAGCTGCAGAAAAGAGACCTTAAACACAATTCTTACTGCAGCAGCCTTGTTTTTCACAGAATTTCTCTACTTTACACAAAACATAGATGGAACTGTACTGTTCCCATTTTTAGATAGAGTGTTCACATAAACAGAAAATATTGATAAAAGCAAAATACGCAAATTTGAGTAATTCCTATGTAAGACTTATGTAAAAATTACGATTGTTAGAATTAGAACAGGATAGGTTGAAAAAGAAAGGCTAGAGTCGTGTACCTCTTCTATTGGATAATTAACAAATATAGTGGGGGTCCCAGTGAGTTTGGGATCCTCCATCCTGAACTGCTACAACTGGGACAGCTTGCTGTTTGCTGTATCTGCCGCTGCTGCTGCTTGGAGTTCGTGTTTATCCCCCGAACTCAGCCTTCAGAAAACTACGGAACTCTAATAAACGGCCTCAGCAGAACAGCGGCTCTCTCTGCTCTTTGGCTCCGGCCGGTTTTGGGGGGCCCCCGTCGAAGGTCAGCACTCCTACAGTCTTCCCAACAGCCTGGATCAGAGCTCTCAGCCAGAAAGGGTAGAGCAGCAACTTCGCCTGACGTCTGATAAGCATTCAACCAACTCCTAGAGGCACACGTGTATTGCGCAGTTCTCAGAAGGGGCGATAAATGGAACGGAAAAATAATGGAAAAAACAATGAAGTTATTTACAGCGGTGGTGAGCTGCAAGACTTACAGACATTAAGGTGTATAACCTATTACACCATTTCTCAATTTCTGCTGGGAAAAAAATAAAAAAGGAAAACATCGTATGAATTTCCTTGCTTGACTGGGGAGAATTATTGGCGAGCTGTGACAGTACTCTGTAAAAGGCAATTTGAATATGCTTTTAATCGTGACCTCACTGACAGGTGCAAAACTACTTTAAATGGAGGTGAGATGTCCAAGGCAAATGGTGTTTTATATTTTGAGTAAGCTTCATTGCTTTTTGCGGCACAGATTGGAAACCAAGGGGAAATCTAAAGCCTGTAAACAGCTTTTCTTCTCATTTAAAATCTGTATATTTTCATCTCAACACCCAGATAAAATATTAAGTTTAGCTAGAGGAGGACAGATATCAAATTCTAAAGCTTCAGAGGAAAAGAGAGAGTGAAAGGAAAGATGAAAAATATCTTAAAAGCTGGTTTCTGCAGAAAGTATAAATATTACCAGTTGAACAGTGGAATTCATGTTCTTTAGTGATCTATTAATTCATCCGAGGTCAAGGGCTCCTTTGACACACCTGCTGACGTGTCACGAGGTAGTCTGGATGAAGTTCAACACTTGTGAAATGTCGAAAGTTGATGATGATTCAAAATCAAAATACTTTATCTGTGAAATGTTCTGCTGAAAACTGGCGGCTGACAGACCCTCGATTTGCTCTTCTCCTGCTGGAGCTAAAGCTGTGAGGTGAAACTCACCCCCACCCAGGCTGCAACTCGAAACCCAACACGGGTTGGCTAAGAAATAAAATAACTTTCTATTTCTGAATCTCCTGTTTCGGTTTTTCAGTAAGACCCCCTGGATTACCTCTGGCTGGGATTTTTACGGGGACAGAAAGCTTTTTGGGAACTGAGGATGACTTTGTACTCTTCCCTTGTACTCTCTTCTCTCGTTCCCCAAAGCACCTCTCTCGGCAGTGCCCTTGAAACACAGCGACTGGATCCAGAGGAGGGAGTCTGTATGTGTTGCCAAGCTTGCTCTTTTGATGATTTAGAACGATTTTTTTTAAGTAGTCTGTCACTTTCAAAAGTTCTAAATGAGCTAAATAAAATCAATAAGTAGAGAGCGAATTTATAATATTAATATTAGGAGGAAAAAATAGAAATAAATTACACGTGTTGCTCCGTCAAATATATTTCCTCGCTCTGCCCTGCCACACATTTCAGTGCAAGTGTAGGAAATGGCCGTGGTTTAACAGGCTATTTTCCCTGTGTTTTCTGTATCCCACCTCCAGCTGGGCCAGAGTGGATGGTTCACAGATGGGTGGATTAACATCTACAAAGCATCTGGCAGGGAATGCAAGCCTGTGAGGTATTCAGCTTCCCTGGAAGCCGAAGGCATTCAGCACTCAACCGAGAAGGCTTAATTGTGCAGTGCTGCGCCGTGGAAGCAAATTTCTTCATCACCCAGTTGGTTACCAGTTTAAAAACCTAAATATGAACACTCATAGCCTTGTCAAGTCTATGTTAGAAAATGTACAGCTGTCCTGGTTACTCAGAGAAATATTCACATAGATATTTCCTCCTTCTACTGTCTTGTGGCAGCATATTCCACAGATCTAGTTGTGTGTTATCTCTTGAATGTTTAAATACCCTGCTTTCTTTTTTCAGTGAGGGACTTGGAATCCTGGAAGCGTACAAAGATGGGGCTTAGAGCACCCTGGTCTAGTGGAAGGTGTCCCCGCCCGTGGCAGGGGGTTGGAACAGGATGGGCTTTAAGGTCCCTTCCAACCCAACCCATTCCATGATTCTGCAGTACGGTTCTGTGGCTTAACAACTATGCAAACAACTTATTGTACAGAATCACAGTGCAGGATCCCAGCAGCCGTGGTTTGGGGTGGAAGAGACCTCAAAGGCCATCCTGTTCCAGCCCCTGCCGTGGGTAGGGACACCTTCCACAAGACCATCTTGCTTGGGGTCCATTCCAATATGACCTTGAACACTTCAAGAATAATTTAATCGGTTTTGGCAAGCTAACAGACAATTGACAATATCAAAAGGCCTCTCCCAGTGGAGATGTCACATTCTTCAACTTGGGAGAGCATTGCTGCTTTTCAGATGAAATATTAATTTCCCAAGATATCGCTGAGTCACCATTTCTTAACCTTTCTTTACCCTTGTCCTCTCTCCTGCCTCTATGATATCTTAAATTCATGACCAACTTAATGCCACAATTACCCCCTCGGAGGCAGCAAAAGGCACAAGACAGCAACAACATGAGTTTTGGCACAACTTGTGCCAAACTGCAGCTTTCATTTACAAATCTGGGAGATGGAATACATTTCCATCCAGCGAGATCATTGTGTACCATATGAATAATATTCTGACTGAGGATAGCATGCAAAATAAAAACCAGCTGACATTTTGATATAACACAAGCGAATGCTTTGCTTTGGAAAAAACGCATGATCTCCCAAGGAGAAATTTGGCATCAAAATTGGGGTTTAGTTGACTCATTTTTAAAAGAGATTTCAAAATCTATTGCATAAAAACATGAGAATAACTCAGCCTTTATAAACAGCCTGTATAAACCGTCATGAGGCAATTTTCTCACAAAGTTGTGGAAAACCCGTACACCTGCTTTTAACCGGGATCAAAGGGCACATGAAAATAATTAGGTGTTTTCCACTACAGCTTCTTGCAGTTGTTCAGTGTAGTTTCTTTGTATTATCCGAGACCACTAGCAGGAAATTTCCTGGAGAAGACACCCCGCCTTCCACGTAAGGTTTTTTGATTTCTTTCTCTGTTCACGGTTGGCACCACTGCCGGTATTCCAAGGGCCATGCAGATTTCTGCGCACCACAAACGGCACTGGAAAGGTGCTGAGGCCTGTTTTACTCTACGTCTGCTACCAAGCCCACAGGCAACCTGGCCTGCCCACTGAGCCACACCAGAAATTCAATTTTCACTTTCCATTTGCAGCTTAAATCTTATACAGCCGCAAATTAAATGAGACGGATTTGATCAGAGGGGGCTGTGGGGACACGTGCTCACCTCGCTCCGACTCCTCGGTTTGGTTCAGGACCTAAACCCAGGAACTTGGACTGTGTGGGCTCAGCTGATAAAGGTTTATCACTGCTTAGGATGCGACCCATGATGAAAGGCACTGGGAGAGTAGGAGCAGGGTCTATCAACAGCAGCAGGGCATGTTAGGCAAAATGCCTCTGGTGAGGCACAAATACTTGCTCCGCCTGTGGCAGGATTTGTCCCAGGATACCACTGCAGTATGGAGTGAAAAATGGGCAGGCTTTGATGATTTTGCTGTAGTAATGGCACTGGCTGTGCTTGGTCCCATTACAGCTCTTCTGGAGGGGATTACCAGAGGGACGGTGTTCTTTCCTCTACCCAGACAGAAACAGCTTCACTTTCATCTCAGAGCACTCAGCTTTCCAAAGGCATTAGAGAAGTTTCCTAGCCAAAATCTCCTAAAGAAGCCGTGGTGCAATGGGACAAGAGAGAAGATCCTCTAGTGGATTAGTGGATTGCTAAAAGATAGGAAACAAATATAGGGGGAAAAAATGATGGGTTGTGCACAAGGGAGAAGATTATTGCGCCCCACATGGATCTCCCTTGTTCAGCATATTCGTAAATCATCCGGAAAACGGTGCGAGTAATGAGGTGAAAAAGTCAAAATTCAACATTTTAAAAATGCCATAAAGACCTTCAGCTGAACTGAATAATTCCCCAATGGATTGTTCATCCACAAACACTCTTATATTTAAACTGCTCGCTCCAGTATTTGAAATCTATTTTTAACATGGGAGAGTATTTTGTTACCCAGCCCCATTTCTGCACATCTACTAGGTTTGCTGAAGAAATAGTCAAATTTTGATGGCAATTACAAGAGCCACTTGCCAATCTTCTCCACCTTCCTGAAGAACTGCATTCGTATCTTACCCCCTATTCACATTTTTTCCCTCTCACTGACTGTCTCCAAAGTCGTTAAGAGCGACCGTGCTGCAAGACCTTGATCCTTTGTTGTCCAAGTAGATCAATGAGAGAAACTTTCCTGGAGTGACTTTATTACAGTTGTCATCACCTTGGCTGGGTCTAACAAGCAGATGTTCAAAAGGTGAACACACTGAAAGAACAGGGCGTGAATTGTTAAAATTTGTCTTGCCTGTAGTGCTTTATACGTATTTGTTGGCTCTCCTGTTTTAACACACCAAAATAAAAACACCTGATGGCAGCCCCCAGTCGTCTCAAAGTGTCCCAAAGGATTCACAGGGAAAAAGTGAGAATCAGAGAACCCCTATGTGGTGCTTCCAGTGAGGAATGCAGTGTAAACAGTGGAGGGAAGGTCAGTGCAGTGTGCTCTATAATTAGATATGGACAGTGGAAAGTGCAGCTGCTCTCGTTGCAGAGACTGTCCCCTCACTTCTAGAGACATGGCGATGATCTACGGGCAAGAAGCATCACTGTTTCAGAGATTCTCATATCCATACATTTTAAGGTCAAGAGGAACTGTGGAATTCCTCTGATCTGACCTAGTACAGTGTAGGGCAGTGGGTGGTGCCCCGCAATTTGCCCATTAAAGACTCCTCCTTCCCGTTTGAGTGAATGATGTTATCCCAGGAGCCATGGCTGAGCAGCAGTCTATCCCTTAAGTACGTCCAATCATAAATTAACCACTCTGAATCTAATTCTTAATTGCAGCTAAAAGACATTGAATATAGTGATGGAGCCCCATAAATGTCCACAAATTCTTCTGTGGCCAGGTTACATTGGAAACTAATATTTATTGGATAATCCACAGTAATCCTGTGTTCCTTTAAGCTTCCAGTTTTTGGGATAAACCTTTCTTCTTCTCCCATTTAATGCGGGGAAAACTTTAATCAGCCTTTTCTGATACCTGTGTTTGCCTTCTGACCCTGTACTTCACCATCGTCTTCTGGCAAGAGCTTGGTCAAGGGATCTGTGTGGAGCCGTTTTAGAAACACACCTGCAGCTCACGGGGAAACCAGATCCTGCTTCCTGGTGGTTGAAAGGATTGGACAATTTGTCCTTAAATCTTTCATCCACCACTTTGCTTTTCCTTCTGACAAAGAGCAAAGAACACCTTGAGTAGAAATCACGCCTAGAACACACGTAAGGCACTACAGTACACCGAAAATCCCAGCAGTGCTGTAAAACCAAGGACTAAACCAGGCAAGGTTGTTATGGTTTTGAAAAAGTGAAATTCCTCCCCCTGTGCTAGCAGGAGTGAAACTTGTTCGTCGTAAACTCAAATTTATAATCACTATTACTGCCTCCTACTATGCTTTTCATTTCTAGAGGATTCAGATGAGAAGATACACGCACACACACATGCAGGAAACAATCCCCTTACACCTATATGAAAGTTAAATTTTAAATGAGAAAGGGCAAACAAGTTCAGATTGAGCAAAAGTGGTGCTCAGTTAATTTCCACACCCCCTACCCTTGCCATGGTACCTGGGCACATTTACATGTATTCCTTCTGACAGATTCCTGTGAGGCAGGAAATTGGCTTTATCTGTGGAAAAGCAGGCTAAAGGATTTGTGCATGGTCACACAATGAATCTATAAGGAAAAAGGGATTTGGGCATGAGTTTTCTCAGTTGCAAAAAGCACTCTAAACCCTGGACTCTGAATCTATTTCAAACAAAGGTATATAAGCTTAGTCACCCATATTTTCTCAGTTACCAGTTGGTTCTGAGTCCCTTAATGAGCTGTATAAATCAGCATTTTTCTACAACTGAATGCAGAAAGATCTGAGCCTACTCTTTTAAACCCACAGGGTTAAATCTCCCAGAATACATACATATACCACTGCCTATTTTTTCATCCCATAAAGCAGGTCTGTTTGAGCCATACATAAAGAAAACACAATGGAATATCCCGAAGATAATACAGCGGAGTATCCTTTCTCTGCAAGAAATGAACAATGAAGCTGGACAAGGGTTTTTCTGCCTTTAAACTCTTTTCAGTAGGAAAATGCTTTTCATCAGTTAGAAGTATAGACAGAATGTGTGTCTTCCTCTCAGAGTTTCATTTTTCCTTCTTACATGAGAAGTTGTGGTTTTGTAAAGACAGAAGTGGTGTTTGCTGTGTTTTGGGAGGGATTAGGGGAGAAGTTCCTCTGTGTTTACCCAAAACTGAAAGTGCTTTCTGTTGGAAACAGTGCCATGGATCTTTCTGAAGGATTCAGGGTGCTCACCTCACACTCGATGTCCTCTGGTGATGAACACCTCATCTCTCCCCATCATGGCACTGTACTGACCCAATCATCAAACACTGTAAGAAAGACCTTGAGCTCTTGGAGAGTGCCCAGTGGAGATGGTAAGGGTCTGGAGGGGAAGCCATAAAGGAACAGCTGAGGTTTTCAGTCTTACTGAAAAGCTGACATTTGGCAGAAAAATATTCTCTGAACACTTGTAATGGCAGTCATTTCCATCTCACTAGCTCAGCAATGTTATAAGAGTCATAGAATCACAGGCTCAAGGGCTGCAAGGGACCTCAGAAGGTCACTGGTCCAACCTCCAGACAAAGATGGAGACTGCACAATCTCTTTGGGCAACCTCTTCAGCTCTTAGCTGTCCTCGTGGAGAAAAAGTTCCTCCCCACATATAATCTGAACCACTCTTGTTTCAATTTACAGCTGTTGCCTCTTGCACACTTATCTGTCTCACCCTCCGTGTCATTGACAGGATGTTAAGCAGGGCAGGTTCCACGGCAGAGCCCTGTTACAGTCTGGTTATTAATGTGCTCACAGTGGAGCAGTACCGTGAGCCCATTAATAAGCAGACTGTAACAGGATGAGGCCCCTCATCCTTGACCTTCTGAAAGCAGTCAAGCTGTGTTTGTTGTCCGTGTGATTGTCCTCCCATCTGGGCTGCAGCATCAAAAGATGACTGACCAAAGCGTCACTGCAGCAGAGGTAAAGGGCAGTCAGTGCCCTCGCTCACTCATCCGGTCCCTTCCCTACAGGGTAATCAGGTGGGTCAGACATGATTTAACCTTGGTCAATCCATGTTGTTCCCAGCCGCTTTATGTGGCCATCATGTCCCCAGAAATGTGCTCCTAGAGATCCTGCTCCGTGATTTTCCCACTGATCACAACCAAGGTGATCAGTTTCTTAGATAATTCTTTCAGCCATCTCAGAGGATTAGTTTGATTTTTACCTCTCCAACCATCATGAAACTTCCTCTGTCTCCATGATCTCTTGAGAGCAGCAGAAAGGGCCCTTACAAGGACACCATCCAGCCCTTTCAGAACCCTTGGATGCCTGCTAGGTCCCATGGGCTTGCATGATCCGGTTTTTTCTCATGTAGTTCCTGACTCAACCCTCATTCTCTCTTGGTAGCTCTTCTCCCCCTTGCACCTCTTCACTCAGTTTAGGGGCAGAAAGAAGCTTGCTGATAACAGCAGATGCAAACTGGATATCTCTGTCTTACTATGCCTCTGTTTTTAAATCCTTTGTCCCATACAGCAATGAGTCCAAATTCGCCTTGTGCAGCATTTTGTTGCTCACGTAACAGCACGAGCTCTTTTTGTTGCCCTTGTTGTCCCTTGCAAGTCTATATTCCACCTAACCTTTCATTTTCCTAACACTATTGTTGCATGTTCGAGTAAGTTTTTAAGTTTCTCACTGGCGGCTTGTCCCTGTTGCCACCTCCCGTGCAGTGCCTGTTTGCTTTAAAGCTCTGTCATGGCTCTGCTTGCCCACGCTGGTGCCCCGATGCCTCCACTCATCTTCCTGACTGTGCCTAGAGGACGCTCTTCTCTCAGCCTTGCCAACTTTCCAGAGCTCCTTTGCCTTCCAACAAGCTTTCCAGTTCCCTGAATAACCCGAAGGCTCTTCTCCTAAGCACAAGGTCTGTACTCAGCTGTTCTCTTTTTTCATTCCCCTCCAGAACCTGGATATCCCCACTCCATGGCCTTTAAAGCCACGAATTCTCACACTGCCACACAGCACATCCTGATTAGTCAACAGCAGCTTTGTCTGCGGCCACGTCTGTTGATCCACACAGTGCCTCTGTCAGAAGGTTATTCCCGACAACCTCCAAAAGCCTCCTCGACTGCTTGTGTCCCACCATGCTGGCAGATGCCAGGAAGGTTAAAGCATGCCTTGAGAACCCGGGTCAGAGACATCCACGGATGTCCTTGGGTTTCTTAGGGAAGACTTCATTCACTCCTTGCCCTGACCAGGAGGTCTGTAAGTCACTGCAGTGCCATCCCCTGCCCGTCTCTCCTCTGATCCCGACTCAAAAGCTGTTGCCCAGATGTTGTCCATCCCAAGCCAGAGCTCTGGCATCAGAGCTACCTTAACACAGAGGTGAGTGAGGAGGGATCGGGAGACTGGGAAAAGGAGGGGAAGGAACGGGGTAGAGGATCCCATCTCTTGATGTGTTCTAGTGCTCCTTGATCTGCAAAAAAGGAGGTCCCAAAATCAACAACCATCCCTTGTTGTCAGTACAGGTGTTGGGAAGGTAAGGTTTGGGAAGGTTTGGGAAGGTTTGGGAAGGTTTGGGAAGGTTTGGGAAGGAANAAGGAAAGGAAAGGAAAGGAAAGGAAAGGAAAGGAAAGGAAAGGAAAGGAAAGGAAAGGAAAGGAAAGGAAAGGAAAGGAAAGGAAAGGAAAGGAAAGGAAAGGAAAGGAAAGGAAAGGAAAGGAAAGGAAAGGAAAGGAAAGGAAAGGAAAGGAAAGGAAAGGAAAGGAAAGGAAAGGAAAGGAAAGGAAAGGAAAGGAAAGGAAAGGAAAGGAAAGGAAAGGAAAGGAAAGGAAAGGAAAGGAAAGGAAAGGAAAGGAAAGGAAAGGAAAGGAAAGGAAAGGAAAGGAAAGGAAAGGAAAGGAAAGGAAAGGAAAGGAAAGGAAAGGAAAGGAAAGGAAAGGAAAGGAAAGGAAAGGAAAGGAAAGGAAAGGAAAGGAAAGGAAAGGAAAGGAAAGGAAAGGAAAGGAAAGGAAAGGAAAGGAAAGGAAAGGAAAGGAAAGGAAAGGAAAGGAAAGGAAAGGAAAGGAAAGGAAAGGAAAGGAAAGGAAAGGAAAGGAAAGGAAAGGAAAGGAAAGGAAAGGAAAGGAAAGGAAAGGAAAGGAAAGGAAAGGAAAGGAAAGGAAAGGAAAGGAAAGGAAAGGAAAGGAAAGGAAAGGAAAGGAAAGGAAAGGAAAGGAAAAAGTCTGTCTAGCAAATTCATTAGACCAGATTAGAGTAGAGCAGTTCAGTCAGAAGTGACCTACAGCAATCACCTTTTTTACTCCCCAGTATCACCGTAATTACCTCATTCCCAGGAACAACAGGGATGAATATAGCACTGAGTGGTGCCGATTACTGACTCGTGCAATAACAGTCAGAGGAAGCGTGTTAATATTTCAACAATACAAAGAATTGACAGCAAAATGCTTCCTTAAAATGAAGGATGTTTTCAGCTTGTAAGACTTCAGTTCACTTTCATATTTCATTAATATATAGCTTCAAAAAAAAGAAAAAGGGAAGAGCTTGAATGTTATTTTTTTGTTTTCTCTCTAGATATTGAAATAAGACATTATTTGGTTGATGTGATTTTTTAAATTCTTAAATAAATCAAACTATAGGAGTTTCACAAAATGAAAATCTGAACTAACACAAACAGGCAGAATACTGGTCTCTCCAGAGGGTAGCTGAAATTAGGATTTTAATTACTTTTTGATCAGAATTGTGACTCCTTCTCACAATCTAAACCTCTACAGAATCTCAAAATATCTTTCATATACATGTTTACTTTTTCTAGTCATTACGCCATATTAAGTTCACACTTTTTGATGTTTTTACAGTGAATTAGATAATTCCCAAAACTACCAGGAAGAGTGATGGAAAAAATATTTAGGAGAGAGTTAGGTGTAGTTCATAGTGAAATATTTAGCTCTCAACAAGTCAGTGTTTCAAATGATTGCCTAAATGAAATAATTTTGAGAAAATTTTCATGTGGTTTCAGGATTAAACCTTGTGAAGAGAATGGGTTGGATTGGAAGGCATCTCAAAGCTCATCCAGTTCCACCCCTTGCCCCTTCCACTAGCCCAGGTTCCTCCAAGCCCCATCCGACCTGGCCTTGGACACTTCCAGGGATGGGGCAGCCACAGCTTCTGTGGGCAACCTCTTCCACCCAGCCTACACAAGAGATAGGTTTGTAGGGATGCTGCAGTGATTTAGTAAAGCCTGGCAATGCTCTTTCCCTCACAAGAGCAGCATCCCTTCTGCTGGATTTACTCTCTCCGCTAAAAGCCAGTTTTTGTAAGTAAACCAAGGTGCTAGGAAGTAGACAGGGAAAAAGATTGCCTTAGAAGGGAAGAGAGATGAAAAACCAAAGGCCGTCTTGGGTCAAATCTGGCCTTTCACCTGCTGCTGCTAAGGCGTTTGTGAAATCTGGAGGCCAGATGGGCAAGCACACCTATAAGCCTTGCTCAGGGGGGTCCCTCTGCTCAGAAAACTCTCTCTTCATCCGAGTTTGCAGTTTAGAAGAGCTGCTCACTGATTGCAGTAATAGTCTCAGCCACTTTTTAATTTCATATGCCAGCGCACCAGAGTTTTTGAGTAATTTTTTTCCTTCCCCTCCAAGGACACCTTGCAACCACTCCAAAAGTGCCAAATATAGATATAAATACCAGAAAGGAGGCCCGAAGCACTGCAGAAACTCCACGGTTTATCTTGGGAGACATGCAGCAGCTTCCTGACAGCTTGGCTTCGACTTCAATTTTCTTTCTCCCTGCGCCAGGCACCATATGCTGACTGCTACAATGAAATGACACTTAACCCGCAAGCCTGCAACAGAGAGGCTATATTTAAATTCAACTGTTAGGTGAAAGTGTGTTTTAGAAAAAAAACCTCCAGGAAGCTGCATCCAGATGGTTACAGGGGAAGAATCTATATCTAGGGATTTGGGGGAGGATAACAGGTTACGGCAGCATCACTTCTGAAGTTGTGGCTATATGGTGATATTCCCTTTCCTTTCGGGTGGAACTAAAACCATTGCATAATGCAGTGTCTGGCATTCATCAGCTTGACTATTTGGAAGAAAGAAAATTTTAATAAACTTGGTTTCTTTGGGATTTTCTGTAACTGTTTCTGTCTGCGTGTTATCAGTCTCAACTTCTTACGTGAAGTTGACCTAATGAAGTAAATAGAAATGTTAATGCATTTATTTCAGCATTTTGTCAGGAAAACTTTACTTTTAAATGGCAGAAAGACACTGGAGGAAAGCTCTATAGCTATTGGAATTATCAGAATTGAATATTTGACATTCTGAATTAGATCTTTCCCAGCATTTTAGCCTGCTCCATAAAGGGAGAGGTGGCAGTCAGGGAGCTGATTATGTTTTCCAGACTTCCAAAGTAAATGTCAGTCCTGACAGTACCTAAAGCAGCTCAACAAAGCTGTGACATTGGCACAGTTTTTTACTTCAGTTTTTTGGAAGAAATGCTTTAGAGCACCTGAGAGTATTTATGAATTAATGTTGAAGAGTTCTTTACTTTGGCTAATGACCCACCATGATTTCCAAATCAATTTTGGAGACAGAACAGACGAACACGCAAAAAATCCACAGGCTGACCATTCACTCTTTACATAAGGGGAACATCTGAGCTTCAGCCTCTGGTATGACACCATGTATTTCCATTCTACATGTCTTTTTTGAAAGTAAACAGATGAAACAGATGTGAATCAATACTGTTTTCTTTTTCTGAGATGTTTCCAGAGCAGTAACCTCCCAAAGTAAGCTCGCATTTCATCTGGTTGTGTTCAGCATGCTGTTGATGTTATCACAGTGATTTCGTGAAGCCATTAGTCTAAGTTCATGCCTCAAAATTGCTTCCCTTTATACCCCTCTGCCACACCAAGGTGATGTGAATACCTGCATACATGCTTACTACAAAGGGTAGTTCAGGAATATTTCAGCTATTCAGCTAATTTCAGAGAAGTCCAGAACTTTCTTACATTTACCCAAGGACACTGTAACAGTAAACATGAAGGCAGGATGCTCTCAAAGCCTGCCTAAAGCATCCTCTGAGGGGAGGATGATGGAAAATTGTATGAATGTGTATGCAGATACACACACATGTATACATTCAAACTAACAAATGCATTTCAGAACAAGTACACGTGACTAGGAAGCTGTCATTATGCTTCTCACAGGGAAAACCACGAAAGCCTGACAATAAACAGTGAAAAAACACTGTCTTGAAAAAGTAAAGTTATACCTCTAAAGCTTGATTGAATTGACCAGCATTTCTGTTTGACCTGGTTAGTCCCCAGCGCAGAGCCAATCTCACACAAATCAAACAAACCTACTGTTTGTCCTCACATTTTCTTAGCAAAAGTCTGGGGCGCCTCAGTTCTGCTCTTCCCAAAAGATCTGACCTGCAAAATTCAGTTTAAGAAAGCTCAAGATAAATCTTTTTAAGATTGGTCTCAGTTAATGAGGCGCAGCATGTTGGCAGAGCACTTTCTTTATGGCCCACACTGGCCGTACGAGACACATCCTGTGCAGAGGAGGACAGGTTTCCTCATATCTGCTTATGCTCCAGTGCCAGGCAACCCACAAATCTGCCATTAATGCACCCAGTTATTTAGCTGTGCTACGAATTCATCATCTCTAACCTAATTTACAAAAGAAGTATCCATGTAAGGAATAGCCCAGATTCACTTTCACTCAGTGTAAGAACAGAGATCGACTTTTTAGTGACAATTGCACCCAACCAGAAGAAGAAAAATATACCATATGAGGAAATTTTACTGTGAGATCTCCAGTCGGGCTATCCACAGTCCCCTCTACAACTAACACAGCTGAATCCAGCTCTAGAACCCATCTGCCAAAAACTCAAAGCCTGAACAATCCCCATCTGAACACATATCCGCTGACATACGTAGAAAAGATTGCTGCTCCATCTTTTAGCTGTCGTTATTCTTGGGGGTTTTTAATCCCTCTTTCCCACGTGGAAATTTCTTCTAAAGAGTAGAGCAAGAGGTGCACGACTTTCTCCTGCCTTTGTCCTCCTGCACTGTTAAAGCAGAATGCTCCTTACCTGCTTGGTACGGGATGCATCACAGAGCACAGACCCCAAAATACAGGATCAGAGAATCATGGAACAATTAATGTTGGAAAAGCCCTCTGAAATCATCGAGTCCCACCATTAAGACAACACTGACAGGCCCACCACTAAAACATGTCTCTAAGTGCCACATCTAATGTTTTTTGAATGTTTCCAGGGATGGTGACTCCACCACTTCCCTGGGCAGCCTGTTCCAGTGTTTACAACCCTTTCAAGTGAAGAAATTTTTCCTGAGATCCATTTATAACATGGAAGTAAAGGAAGCACAGATTTGCTAAGTAGACAACAGTAAAATTTCAGCCAAAATGTTTTTCTCCTCTCCAAAATATTTCTTGACCTGTCCAGCATGTTTGAGGAAAAAAAAACACCAGTCCCCAAAAGAAAGTAAGGAAACAAACACATCACCATACAGCTGAAGTGCTTTTGTTGTTGGATTGGGGTTTTTTAAGATAAAATAAGTACGAACTATAATACCTATAATAGGCAATAGGTAATAGAATATAATAACAAAACCTGTGGTAGCTACGAGTCCATATCTTTGAAGAACAGTTAATTTGCAATTCCAGGTGCTCAAATGTAGGGCATGCCTTTAGAAACCAGAATGAACAGGAATTCTGCTTTCTTCCACACCTGACACTGGGTCAAGAAATCTCTTTGCAAGTAAGCCGGGTGCATCACTGTCAGTGCCACTGTCAGAAGCCAACACCAAAGGTTCAGAGGCCTAGGAAAGGTGGAGGGGAATGTTATCTCCCAATTCTGTAGCAGAAGTTGGTTACTGGCAACACAGAAAGTAATATTTTAGCAACTTACAAAAGAAAATTGTTTGGGTTTAGGTGAGAGATATAGTGTCATCCAGTGCCACAACCAGGTGGCAAAATTTATTTAAGGCAGGATGACATAAACTATATAAAATTAGGTTGAACCAATACACTTCATATTATGCAAAAAAAAATATACAGCAAGAAACCTTTTGAATTCAATTATAGATCTATTATCTGAACTTATCACCCGTGAATTTTCCCTCACTTCTGTTCAAGAACCTCGGAATTTCACTGCCCTGTATCAATGCTGTTGTTCTGCAAGCTCCTTTCCTGCTCCCTCATCATCAAATCCACGGTACTTTGCCACCTCCTGTAACTAATTCAGTCCCATGCATTAAACTCCTCCAATTCACAAAACCCTCAAGCTTTCCTCCTGTCAGACTGAGCTCTTTGCTTATATTTTTATAACCTCTCATCATTATTTATTTTGTTCCTCTTTCGCTCTCTCTCCCAAAGCATTTGTGATCAGGATCCGAACCTACTAAACCAAACCAGGAGGGATAATCTTGTTAAAACATCTCAGCTATTCACAAAATTTTCCACTGATGGCAGTGGAACCATCCTAGTTAATATGAGACTGGTAAGCCATCTTCTTCAGCACAGCAATCACCCTCCTTAGGTACCTGAATAAACAAATGTCACACCGAGGACTAAAGTCTTTTGAAAATATGAGGTTCTTTTGAAAATCTGTTTCTGAATGCTAATGCTAAGCTGTATAGAAAATGTCAGTGATTGACTAGTGAAAAAAAAAATAGCACTTAAACAGCATATTTAATTGATATGGCATTAGCCTCAATGACATTTAGAGAACATCAAAGACAGAACATATCTGTGTCATGAGGAATATGAAGCAAAAATGGAACTTCAGCAGAATGATCAAATTTAATTCAATGAGCAACAATAGTTAGGATAACAAAATATTCTGTGCAGTAAGTTTACTCATCCTCTTAACTTTATTTGTGCAGCCTGAAATTGGATTCCATAGAAATGCAAAGTTTTACAGATTGCTGAGATCTGAACCTTTATCTTTCCTTGCAGACTATTTGTATTAATCTACTTTTCTTTGAGGCACAGAGCTATTAAACTGTTAAAGCTCATTTTAAGATGTGGCTATATTTCTATCAATGGACACAGATAGTTGAATTATAGATTTTAATTGTGCTTTTTATACTTTGGACATGCTTACTTAGAAATATTTGCAACAAAAATATGCAATTAAAGAGCTTTTATTGCTGCTGATTGGTGAATTGTGTCTATATTGACAGCAAGAGGTGGCTTAGCATTTAGGAGAAATTACATGGGCCACTTTCTGTTAGTGACTAACGCAAAAACCAGAGGCAGCTTTGTTCCCCTGCCTTTATCAGTACTTTATCATGAAATCAAAGCATGTGAAAACATGAAATGCCACGTACTTTAGCAGTGAGATACAAGAATATTTCACACTTGAGTAGCACCCATCCTACGAAACCAGTTCAATGCATAACTGGAAAATCAGAATCTGTGCTATTCATCTGACACATCTGACTAACTTCTCCAGTTTAGCAAAAGCAGAACTGGACGGTTTCCATCCTGTAATATTCGATCACTTTTCCCATTGCAAACTGCAACTGTGGGATGGCCACAGCGCGGGGGAAAATTAAAATAAAACATAATTTGAAAACAAAAAGTAGGAACAAGCACTGCAGTAAAACAGCAAAGGTGAACTCCACTTGCTTTTCAAGGGTATTATTGCATAGCAAGGAATGTGTTACTCTGTGCTTTGCCAGATTTGAAATTTAAAAAATCATCTTGTACCATCAAATACACCCGGCACCAGAGTGGAGAGAGATACGGAATAAACCTAATCCTTTCACAAATACCACCACTCTGACAAAACTTACACAGCATGACATGAGCACATTAGAAAAAAAATGACAAAAAGGAGGTGTTTATAATGGACAATTGTTTTCTTCCACAAACTGCTCATTTAAGCTTATCAGTATTTTAAAAATGGCTGAAAACAGAAATGACTACAAACTACTTCAGAGGGAACACAGTGTGTGTCTAACATCCTCTCTGCCTCAAGACTGGTTTCAAAATCTGCACACATGTATTCACACATATTCTCAAAGCTTTATTTCTTTTTAGCAAACTGTTAATTATATAACTGACTTCAGTCAAAATGATACTTTAAAATTTTGTTTGTTGTGAAAAAGGTGTTCAACCAACCTGGAAATACCTTAGAGAAATCGTATAATCATAAAATTGCTAACAGTGGAAAAGACTTCTCAGGCCTTCAAGTCCAGTCATCAACTCAGCACCGTGTTCGCCTCCAAACCACGTCCTCAAGTGCCACACCTTCCCACCTTGGGAACACCTCCAGGGATGGGGACTCCACTATGGCCACTGTGCCAGGGCCTGACTACCCTTTCAGTAAAGAAATTTTCCTTAATATCCAACCTGAGCCTCCCCTGGCACAGCCTGAGGCCGTTCCCTCTCCTGTCCCTGTTCCCTGGGAGCAGAGCCCGACCCCCCCGGCTGCCCCCTCCTGTCAGGGAGTTGTGCAGAGCCACAAGGGCCCCCCTGAGCCTCCTTTTCTCCAGCCTGAGCCCCTTTCCCAGCTCCCTCAGCCGCTCCTGGGGCTCCAGCCCCTTCCCCAGCCCCGTTCCCTTCCCTGGACACGCTCCAGCCCCTCCAGGTCTCTTTGGGTGTAAAGGCCCAGAACTGGACACAGCACTCGAGGTCCTTCAGCTGTGCCAGCACAGGGCACAGTCACTGCCCTGGGCCTGTGCCCACACCGTGGCTGGCACGGCCCAGGGGCCATTGGTCTCTTGCCCACCTGGGCACACCTGGGCTCCTGTCCAGCCTCTGTCCCCAGCACCCCCAGTGCCATTCCTGACGGGCACTGTCCAGCCCCTCTGCCCCAGCCTGGAGCTGCAGGGGGTTATTGTGGACAAAGTGTGGGGATCTGGCACTCGGCCTTGTTGGCCCTCACACGACTGGTGTTGGCCCATCCATCCAGCCTGTTTGGGTCCCTCTGCAGGGCCTTCCTACGCTCCAGCACGTCAGCGTTTTCCTACTGCACTCAGCAGTAGCTGATCTCATAGAAAGTAAATGTGTAGCCCTTGAACACAGCAGTTGTGAAGGCTTCTGCCTTCACCTTCTGCTTCTGCCTGTGAGGAGCATGACTGTTCCTCATTTCACAGCACGGGAATTAAATCTCCATACTACTGTTCCAAATTCCACCATTTGCTATCAGTGACAAAAACGTCATCACTCTTTATGTTGGAAGGGAGTTAAATAAATCCCAAATCCTAATCCTTTTGCTGGATTAGTCTCACCATCAAGTCCACAGTGGACACATTTATACTTTTATATATTTCCCTCTGTGTATGCCTGTCAATTCACAATGAAGATCAACATAGCATTTCATGCTAGTCTAGACCCAGAAATTTCTGTACTTTGTCAGTTCAGCCCCCCTGCTTTAACTAGAAGTGGATTACTTCGTCTGAGATACTTTAATACCCCACAAGACTAATTCACAGGTCATGTCACTTATGCATAATGTTGTTACAGAGATAGAATGATTCCTGATTTTCAAGACCTGGTAACAGCCAAAGGGTAAATAACACGAGTGTCTTCGCCTAAGGCATTTGTAACATGAAGTCATTCATTTTGCTTCTTTCTTACTTTTTCAGCTTTGACTAAAAGGTATTACCAAACCTTGTGGCAGGAGAGCAATTTAATTCAGCAAGCAGAAAACATAGGGACTGTTCTGGCTCTGAGTCATACGTTGTAGGCCACCTTCCACAGAACATTTTGCTAAGACCAAACAGGTGAGATATTCAGTGATGTATCTCACGAAATGATAAACTGCGAGCCGTATTGATTAGTAGTAAATGTGCAGAGGAAAACTGGTGATATTGTCTGATTGCCTGAATAATGAAAGCCACCCCAGCTTCTTGCACTCTCAGAAAGAGTCATAAAAATCACAGAATGTTTTGGGTTGGAAAACCTTTAAAGCTCACCCAGTTCCAACCCCCTGCCATGGGCAGAGACACCTTCCACTAGCCCAGGTTGCTCCAAGCCCCATCCAACCTGGCCTTGGACACTTCCAGAGATAGGGCAGGCACAGCTTCTCTGAGCACCCTGTGCCAGGGCCTTGCAGGAAGCAATTTCTTCTCTATATCCCATCTGTCCCTGCCCTCTGGCAGTGGGAAGCCATTCCTTCTGCCTGTCACTCCAGGCCTATGTCCAAAGTCCCTCTCCAGCTCTCCTGGGGCCCCTTTAGGCACTGGAAGGGGCTCTGAGGTCTACCTGGAGCCTTCTCGTCTCCAGGTGAACACCCCCAGCTCTCCCAGCCTGGCTCCGGGGCAGATGGGCTCCAGCCTCTGGAGCATCTCCGTGGCCTCCTCCAGACCAGCTCTAGCAGGTCCACGTCTTTCTCATGCTGAGGACCTCAGAGTGTAGGGCCAGGTGGGGTCTCATGAGAAAAGACTAGAGGGAGAAAAGGCCTTGTTGCTTTGATTTGGCAAGAACAAATGATTCCATGAATGTAACAGCAACACAGGGTGTAATAGCGATGTTCTTCCATAAGAAAATAGTAGAATATAATATGAATTTTGGATACAATATCCAATGCCCCAAACTTTAATAGAAATGTTTTTACCAAACATAAAGCCCTGTGTACTTTGTAGTCTACTTCTGTGAGCTGTTTATAGTGCTGGTAGAAGTGCCCCTGCACCATAGGTCATCAGACAATCACTAGAGCAAAAATGACGAGATATCACTAAATTTGTGTTTCATTTCTCTAAACTGAAATAAATCTGTCTTTTTATGAGGGGGGCAGGGGGGAAGATTTAAGCCTGTATATGTAAAAATAAATAAATGTTCAGTCTATGCGGCTGTGACATTACTTGCCAAGAATACAAATGTCCCACAAGTGTCCCAGCTCCTCAAAGAGAGTAGGTTTAGATTAGACATTAAATGGAAATTCTTCCCTGTGAGGGTGGGGAGGCCCTGGCACAGGGTGCCCAGAGAGGCTGTGGCTGCCCCTGGATCCCTGGAAGTGCCCAAGGCCAGGCTGGAAGGGGCTTGGAGCACCCTGATCTAGTGGAAGGTGTCCCTGCCCACGGCAGGTGTGGGAATGGGATAGACTTTTAAGATTTTTCCAACCCAAACCATTCTGTGATTGTTATAATTCTGTGGTGCTTTTTCAAGTCAGTGGCATTCGTGGTCCTCACCAGTCAAGAATACCATCTTTCCCATTTAGTCTGATTCTAGATTTGATTTAACCTGGTTTCTTAAAAAGTGGCAGTCGTGGATCAGCATTTTGGTAGTAGGTGTCACAGATATGGGGAGGTGTTGCAGGCAGGTGAGTGTATCCATTTCTGAACTTACTGTACATCCCCAAACGAGTTGCACCCATTTCTAGACATATTAAGCCACAAGTCACTTCAAAACTCTTTTCACATTTGATGGCCGTACACCAATATCGGGCAAAATAATGTTATCACAAAAGGCACACCCAAAAATGTTACCATCATCTTCCTTTGTTTTCTGGCTTGAAGGGATGTTTCCTACCAGGCTAGCTGCTTCTGAAATTACTGATTTGTTGGCACGTTTCAGGGTGGTCTCACATCACAACAGAGAAGCAAAGCACGAGCCTTTTTTCACAAGCCTGGGAAATGCATATTTCACAAGGGTAAAAACCACCTCATCTCAGGTACAACGCTGTTCGGACAGAGCTCTCCAAAGTTCTGTCCCCTGACTAAATTCTGAGGTATTACCAAGTTTACTTAACTAAAACGGACCTTTCCCTACTGTTTTACTCCAGTTACTATGACAGAACTAACTCTTCTGAGGGAGAGAGGAATGTTAACTCACGCATACCAGCCTTACACAGGAATTTCCAAAGATTTAAGATGAATTAGAGACAGGAGTCCCGTGACCTCAGTTTTTGTGGTGTAGAAACTTGCCGAGTCCCACTTTGTTTTAGCATAAATACTACATGAGGACTGTTTTATTGCTGTCAACAACCACATAACATCTTGCAAACCCACTCATGGTTTGGAATTCTCATGGTTTAACTGTGAAGATGAGAAATAGAGTGAAATAAGTGTCGTTTATAAATTGTACATCTAATTTTGTCTCCCCATAAATATAGAATTGGTACATGAAGACATTTTTTAAAAGTAGAAGTGCAATTCTTTTTCCTTCATTTTAATGTCCTACTTCACAACGTTTTAAGTTTAAATGTTCTTGTTAATTATCTCTGAATTCCAATGAATGACCGTGGTTAAAATTCCTTTTTAAGTTATTCACATTCTACTAACATCGTAGAATGGGAAAATGACCATCACTGTAAAAAAAATTTTGAGCTGTTTGATTGTTTATCTTTGTTTTTTTGATTGTTTTAGTCTCTCTGAAAGAACAAGTGTCAGGGAGTTTGATGTATTATACTGATTTCCAACACTCCTGCATGGTTTGGGTGCCAAGGAAACACATACCGGAGTCACACAGAACTGCTACACCAGAACCAGTAAACAAGAACACATTTGTCCTCATCCAGGCCAAGGAGTCAGCAGTATAATAAATAAAATTATTTATTTTTTATTATTTAATAAAATATAATAAATAAAACAGACGTAACCATTACTTCATCAGGCAAAATCCTAAATAAACAGATGCACCTCTGAAGTCAGCCGCATGAGAAACGCTGCCACTAAAATGAAAACCAAATTTCAAAGGCAGAAAAAACAAAAAAAATAAAAGAGAAAAGGCAAAGGTGTCTAAGGAACAAAGCAGTCCTTGAGGGAATTTTGTGGGAATTGCTAATGAAACAGAGGCTAGGAAACCTCTGGAGAGGCATGTGAAAGGATAGGTCAGGATCCAGGTTTTGAGTTGTTCTCACATGCTGTTAGTCACAACTTGGCCACCCAGCCTGGGCACTGAACTCAGCACCAAATCCTTTCAGATTCTTTGGAAGTTTGGAGTTGTGCAGCACTTGTAATATTTATCAAACATATATTGACAGCTCTTAGCACTGTCAACACATGAGCACACAGTGGATCCAGAAATGAAGATACAGGTGGAAAATCTATAGCATATGAATTTCCCATGACATTATCACACAAGGAATCGATGGAAAACTGAGATTTAAACGAAGAGCTTCTGTAGGCATGTACATACTTATCCTTTTTCTGTGTTGTCAAGGTTAATTTCATTAGCTATGTCCAGAATCATGTGGAAAGACGGAGAAAAAAATGGAGCTAAGTCATAATAGCCCCTGTAGGAAAAAGAAGTTTCATGCTAATGTATCTCAGTTACAGATTCTCAGAAGTCCTCTACTGCAGTCACAGCTAAAATTTAATGGATAACTTAAGGCATAATCTCGAGTTGACCAAAAGTGTGAGAAAATGCAGTAAGACCTGACAGAATGTTTCTGCCATAGGCATTTTAATACAAGGATCTAATCAGGAAAGATCTTTTGGCATGGCCAGGGTTACAGAGATTTTCTGGATGTCTGATTCATGAGCAAGTGTCCATAGCAAACTTCATTAATGTCTTGGCCAAAGGCTCCTATTCAGACACCAGACTGTAGGGGATATAAGCTTTTCTTTCTAATGAAAACTGTTCTTCTCACTGCAAAAAGGTGAATCGTTAAACTAATTTACTGAACTCATCCATATCTATCTTTATATTTATGTATGCATATATACACATATCTCTACACACACATAGGCACACACGTGCATATATGTGTACAGAAATACACACTCATTAATGTATATAAACATATGCATTCGTATTCACACTGATTCATCCTCGCAGTAATCACCCATATTTGGGTTCTAGGCATCAGGAAATTAACAAGCACCACAGTCCACATGTTTTCCACTTACTCTAATTTATCGAGCCTTGTGATTTGCTACCAAAAGCATCATTACAGAATCACAGAATCTGCCAGTTTGGAAGGGACCCACAAGGATCATTGAGTCCAACTCCAGGCCCTGCACAGGACACCCCAACAACCCCACCCTGTCCCTGAGAGCATTGTCCAAACACTCCTGGAGCTCTGGCAGCCTTGGGGCCGTGACCATTCCCTGTTCAGTGCTCCACCACCCTCTGGGTGAAGGATTATTTCCTAATATCCAACCTAAACTTCCCCTGACACAACTTCAGGCCGTTCCCACGAGTCCTGTCCCTGGTCATGAGAGACAAGAGATCAGTGTCTGTCTCTCCTCTTCCTCTCACAAGGAAGTTGTAACTGCGATGAATCTCTACTCAGTCTCCTCCCGGTGAGCAGACTGAGTGCCCTCAGTGACCCCTCCCAAGGCTTCCCCTCAAGGGAAGCCCTCCTTGGGATGCTCTCTAACAGTTCAATGTCTTTTTTATATGGTGGCACCCAAAACTGCCCCCAGCACTGGAGGTGAGGCCGCCCCAGCCCAGAGCAGAGAGGGACAATCCCCTCCCTGGCCCGACCAGCAACACTGGGCCTGGTGCCCCCCAGGACAGGGATGTCCCTCCTGGCTGCCAGGGCACTGCTGGCTCAGATCCAACTGGCCATGGACCAGGAACCCCAGGGCTCTTCCCGCAGCTCCTCTCCAGCCTCTTGCTCCCCAGTCCACACACACAGCCAAGGTTGCCCTGTCCCAGGGGCAGCGTGCTCCCTGTTAAAGTCCATGTGGTTGGTGATTGCCCATCTCTCTAATTTGTTGAGGACTATCTGCAGTGCCATCCTGCCTTTGATGGAGTCAAACAGCTCTGGAGGGCTTCTGGAGTGTGATGAGGCTCAGGGCTTCTGGATGGGTTCCTGAGTTCAGGAACCCATTAACATTCCCCGTACAGCTCAATCTCACCCCCAGTTTTTCCTTCAGTCACAGCCACTTGAGCATCACCAGCTGAGTGTTTGTTTTACAAAAGGAAAATGGAAATGAATGGTTCTTCATAACAAGAGACCCCACTAAAAGTCCTTCATTTTTAATCACTCGAACTTATTAATTATTTTTAAAATTTATTTTGCACGGTTGAATAAATGAAATGTTGACAAAAGGCTACATTCTGTTTGTTAATGCAGGTTATCATATTGCTTATGCTTATGCTTGTGCAGAATGCTTATGCTGTGAAAGGTTTAGGCTTCAGTATTATTATTCTAATCCGTAGCCAGTATTTTATGTAAATGGCTAAAGATGTAGTTTAAATAAAATACAATTAGATGTGACTTGATAATAAAGTAATGTCTTTGTTTACTTTCTATTATTAGAGCATATTTATCAAGAAGCAAAGATGATATTGTATTTGGGCTGCTAGTAAAGCATCCAATCCTACTGCTAGCAGTCAGGATATAGGTAAGAAATCTGTATTAGTTATAGTTCAAGAACTGTAAGAATATAGTTCAGAATAGGCTGAAAAACAAATATTTATTTTAGGTTAATCAATTACATTTCCTCAGGTCTCTGATTCTGCTGTCTTTCTGAATATTTGGTAGAGTGTCTGTTCTGTTTTGATTTTAAATTATGTTACTCATATAAGTCAAAACCTCTGTATGTGCTTCTCCCTTGAGAAATTAGCATTCACTCCTCAAAGCCAGATTCTATCTCTTGGATGCACGCGAGACCTGCATACACAACTTCTAAATTGCTGGTAGGCTCTGCGTGTGCGTTTTGCAGAGCTCTGTGTATATCAAATTGTCTGGTCAGTAACAATATCTTCTCTTCTCAAGCTGCATAAATAAAGTAGAAATTGAGAGTATCAGAAGATGAATTGAGATACAGAGCCATTAATGACCTTAAGAACACTGTTATCCATAACAATCATATTGGGATTCCAGGCAGAATCGAGCAACAAGACATTATTTTGAAGTATTGCTTTTCTTCACAAGGGTCTCTGCTGGAATGAATCTGTAGCTACAAGGAAAAAAAAAAAAAATCACAACCAGCATAATGACTGTGAAAACCTGTAGAATCAATCAATCCAAGCTAGAAGACAACTAAGATTTGGATTCTGAGATATTGACCGCGACCTTAACTTAACGGTAGTAAGAAGAAAATGACAAGAATCCTTGAGTGAGCACATTCGGTGTCGGTTGTTCCTTTTCAGCGTGGAAAAGGCACAAATGCCCTTCTACACAAAGGATCACACATTCCAATCAATACCACTGGCTTTTCATACAGAGAAGGTTTCTGTGCTGCTCAGTAATTTTTCTCTGTGAGAGGTAAGACATGCCACCCGTACAGACTCAACACATGGTCAAAAAAGAAAAACCCGAAAGCCATTCTGCTTGGAGAGAGCTACTGCCCCAGCAGCAGTAAGAGAAAACAACAACTTGGGGGTTGAAACAAAAGCACAGAGAATTTGATTCAAGCAATTTAAAAAAAAAAAAGAAATCTTTCTCTTTTTTTCTTCGGTAACTAAAAGAAGACTTGGTAATTGTTTTCGCCTTTATGAAAGTCATCAGCGTTTGATATCCTCTACATCTTGAACATCACTGATAGTACCAGCAGGGATACTGAAGCAAAAATGAAAAGGAAGGGCAAATGAAAGAACAAAGACCAAACTAACGAAAAATCTTCAAAGAATTAATGAAAATGACCTGATTTCATGCACAAAATCCTGACAGACTACCCTGCTGACTGAAGAATGTATCTGTTATTAGTGTTAAACAGCTTTTACACTACTTCAGTGATTGCATGAAACCATTAAGTTACAGCCTCTATTATATTAATTTTTTTAGGGCAACTTAAATGATTCATGAACTCACTAACTGAAATGATGACACACCATATTCTCTAAATAAATGTTCTTTGTTCTTGGGAAACATATCAGTAGGAGGTTTGATCTAATAATTATCCTTAAAATATTAGATTTTGAAAGAGGGAATATTCTAGAAATAGATTATAATAATGTTTACAAAAAATAAGATTTGCTCTTCTCCTTGCCATTTGAGTTTCTTTAGGCTCTTTGATTAAAAACACCGAGCAAATAAGGAGAAATACAAAGAGAGATTGTCAAAACACAGACTCCTGCAGTGTATTATGAAAAAAAAATATACAGAAGGCAATCTTGGCATCAATTTTCTCCTCTGTTGCCAAGCTGAAACACGCCTGTGTTCTTGTCAAGCTCCTAATCCTGCTGTCACAGCCAGCACTGTTCCCCAGCACCCTGCCCAGTGCTGCTGTATCTCACCAAGAGAAACTCCACCCTTGCTTCCAAACCCAGGAGGCTGATACTGAGCCAACCAAGTGGAGTGAGGGGATACGGGGTAGGTCTGAGTCTGGTCCCCGGCAAAACACCTTAGAGGCCTTTGAGCTCTGTGGAATTGGGCTCTCGGATAAATCACTTGTGCTATTCTGAAGGTTCTGCAAGATTCTGTAGGAAGCCAGAATCACTTAAAAACACACTGTTTCTTCAGGGGCTGTCATGCTTTTCACAGGCTCGCAAAATGGTTTGGGTTGGAGGGAACCTTAAAGCCCATCTCATTCCACCCCCTTCCACTAGCCCAGGCTGCTCCAGCCTGGCCTTGGACACTTCCAGGGATGCAGCCTTTTTTCCAAGATCATCAAAGGTGCACTGAGGGCTGGATATTGTGGATCATTCTCAAAAATGAACTTGATTTCCCCTTTGTTCTTGAGTAAAGAGTGCTTTCCTTTACCCAGAGCAGGTGACTTCTCTGCCACACTGGCTCACAGATGTAAGAGAGCTGGAAAGACAGGGTCATTTTGGGAATCAGAACTGCCTGCCTGTCTTCCTGTCCACCTCTGAGCCCTCATTTCTGTCTGTCCTTTTCCTGGGCCACAAGCACCCACAAGAGCTCAGACTCTTTCATTATTGCCCTTGGAGATATCATTTGTCCATGCATACGGAGATATTCCCGGCTGGGGCAGACCCCTTACACAACTGGGACGGTGAGCACAGACCTAAACAAGTGTCCAGTCTTTATCTTCTGCACCTCTCACGTCTCTGGTATCCATCTGAGGAGCCCCCTGGTTCTCCAAGTGCTACTGGAGACAGCCAGACCCTCCTTCACCTTTGTGAACCTCCAGTCTGGGGACTTGTCAATCCCTTAATATTCTGGCTAAACTAAACTAGGCTCTGGTTATAATTCACCTGAAAACCATGTTCTTAAGTAAGTTTTCTGCTATGTGTGCATGACTTCTCAGTTTAAATTTTCCCTTCCTTTATTTCCACCTTTTCACAAGCACATACCCTCCAGAGAATCCCCTGGATAAAGATCAAGAAGCTACCATAATACTGATAACAGGAATTGCTAACTGTAAAGCATCATGACCTGATAGGTGTTCAGGCTTTAAAATTAAAACAAAAATGCTTTCCTATGAAAGGGATTTGCATTTGGAACAAAGGGATGGAAATTCAATGATTTTGGAGGACATTATCCAGGTATTGCTAGATCCGGAAATATGGTCATCTAAAGCTTTAATTTTGTTCAGGGATATCCTTATTCAAGTAGTTTCACCAAAATTAGTTATTTAGCTGGTGTCATGTCTTTTTATGCCCAGCTAACTGGAATAAGAGAGGCTGTTAAAGTATATCACAATCCAAAACGAAACTCATTAATGTTTTTCAGATCCATTCTTAAAAATGTACTGGGCTACAAATATTACTTTTCTAGTGGGAATTTATCAGCTCACAATCCCAAAAACTCTCTTTGAGCTGCTCTTCCATGTTACCAACCTGTGAGCCCCTGGATTTTAAATGAGGACTTGGTGCATTCCCCAGTCTACCCTTGTGAAAGCATTTTGGGAAAGATGATTCATCTGATTTCTGATTTTATCCACCAACCTGAGTGGAACATTCCCTAGAGGAAGCTGACCAGTTACAACACAGACCAGAAGGAGTTCACCGATGGAGTGAATTTCTGGAAAAGGCAGAGAGAACCACTCCTGCTGTTTATTCCACCTCCCTCACCTTTTATGGGTTTTGTGAGTGATGCTTTCCGTTAAGGAAACTGAACTCCTGAGAAGTGTCTGAGCAACGAGACATTGCTATTTTAATTTCCAAAGGAATTTTTTTACTGGAAATTTTTTTTACTGGAAAAAACCAACAGCTCCAGTACTTGATCAGTACCAAATGGGCCCTTCCAAAAAAATGTCAGTGACGCTGATTTCCAGAGTGTGGTCAAAATGTGTGGGAAACAGCAGCAACCAAGAAATCATCCCCTTAGACGTTCAGAAGGTGTGATGTCAGACATATCCGTTTCACAAAACACGTTGTATTGAAAACCATTGTTGGAAGACCTTTATTAGTTCTTCTCCACGCTTTGAAATTCCAAATTAATCTCTGTTCAAATCAGCCTCAGGAAGAGCACAAGGGAATGTTATTCCAGACCGTACACCGGAGTGAAAATTATGATTCAGGGCGTATTGTGTACCTGCACAACTGAACCCCCTAGGATTTTATTAACACCTTTCTATTAATACCCTGTCTGTCACATGTGTCAAGAAGTCTAGTGAGAACTGTGGGCTAAAATATTTTGATAGGGAATGAAAAAAATTACAAAACCAACTAATGCTGGCCCTGCTAAAGTTCACACACAGGAGCTGAAACATACTGGTGAGTGTTCTGTTACGGCCTTGAGTCTTGCTCCCTTTGCCCAATGGGTTCAGCCACCAGAGGATTCAGAACACAGGAGAGGAACCCAGCGTGTTCTTATCTTTAACTCGGTAGCATTACTTCCCAATGCTTCTATTTTTGTAGCTGTTCATGAACACAATCCCTTTTAAAACGACCTCTAAAGGAGTCTTCTCAAGCCACAGGAATACCATGCTCCCAAGAGCTACTCACTTCTTCAGGAGATTCCTATATTTTCCTTTTGCAGAGCAATATTGGACCCTTGTTAGCTGTAGCTGCCCCAAAGGGATGTCAGTGGTCACTAAAACTTCATCCACTTTCATCTGCATCGTGTCTTATAACCCTTTCCTCCTAGTCATGGGATTGGGAAGGTCCTGTAACTTTGAATGTCCCAGAATTTCTTTAATGATTAGGAACCTTTTCAAAAGAACCAACCCAAAATTTGTTCATAGCCAGTTTATAACAATTTGGTTTTAAGGCAGTGATGGCTTTTGGTTTAGATAGCTCACCTCATTTTATAATATGTGTTTAATATATGTTTATAATATATGTATCCTCTTTCAGCTCTCTTTTTTTTCCCCCTAAGTATTGCCAAGTATTTCCACCTTAAAAGAAAGAGTGAGGCTCTTTCTTCCCCTGATTTTTCACATCTGTTTCAGGTTTTAAATCATTTTGCTTCAACAAAACTCCACAGTATCCCTGAGGAGATTTCCTCAAGACCTTATTTGATAGCATGAATACTTCCCTATCTCTGTAGAAATTACCTCTTGTGGTAAAATGTAGGTTCTTTGCATAATTTCACAATCACTCTTTCCATCCTGGTAACCTCTCATCTCATTCTGTTTGGATTTAAATTCCTTTGTCTGGGTAGCTGATTTACATAAGAGGCACAGCACTCCCTTTGTGTATTAAATAACAAATTATAAACTTGCTTTTCCTTGCCGAAATACTTTTTGATGCTAACCACAGGAGCCACCTTCCATGAAAGACTGACATAGCATTCCCATGAATCTAGAGGTTTTCAGCAGCCATCCAGGTGCTTTCTTGGTGTTCTTCTTCATAGATCAATGACGATGAATACCACCAAAAGCGGTGGCAATTATCAAGCTTCCTGCAGGAGGGTATTCCCTTCGAAGCATTAGAGGGACTAGAACACTGCCACAAAATCAACACAACCAGCCCACCATTTCCAACTTACAACAACGTCGATAACGCCACTTGTAATTATTTAGTGTTCTGCAACACCAGATTAAAACATTATTTCGTACGTGTTCGTCTCTTTTAGCTCTGTCCTGCAACACTGAAAACTCCTGGCCTTGGCGAGAGTCAGCTTGTTTGCCCGTGAACACAACTGAACTTTGATGGAGAGAATAAAATATGGGTAACAGATGATTTTCCTACTGGTACATTCCCAAAATTGGTGCATCAGGTGGTTTTATCACGTGATTGTTTCATGCTACGAAAGCCAGATACGGAGACAAGAGAAAGAGTAATTTTTATGCTTAAAATAATATGCTGAAGTTAAGACCTCTTATTAGAAATTGGGCTCAGTTAATCAGTGTGTTCCTTGGTGCAAACCTTTGGCTTCATCCCTACAATTTATAACAGATTCGTGGTCAGATGAGCACTTGTTTACAGTGACCAGAGGGTGTGGATACAAAGCAGTTGCTTTTTGCCTCATTGACATACGAACAGGGAGCTCGGCTTTAAGCTGAAAAAGGGTAAATTTAGATTGGACATTTTTCCCTGTGAGGGTGGGGAGGCCCTGGCACAGGGTGCCCAGAGAAGCTGTGGCTGCCCCTGGATCCCTGGCAGTGTCCAAGGCCAGGCTGGACGGGGCTTGGAGCACCTGGGCTAGTGGGAGGTGTCCCTGCCCGTGAGAACTGGGTGATCTTTAAGGTCCTTTCCAACACAAACCAGTCTGTGATTCCATGAAAATAGAAATGCTAGCACACAGTCCATGGAGCGATCAATTTTCTTGTTTTAGGCTAAAAGCTTGACTACATCTATTTTAAATGGAAACGAGTTACGTAAAACAAGAACTGAAAAAAGTAAGCCTACTGAGTATTATTAAAAACAATTGCCATATGTGAAATTAAACTTTAAAATCCGTCTGTCTCCTGCCACGCAAGTGACAGAAATAGAAGAATTAGCACAACACTGTTTTTACTCAATAGCTGAGAAATAATGACAATGTTTCCTTCAAGTAAACTCCATTTTAATACTCTTTGTTATTCTCTTTACTGGGTGCTTTTCCAGTTCTCTGTCCTGTTACCTGATTTTAATCATTCTCCATCTTTCATGGGCCTGCAGTGGGTGACCTTGATCCCATTCAAACCAGTGTCAAACAGTGGTACAAGACAAAGGCCTTTGTACCTGTAACTTTGGTATTTACAGAAAAATGCATTGCCTGATATAATCAAAAGCAGAATAACATGTATTCTCTGCTTTTTTAATATGTTTTTGACTGAAATAGAGAATGTTATTAATGAGGGAATGAAATAAGATCTTAGGGTTATTACAGATTCTGTTGAGATTATTTTTTTCCCCACATCATTACTGCCTCTCCTGAGACTGCAAACGGAGGGGAAATCAAAATATCATTCTAGTCACTGTAAAATTGTTCCACTGTTGGAAAGCAAAAAATCAGACAGCAGTCTTGTGCTGAAATCTCCTGCTACACACCTTAAACCGTGACGTGGAATATGTGCAGCTCACTGCTGGGGTTTGTGTTATTTTTTATCTAAGGCCGTTTCATTCCTGTTAGTTGTAGACACACAGTCCCAGCGTGGTCATCCTAAGTGGGTTCCCATGGGCAGCAGGACTTGGTGGGTTTTGGCAGAGAGCTGCAACTGGTCATCTCTTGTGTAAGGCTTGGATGCTGTCTTGTCTGGAGACACAGGAGGAGAGCTGCTACTGCTGCAAGCCCCATCAGTCCTTCTGGAAGCAGCCCCTTCCCCAGCAGGGAGGCATACCTTTAGGTAGCCTACTTGCCACACTTGTGCCATTAAAAAAAAAGGTTCTTCGGTCATTTTCTGTCTGACCCCACTGTGCTACCAACATCCTGCCAGGAAGGGTTCAAACGGGACACAATCCCCTGGAGTCCCTCACCCTGCACATCTCACTTATCCTCAGCCCCACAGATTTTGACCTGGCATGGATCTAAAATGAAGGAGGAAGGCTTCCCTTCATCCTTAAACTTTAAATATCAGGTCTCAGGTGTGAGGTTCGAGGGCTGAAGTGAAGAGCCCAGGGACTGGAGGGGCTCTGTCAGCACCTTTCCCCCTTGTTGACACGGCCGAGTCCATGCAGGCAGGTGCTTTCCTCTTCCTCACCTCTCCCTTCAAACAGGGACCTGTCCCCAAGGGATGGTTTCCATTGGGTAAAAGACAGGTGAGGGAATGAACAGACAATTAGGCTCCGGGTCCTACAGCCTGGGAAAGCTCACAGAAGAGCAACAGGGGTTACATTTACAGCGTGTGGCTTGCAACAAGGTCACGGTGTTCTGCACTACTCACTGATGGGACCATATTTTACAGGGAAACTTTACAGCGAGGTTTGGTTTTGGAAGGCTAAACCAAAAGAGTACAGCTTGTGCCTCTTTTGACTTCCTGGCTCATTTCTTGAAGGGAATAAGGCAGAGAATGGAACTAAGCATAGGAAACATTTTCTGTGGGATCGTGTAAATTAAAGTCAACTGGAACCTATGCACAAACCCAAACAAATATTAGCAATGTGATTACAGATCTGTGAAACTTAACAATGTTGCTGTAATGATGGCTGAGGGGAGAAAAATTCTCAAGGACCTGATTGTATGAGCTCAGATGAAATACAATTCCATCTTTCATGTTTTAGCAAGATAATTTTGGTTCAGTTTTGACTAATACAGAATAATGGGAATAAAATATGCTGCCTCAGTCTCTGCATTATTGGCTTTACATTATTGGTCCTGACAGCTGGCTTTTAAAATGCAGTAAATATTGGGCAATGCTTTTCTGTTAAGACAAGCCACTTCATCAAGCATATTTCCAAATCACACTTTATTTTCAAAACGTGTTTAATTTCTCTGTATATGGCAAAGGAGCCCACTGCAAAATTGACCTGCAACAGAGTGCCCTCTACTGCATGTACTTGGGAAAGGAAAATAAAGCAAACTCCTTAAAAATAAAATCTTTACACGCTGAGGCCAGCACTTTTGTCACAGGCCACTGGCCACTGAACTAAATACAATATACATACGGGCATATATCACTCCTACCTTCTTCTGAAGGACTGGACATCACTAGGGAATAACAGCCTAAAATAGGTGTGACATTTGCACAAACTCTTCCGTGGTTTTCAGTGGAACCAGTGTGTGTCTTCCCGCACCAATACGGTCTGTGTTTGTAGGATGGGCAGTTATCAGGGGAGCTGAAAATCTGCCCTGTATTGCCCTGCTGCCCCACTTCCTTTTGGCTGCTGGGGGGGATCCAGCAGCAACTTGAAGTGAAAATTATCTCTGCTTATAGATTTATTTTCTCCGTCTTTCATCTCCCATGGTCTCTCATTTGTCCCCTTCTGTCTATTTGCCATTAGGTCACTCATGTCAGACTGAACTCCCCTTTTCCTTCCCACGTCCTTGATAGTATTGGATGCTACTCAGTTACACCCGTTACAAATGATTGAGCAGATATTTCACCAGCGCCGTCTCGAAAGAGTGGAGACTCGCAGGTTACAAACACATCATTGAAACACTTCCACAGCAAGGCCCAAATTCTCAAGCAGACCCATACTTTTGAAGTCTTCCCCCATTTTTTTTTCTTTTCTTGGCCTGAATTGGGCCAGCCTAATGCTGAGATTTGTGACGTGTACCAAACCCCTGCAACCTCTGTTAAAATTCACAGTTATCACTCATCTCCTCAGGGAAGAGAACACCCCTTTTCAAAGCATTGGCATAAACTCACATTAAACACTTTTGAGTCACTTTTGAGATGCCCTCCTTAGTACCATCAAGTCTGTTCTGTCAGCAGCATATGCAGAGCCACAATTTCATTCTTAAAGCCTCAGCTCAAGTCTTGATGAGCCACGTGGAAAGCAATTGAACTTGATGCACAATCAAAGGTGATCGCTCTGCAACAAAAGGTGGTGTTCTAATCCCTAGCACATTTTTGGCTACACCACTAGGACAGAGTAGAGGTGGGGAGTAAACAACAAAGGTTTTCAGAGCAACATAATCAATCATCAAAAGTTCTTCAAACAAAACAGAAACAACACAAGCAGCATTTCCATAATACACAGTGGCCTTGCATACGGCCTTGCACATATTTCAGCAATGAATTTGGTGTCTATGGATTTGTTCCCACAGCTGAACCTTTCCTTTAAGCAAACCCTTATTGATAATTTACAGCTTCTAAGGACGGCATCTCTGTAATTGCTTTCCCTTTGCTTCATACCTGTAAATCTTGTATCTTGTGCTAAATCCCTGTCGACTTCTGTCCACAAAATCTGTGTATTCCTGTGAGCGATGGAAGGGTCCCTTATCAGAGAGGAGCCAGTCGAAGGGGCTTGTGGCATGCTGATCCGAGACAGCAGCAACCGCTAAAACCCAGCAATGAAGACTCAGTGCTATCCACTCCCATAGAGCCATCAGAGAGAACAATTCAGCACCAGCACTGCATCGCCATATCATGCTTCCACTGGGGACTTAGAGCCTTCATTCTCTTAGCTTTCCCTCAACACCTAGACAAAATACACAGTCAATTAGATAAGCACACACTAGGCATCCCTTGGAAGTAGAAACAAGTTTCCTTTCTTTCAGCTTAAAGAGATAGTGGCCTCTACTTTATTATATTTTACATTAGCATAAACCCCACTAGGCTAGTTAACAGTGGAGTGTTTCAGTACTTCAAATGCTGTGAAACTAATGTCTTCATTAACATCATCAGCGATAATATTTACTGTTGAAGGGAAATCTTCACAAATCATCAGGGGAGGGATTGTTGGGGTTTTTTTTTTTCCCATTCATGCTAGTCATTAATGAAAAATATGCAACATCAGATTCTTGTCTGTTAGCAGCAGTACGAAATCATTCAGCAATGTCTGTACATAAGCTCGCAGTTCACACATTGGACAGAAAACAGGTGAGATTCACAAGACCCAGGCTGCTTTCTCTTTTAATGTCCTTGGGGAAAATTACATTGTGGTTTGTCTTCACTGCAAAGTGTAGTTAACAGCCCCACGCTGTTGTGTCCAAACCGGCATCGCTGGACAGAGCGACTGCCCCCATCAAGACCTCTGGAGCTGCCCACAGTGATGAGTTCAACTGAGTTACTCCAGCTCCGGACACTGAAATTCTGAGTACCCCTGACAGCAGCATTTTGCTGTCAGTCTGAATCACTCCAACTCAACGGATCAGCCTCAAAACGCTTTTTAAATGGTGCCCAAACAGTTATTTTGGTGTGCCCCGTCGCCAGTCGGGTATTGACCGTAGGAACTCAGTGAAGACAAGCCACAGTTTCCCTCTGTACCTCAGACCCACACCTGTGGAATGGGCTAATGTTTCTAATATCCTGCAGAGATTTCGTTAAAACATCTATGCAAGATCAAGAGGTTCTCAGAGATGACAAAGGCCATGTAGGTTCCTAAATATTTAAAAGCGATCAGTTCCAGTTTTCAGTCTTAAGGTGAAACAGCAGCAGAATGAATTAAAATATATGAATGTGAGAGCTTTAATTTTTATAGCCGATGAGTTTACAGGGAACAAAACGTTGGATCCACATTCACTCAAATCAGCACCCATCATGACATTTTTACCGTGCCCTTTGCAATGATTTTTGGAACTAGGTGGGAAATTTTTCCTTCCCGTCAGTAACTTGGTCTGTAAGTGCACCCTAAAAGAAGGACACTTCCAGCAGAACAGTCCTGCAACTGCACACTCAGCACCCACGCCCATCATAATGAAAATTGTGTCGCTGAATGAATATGCTCTGTGCATTTATGTGAGACATTAATATTCTCAGGAGTCTGCAGGAAGCTGACTGCCTCCAGAAGAGCACAGAGGTTCTTGTGAATCGACAGGAATTTGCAGTCTAAGAATATAATAATCTGTCTACACAACCAGATAAACACTCAAAGCTTTATGTGGTGTAATTGTTTGTAACGTGATTTGGACATGATTCTGGCAAACAATAAATGTATAAAGAAAGACCCTGCTCGTATTTCATGCTGAGCCTGTACCCAGACACTGAGTTGTAACCATAAACAGTTACAGCCATGCAGTAGCTTCCGACCATAAAACACAGATTGCATTAATTTTATAAATCCTTTTGAAATGAGATTCCAGGAGTCTAGAACAGAGACCTCTCAAACTATTATTTATGCTCCCAAGCCATCACTTCCTTGCAAAAAAAGTCTGCATGTTTGTGTTAAATAAACTGTATGAAGTTTGAGTGTCGTCTTCCTGGACTTGGCGGGGTTCTTTTTCCTTCAGAGGCTGAAATTTGTGTGTTTGAGGTCACACCGCTGCATAACCTTCCTCCCGCTGTGTGAGACAGTCTGCACAGATCTGAAGCAAAACTGAAATGCAATAGATTGCTCTCTTCTCGTGGCCCATAAAAGCCATGATGACCATTTGGTTGCCACTTCCTGTTAAAAAACAGCTCAGTGTAAATGAAGGAAATATTCCAGTCACTTCCAGACCAGCCTCTGCGTCACAGCAGAGTGAAAATCCACAAATGCTTTTGTGTCTTCTTATCACTAATCAGGGAAGAATATATTGCACAGCATATTCATTCCCTTCCATCACCCTCAGCACAGGCAGGGAAGATCCTGGGCATAATTTCCTGACATTATGTGAAGCTACAGAAAGTGAGCATAATGAGAATTTTAATTTTCGTGCCTACTGCTGTTATAAAATTTCTACCTTTTCTATTGAAAAATTAACGTAATTGATTAAACGAGAAGAGATAGGAGTTTGCTTTTTTTCAGGTACTTATTAACACTAAAGTGTTTCAGGCCGTTAGACTGTAATGATGACTAATTGGGTCCCTTTTGAATTCAAAATGATAATATTAGGATTGGAAAGTGGATTACCGTGCATACGTAGCATCTTCTTAAAACTAGACTAAACGAGTAGTTTGGAAAGGAACAGTGAAGAGCCAGGAGTTTATTTTTGGCTTAATGCTGCACCTCGTAGTGTGCCATAAATTATCCACGGGCAAAACACCTGCAGAGAACCCATGCAGGTACAGCAGAAAATAATCTTGTTTTAAAGATCTCCTTGTTTCAAAGACCTACGGAGGTGTTTTCCGAAGGAGCATAAACACACAGGGGAGAAATGAGGAGAGAAAAATCACGTGTGTGTATTTGTAACCGGGACTTATCCACTTGTCTCCGTTGTCCAGTCGTTGTAAAATCATTCTGCATTGCATTAATTCTCATAACACCCCTGAGAAGGAAACTTCAACAAACAAGGGACAGAAGCCTGAAAAGACCAAGGGAGGGGTTTAAGCTGCTAGAGGGATCTAAATGTGTGTTTCCTCTTAAAAGATAATTTAGGAAATTCTAGCCAAAGGATTTTTTGCAAAGCTTACGGTATCAGAAATATCTTAAAATCTTGAATATTCAAATTCTCTAATGAATGCAAATGCCCTGAAAACACTTTCTAAAGACTGTTGCAGGCATATGGAACACACAAAGTCTGCAGTTGCAAAGCCATCGCAGAACTCCGGGAAGAACAATCTGAATTAACTTTGTGGTAGATAAAGGGGGGGGCATGGCAGCTAAAGCACCTGTTAAGTAACAGAACTGCTGGATTTTCAAGGAGAGCAGACATTGTAAGGAGAGCAAATAGTGCAATATTTATTCTGTGATAGAAACTGTCATGTCAACAACTGCCCCTTTGAGGTGCTGGCTTAAAGGACAGTTCTCAGGCACAGGTGCTCTGCACAATTATTTTCTGTGATCCCCATGGTTTCTCACCCAGCTATTTCACTCGTAAATGCTGTTAAGATTTTGGTCCTTCATCTAAATTGTGAGGTTAAAGCGAGTTGGAGAAGCATAAGGGGCTAAATTCTTCTTTGTTAGAAATCTGTTGTCTCCTCACTGGCATCAGTGCAGCAGGAATTTGACTCAGCACCTTCAAGCTAAGCCCTACTTCTCGTGGACGTGTGAAGGTTCTGGAGCCTGGCAAAATCCACGTATTTACGTCGTGTGAGGACACAGAGCTGGCAAGTGCAATGCAAACGTTGTGGCCACTGGGACAAATTTCATCAAGCTTCAGCTGTGATCAAGAGAACAGGGCATCTGTGGTCTCTTTGTTGCCGTCGTGTTGTAGGGCAAACCCCACCAAATTCAGTTTCTTTTGCAGGTAATTTTGGTTTTTTTTTAAAGATTAAAATTGTGTATAATTACACGTGGTAGTTTATGAACTCACTAAGATACTGAGCTAAAATAGTGCAGGTTGAAGTGTCTGCTTGATTTGCGGGTTGAGCTCTCTTGCTTGCAGAACGTTAATTAATAAACCATGTGTGCTAAGATACACAGAATAATACAGAGCCAGCCCAGATGTGTGCACAGCAATGCTCAAGGAAAAAGAAAAAAAAAAAACCAAAACAATAAGTTTAAATCCTTTCTAAAATGGAAATTGTGGAAAACATTTGTCAGGGGGGGAAACAAAAAGTAATCTACTGTTACCTCAGTGTCTGTAACCTTTTATTTCCCAAGAGGTGAGAGTCAAGTATAATACAGATGTGTTAATATACAGTGGAGCTGTAGCTTCCAAATTGGTCATTACTGGTTCACTAGTGGGGCAACTTTTTATGTAAGGGTCAATAAAGTTGATGTTGGGCATCACCAGTAACTTTTTTTTTGGGCCACATCTACCTGCAGCTCTCAAGAATCAAAATAAAGCAACTGTACCAATGTACGGACATTTTTAATAGGATGGGGTTTGGGGGTTCTTTTCAATATTTCTCTCTACCCTGCGACCTGAGAGATGTATCTGAGGCCTTGGTCTGAGATCCCCCAGAGATCCCCTTGTGTCAGTGGAAATGCAGAAGACCAGGGTCTCTCTGAAGTCCTTTGGTTTTCATGTTCACTTGAATTCCAAGAAAATGCTGATGCATCCCAGCTCTCTGTGGAAAACTGAGAATCCTGTATGCTGAAGTGGGATTCTCCTGGCTGTAACTTCCCATAATGATGAAAATATGAATTTAAGGCTGTTATTCTCAGATATGTCCTTTCAAAGGAAAGTAATAAATAACTGTCTATAACATTTAGAAAATTAACATATCTAAGATGGTGCTTTTTTATGCAAAACGCAAGGCTTGGCTTTCTTTGAACTAATCAAAATATTAAATATTGCTTATATGTCCTTTAAAAATTAACAAAAATAAGTAAAAATCTGATAACAGATGGAGGGGAATATATCCAATTCTGTTTGTAGGCAGCTGGATTTCAGTAAGGTCATAATTTTACCGTTTATGAGGGTTTTGGTACTCCATCCCTGCACTACTTACAAGCCTTAGGGATTTCAGAGTTACCCCTTTTGATCAAGTACGATACATGGTGTAGCAGAGTACTCTTCATACTTCTTTCAGGCTGCACATCATGGAAACAGGAGTGGAGCAAACTCTTCGTTTCCTAGCTATTACACAAAATTCTCAGGAATGCTACAACTTTGGATCAATGGCAAGAAGCAACACTTTGTTCCCTGCAGCAAGATGGGAAACAGTGAAGCTCAGAGAAGGCAAGATAAGTCTGGACCTTTTTTTTTTTTTTTCAAAGGTATTTTGACACTGAAAAATGGAAAGACGTTTTGCATAAAGAATAAAGCAATAGCCTGCGTCTCAGAGATTGCTCTTATCTGCTGCAAGTCCCTGGGTTTATCACTTCGCGTGTCTCTGCTTTCACTCTCCCATCTGAAGTGCGATGATCGCATTGCCCACCTCTGCAGAGCACCACAGGACCTCCTGCCTTATCATCAGTGGTCCTTATTCTTTTTTTTTCAAGAAGCAATTTTTCTCGTTCTAGCAACTTTAAGAATGAATGGGACCCGAGGAGGGAGGCACCTGCCCGTGGAATCCTCACACAGCCCAGTGTAAGTGAAACAGCCGCGAAGCTGATGATGTGCTGCGGAAGAAAAGAGCAGAAAGTGCTGCAATCAGGATCAGCTACAGGGGAGGAGGGCAGGGCAGAGAGCAAAAAAAGTATCCCAGCCGCGCTCTGCTCCGGGCTTAGCCACCACCTAGGTTCTGTTCTGCAAAGGAAGATACTCAAATCCACAGGGAAAGTAAAAACATCTCTCAGGCTGAAATTCCTGAGGGATAGCAAAAGGGCTTGTGAACTGAGGTGGGCTGCCCTGTCCTGTGGTCACAGCCAGCTGCCAGTTTGAAGTCCCACCAGGTGTCTGGTGCAGGAACAAGAGACCCAACAGGTACCTCTGGTAGAACAAAGAAACAGAACAGGTGTTTGGGGCACAGGAACCACTGAATCACGGAATCACAGTGGTTTGGGCTGGAAGGGATCCCAAAGCTCAGCTTGTTCCAGTGCCAGCTGGGCCAGGTTGCTCAGAAGGACCAGGGCGAAGGATGGTGAGCTCTCCCTGCCATCAGACCTGGCACACGTGAGCTTCAGGGGACAGTGTGTGACACTATGGAAAAATTAGAAGGCTCCTGGATAGACAAGCCACATTTGTCAACATGATTTTCTGGAGGGGGATTGAATCAGCTTGTTGTCTGGTATTCACTCTGAGCTACAATAATCTGAAAAAAATTCTGAAAGGAGAAATTAATTCTGTGTCTAAAAAAAGAAGTTTTACATTCCAGGCTTAAGAATAAGTGGGGTCTTCATATTGGGCCCTGGTAGCAGTTTTGACTACATGCACCCTAAACCAGCATCTTTCCTTTATTCAAATAGAGCTTCACCCACTGCCAAATTTCAGCTTTCTTCTCCCCTCTCAAAGGACAAGACCCCTGTAACTATGTCCTCAACAGCTGAAATAAAGAACAAATAAGATGCCTGACTTTTTTTTTTTTTTTTTAACAATTCTGCTATTTTTGCCTCATCCCCGTCTTCAGAGAAGAGGAGAAAACATAAAATGCATCCACAGAAAGAGAGAATGTATGTCAGCCCGACCTCTGCAGCCGTCGCCGGGTCTGTCTGGGACGTGAGGGCTGGCTGCTGAGTGCTACAGCTCTTGCCCACAGAGCATGCCTTGGTGTTTGCTCTGTCCCTGCAGAATTTCACTCCTGCAAGTGCCTGTGAGCCTTCAGCTGATATCCCCATGTGCTTTCTGTTGCTTCCCAGTGCAGCAAGTGCCAGCCTCCTCAGCCCGTGAAGTATGTGCTGGCTGCCAGGAGTACCGAGGTAATTCTTTCAGTGCCTGATATTTGTAAAAGACCTAATTTTTTTCCTTTGCTGCCCAAATCATGATGTATAACTTCCCTCAGGCACTTTTCAGATCTGTTAATCTAAGTTCATCCTCATGTGCAAACGGATCCTTATGTGTTTTAGCTGATGATGTAAAGCAGCGTCCCCAAACTGCCCAAATTGCAGTCTTTCTGCCTTAATGAGTGAATCTGTTCCTGCAAGGAGCCCACTGAGGGGAAGATATTACCTGTCAGGGCTCTGAGAGCACAAGAATGGCCTCGATATCCTTGACCAACCTTATCTGGGTTCTCTCCCCACCTCTGGGGGCTGACCAGGGGCTCCAGGACCTCCAGTCCCAGCTTGTGTGGTGCTGGTGGGACTGTGTAGGTGAATAACTGAAAGGGAAAAGTCATTGAGCCATAGAATTATTTGGGTTGGAAGGGACCTTAAAGCCTATGCAGTCCCACCTCTGCCATGGGCAGGGACACCTTCTACTAGCCCAAGCTGCTCCAAGCCCCATCCAACCTGGCCTTGGACATTTCCAGGGATCCAGGGGCAGCCACAGCTTCTCTGGGCACCCTGTGCCAGGGCCTCCCCACCCTCACAGGGAGGAATTTCTTCTCAATGTTCAATCTAAATCTCTAAATTGACTCTCTTTCAGTTTAAAGCCATTCCCCATTTTCCTTTCACTACATGATCTTGTGAAATCCACCCCAGTGTCTCAGTTCCTCGTCTTTAAATGGGGGCTAGCACCAAAATTCTTGGTAGACAACAGGCATCAGTCACACAAGGAGCTAAAATGAAGCTGATTTCTGGACTGGATGAGCAGGACCCTGTCTGAGCCCTGGGTTTCAACTGACCAACACCCAGGATGCCACGAAGACACAGAAAACCTGCTGCTTCGAGAGCTTGAAGTCTGCTCCAGGCTGGATGACTGCACTTTTCCAACCACAAAAGTCCATAGGGGATGAAACCTTCACCTTTGCAAGTCCACAGGTGCACACGGAGTATCCCATGCGCAAAAGCTCTTTGCACGAAAACCCTGCGTGACATCTCAGTCCTAAGTCACCCTTCCATTACACAAGTTGTGCTAAGCATTCTCCCAAACCGTCCAAAAACTTTCAGCTGAAACATCTGATGTTACGAAAAGTGATAGAAGGGAGACAGAACAAGCTCCCTCTGGGAATAAGTTTGGGAGGGGCTCTACAGAAAAGTAACAGCTTTGGGAGGGGTTCTGGCCCGGCATTTCCTCAGACACAGACTGACATGTGTTACCGTGACATACAGATTTTTTTTCACACTGGAACATTCAAGTTTGAAGAAAATCTCAACAGGAGACACGTATTTAGAAGCCTTCATTCCAGTTTTTACTGGATTTTTTTTTTTAAAACTGGATTTTAATCCAGCATTCTCTGCTCCGGTAACCTCGCTGGGTGTGTTTTAATGGCAGTCGAGTTGGTTCTCAGGATTTGTAAAGGCTGCACCCGAAAATTAAGTAATAAATGATCATTGAACAGTCGTGACGTACTAGTTCTGGCAGAATATCTCGTTTTCACTCAAAACTCTCAGTCCCCAGACAAGTTTTCTGACCCAGTTTGACAGCTAAACATCAGCAGGATACGACACATGTAAATTAGATGTACCCAGTAAACCACTCCGGAGTAACAAGCAGCCCTTTCCTCTTTTAATTCATCCTCGTAGTGGTTTTTAAACCCAGGGCTCCTACAGCTGCTGCTGTCTAGAACAGGAGGAAGCAGCTGTTTACATGCTGTACACCAAAGCTTTGGTTCTAGAGGCTTTCGAGCCCGAGGACAAATCCAAATATAACTGGTGAGTGCAGAAGGGCTAAAATGGGATGGGATAGAGTGGGAGGAAACTTTGCTCACCAACAGATTGTTGAACTGAAGAAGATTCAGGTTACAGAGAGGAAGGAGAGTACTTGGAGCTGAGTTACCTCAAAGCACAACTTTGATTTTACTGTACGAGCCTTGCCAGGTCCCTCAGCCTTCTGCAATGACAGTTTCCATTGTGAAGCCTGAGCAGTCAATGCTTATAGAATGCTTTCAAATTACTGGATGGCAAAAATGTTATAAAATAAAAAGGGAGCTGATTATTCCACGAACGGAGGGGCTGACTATTTTTGTTGCTGCTTAAAATTTTCTGTTCCTGGAGATTTTGCGACAGAAACTGCTCAGAAAAAGGATGGAGAGGAAAGGAATTGTCAGTCTCAGGCAAAAATAGAAGTTTCTTTGAAGCTGTTGGAGTGCTAATATTGTTTGTACAATAATGAAGGGGGAGAATGGCGGTGTATAGCTGTTCTCTGGACTTAAGAAGGGGGCCAAAATAGCAATGAACTGTACTGATTGCAGTGGGGACACATTTACAAAATCCAGCCTAGTTTCATGTACTTCCATCCCCTCAGATGTTGCCTGACCCAATCCACAAATAATGTGGTTGGGGATTCTTTTATTTCTAAGAATAAAAACAGCCTCAGTTTGGAGGCTCTGACTCAGGCATGGGATGCAGTCCTTTAATTTTAGCTGAGGCTGTACCCGATCAAGGATTCACACTCTTCTTGATTTCATTTTCCACGTGAAAATTAGAGGCTACAACTTAGACCGCTAGTTAAGAATAACATCCATAAAGATCTCATGGCATGAAATTTTTCTTTCGGTGCTCTTTTCTGGATGCATTGCAAGAAGAATGCATTATTTTCCATATTTTATTTCTTAACAACGATATCTAATACAACGGTAATGTTTTTGTTTTGCCCTTCTATTACGTCTTTCAGAGAAAAGTGCTCCAGATCTCATAGCATATTTTACAGCTGATTTCACAGATGGTGTAGATGGTTTTCAGCTGATATAAATGGATGGTTAAAACTCCCTTCAGGTTCCTCATATCCAATCTATTTATTCTAGCAGGAAAAAAACAACAAACTTACAGCACCTGTTGCGCCAGCTCCCAGGGCAGGACTCGTAGGAGCTTCAAGAGACCATTGTTCCACAGCTGATCCTGCTCAGAACCGTGGCATGATTTTTTCCACAGTCCCTTTGCTGCAGCATTCCAAGCCTGTAGCCACTGCATGGGCAGTAGCCAGATCCTCTTAAATGTTCATGTTACAGCTATTAATTTTTTATAGCCAGAGTAGGGACTTTATGGCTGACTGAGCAAAGATTCAAGCTCCAACAAGCCAGTCTGGGTCTAATTGCAGCTCAGGATGGATAAAGCTTGATTGTACAAGTAATAATTATGTTATGTGTACTGGGCAGCCTGCTATCTCACATAAATCTAGCACCAGAGCTGCCTTGCAAGACTTGATTTTTGACAAGATTAGAAGAAATTGCAGAATTAGAGAGAAAAAAAAGAAGAAGTCTGTCTGCTAAAATATGTCGTTCTCATGGACATCATGCTTCAAGCAGTGAAAGTCTGAGTTTGCATCAGGAATTGCAATCTCTCTACTGTTTTAATTTAGATATGAGCCAGTCTAAAACCACCTCAGTACAAAATTACCTCTGTTTCCTGTTGTAGCTCATAGGAAAGACAAATTCTTATTTAGCAGAAATTGGTGAAGCTAATGTTGAGGAACTTTAAACTTTCAGTAACACCTTTACAGTGCTGCACGAGAGACACACGTCTGTTTATGAGGAATCACAGATCACTGCAGTCTCTCTGAGTATGAGGATCATCAGTTTTCTTTCCTATAGCCTCCTTTTTTCTCCAGAAAGGCAGAGAGAACGTTCTAGACTTTGGCCAGCCAAGACAAGCCAGTGTGAAGAAGTTAAGCTGGTTTATAAACAAGAGTACTTTTCAAAAAAAAAAAAAAGCCACTACCATCTCTTCAACTAATGTGAGTCAATCTAATAAACTCAAGCTAACAGAGAGCTTAAAGGGTACTTAGGTAGTTACTAAAGCTTTTGCTTTTTAAGCCAATGAGTCAGATTCACATCCCACAGGAGCAGTGACTTAAAAAGAGAACATCACCAACTAATGGCTCTCTGTGAAATAAATCCACAGTCTCCAGAGACTGGCAGCAGGATGAGCCTCGACCTGCATAAACATTGCTGCTTTACCTAAACAAGCATCTTCCTCAGGAAAGTTGGTACAAACCTAAAGGAAGAAGGGGATTAATCCAAGAAACGCTGAGCAGCTACGCGTTCTGGAGAAAAAGAGGTGGGTGTCATCTCTGCCCTAAAACACAGCAGTTTGAACGTTTAGGGCAGCAGGTTGGGCACAAACCATACAGAATTACTCAATATTAAAACTGTTGTAACTGTGTTCTCTCTGCCCAGCAAATTGTTAATGAATAGGGATCAATAATGGTTTAGGTGAAAAACAGTGAAATAAAAATATACACTTGGGCTGCCACCTCCATCCATGATACCATTTTTCAGCACTTAGCAGTGTTTTTCACCAGTGATGGTAAGCCTCCTTAAAAACAGATTTCCAATAAAGGGTAAAAAAAGAAAATATTAAGAAGTAACATTTATAATGGATTTTAATAATCTTGTTTGACTTCAGAGTGGTCATCCATGCTCAGTTAACCAGGTGTTTTTGTTATTTCCAGTAGATTTATAAGAACTGAAAGAGCTAAATTAGCTCTACAAAATTCTCAGTAGTCATGAATAATATGGGATTAAGGGTATAGAGCAGTTCCCTGATTCCCCAGATCTACATCCTTTACTTGCCAATGTATAATAAATGCCTTCCAAACCACTTTTCTCATTAATCAAGTGCTGCTGGATGTGGCAGTGAAGGTGTTACTGCAAATGAGCAGAATTTCTCCCCATTAATGTAACTGTTACAATAAAGGTGTCTGACACACGAGCCTTACGATCTCACCTCATTATAGGAGAAACCACTGCAGTTTAATAGTCTTAATTTAGCTAACAAAATATATCTCTTGGTCAATCTCCTTCCGAGGGTGGAACAAAACCCGTGGCCTTTGTGAGGGGCTCATTAGCTAAAGCTGAAGAGCTCTGGCGTGGCAGAGTGTCCTTCTTCCCTCTCGTCAGCCCGTTAGTCCGTGGCACACCGAGCAGGTGAAGGCTTTCAGTGGGACACGGGAAATAGACTGGGCTAAACAAGCCCATTCCCAAAAAAAAAGGGATTATACAGACCGTGGGTGTGGAGGGATGTGTCGTGCATACCGTGCAAGTTCATATCTCCGTGTGCATATGTATATATAAACCGTATTTGTGTATGCACACAAACTGTGGTACGTATGAATTATTAAATTCAAAGCTGGGAGGCCAAATTATTCACGTTACAGCTTTTCAGCAGGGTGACGACCTGAGTCACAAGGTGCTGATTACCTGCACCTCACTGGGGATCTCTCAGTGTTCCTCAGGCTCATACAGAAAAATGTTGATTTATCAAGGATGAAAAAGTACTGAGGCCTAGACCGATGTAAGATCAGGTTATGGATTCTTCAGCTCTTTAGTATTTTAGTGCTACTTGAGTCAAGATGTGCAAAGCCTCCCACTGCTCAGTGTGCAGCATGAAACTTCATGTTTCTCACTTCTTCTCCTTCTAAATCTGAAGTTCATTTTGGTTCCAAAATACTGTTTTGGAAACTGATCTTGCTTTTATTGAAGTTGATAGGGATGTTCTGATCTCCTTCAATTGTCCAAGATCAGGCCCTCACTGAACACACATATGTGGAGCAAAAGGGGAACAATGCCATGAAGAGAATGTGGTTGCAAATTTGTTTTTAAGATATGTTCTCTTATGGTGGTGTAGGACGAGACCAAGAAGAAGTTAGATAACTTCCCCATGGCATGACTGGCTGTGATCTGCTACCTGCAGCTCTAACAGGACAGTGGCTTCAGTGCAACCTTTCCCAAAGAGCATTCGGGCTCTGTTTGTCAAAGTGTATTTCTGGTGATTTTGCTCCCGTACGAGATTACGAGTGTTTCAAGAGAGTGAAAAAAAAAATGCCTGCTTCTGGTTCTGAGGAGAGGTGAAGCTTTGGGAGGGTTAAGAAAGGGCTGCACTAGGTATGCCTGAGAGCTAGAAAAGAATGTTTCCAGAAACCATCACCCAATACTTCCCACCACGCTTTTTCTTCTAAGGAAAACTTGGGTAATTAGTTTGACCATCCAATTTTCCATTTAGATTTTCAAAAACTGCTGAAGAAGCAAGCTTGCTGTTAAAAAGACCTTCCCTTTGTTTTCAGTGGTTGTTGCATCTCAAGCAAGAAATTACTTAGGCTGATCACAATCAGATATGGTTGCTCAATTTTGAATTAATACAGACGAAGTAAAAACATTTTAGTCCCATAAATCATTGTCTGGGACTGAGAGGAGTGAAAAGTCACTGCAATCTCTGTGACGAAAAAGTAAATTTTTGGACACAGTGGTGTAAACAATGAATTGACTTCTGTAATTAATTCTTCTCATTCAGAGAGTAGCAGAAAAAAATAGGAAAGGATGAGAGGGGATGATTACATCACTTGAAGATTCCGAAGTTGTTTTGTTGGCTTGTTGTACAAATGCTGCCTTCTGCACTGAGCTCTGTAAAAACATTCAGCTGCTTGTTTTCATGGTTCTTAGTTAACGTTTTCACTCACAGGGTTTCAGCATTTCATGAACAAGCACCCCAAACACGACTCCGGTGAACTCAGCGTCTGCTGGGGAGGTTTGCTCTCACTGGAGGTGGATCAGCTTACAGAAAATACCACGGATCTCTCTCTTTTTTTTTTTTTTTTAATTCCTCCCCTGCTTAAATCATGTGCATGTCTTAGAGAGAAAAATGGTTGGAGGCAAGAATTTGTAGGTAGTTTCTTGATGGAACTCTGCTGATTAGCACTGCAACAGCATCTGAGAGCGAGGGTCTGTTGCTATGCTCAGACACAGGGAGGAAGACATCCAGTCAAACGTTTCTGCTCCCAGAGCTGGTCTTATGGTAAAGCTGATGGAGCACCCATTTAAAATGAGTAACTCCTCACAGGGATGGAGTTGAGCAATGACAGCAGTCTGTAAAGTCTGATATCTAAACGGATTGCTCCTCTGAAGTTATTTCTTATATCTTGTAAATGTAAGCAGGGCCACTCCAGCTTTATCTCTGTACACTTAATGTGTCAGAGTCACTCATCTCTGAACATACAGACTCTGTAAGGTTCTGACTTCACTTCTTTTTATAGCATTCTTTTGTGGTGTTGTATTTAAATAAAGTTAGACATGGGTTTTTTCCTAGGAAAGAAGGTTTTTTTTGGTTTTTTCTGTCAGACTTGCTTGTCTGACAAGCATTGCTGGTCTGACGATTCATGCCTCTGAATTACTCTCTGTATTTTTTCAAAATCAGGTCTATCTCATGCTAGCCCTCATTTCACATGGATCCATAGCTGATTTTGGTGCTACAGTGGAACATCCTTCTCTTATCACATACATTACATTTTTCTGCCAGTCATGAATTCACTTTACTTCACATGCATTCACTAGCTTAATCTCTACATGAAATCATTACAACTCGAAGCTGACGTAGTCTTTCAGAACGACTCCCGAACAGTAAATCATGCCACATTCCACTTTCTCCCCGCTCTGCGCTACACAATTTAACACTAAATTTAAGCTACGCAGAAAATGCACTTGAACCCGGCAGCGAATCACAGCACAGACTGTTGGTAACAAAGCCCTTACCTTTTCAAATGCATGGTGGTCTCTAAGTAGCACAGAGATCGTAGCCCAAAAAGCAGGTCTGCCTCGCGGTGTGCGGTGACAGTTTACACCCTATTTTCTTCACCTCCCTCCTTTACAGCATGCTACATCTAGTTCACGCTGCTGTCTCTAGGATTGGCTGGTGCATCTCAGAGGCGCACACAGGACTCCTGCCTGGAGCACCCTGCAGCCCCGCGTTAACTCTTTGCGGTGAAGCCTCTGCTCCCTCTGCGGGCGGCCCCGCCGAGCCCGCACGGACTGGCGGCTGCGGGGCACGCACCGCTCCCTGGGGGCGGGGGGGAGGAGGGAGGGAGTGCTTTCTCCTTCCCCCACAAAACGGGCTGCCGAGGATGAGGAGAGGCTGGAGAGGGGCGGCAGGCGACAGAGCAAGGCGGGGGGGGTGTCCCGCAGCCGGGACCGGCGCTGCCCTGCCCGGCTGCCGCTGCTCGCTCCGCCCGCAGCCGGAGCAGCCCTTCCTGCTGATGGGGAGGGCGGCGTGGTCCCCCCCCCGACCTCCGCCTTGTCCCCGGCCCCTCCCGGCCCTGCTCCCCCCCCGGACCTGCCCCGGGGGCACTCGCGGCTCGGGGGAGCGGGGCAGATGAAGCCCGGGCGGCTGAGGAGGCAGGCTGGACGCTGACACGCATCCCCGAAGGTGTTCCCTGTGCCAGAGCCGCCTCCCTGGATGTCCGTCCGCCACCGCCAGTATGGGGAATTAGGAAATTTAACTCCCGGCCAAAAGGGAGTCCCAAAGCTTCAGAGGAGATGGTGGTAATGCTTGGCGGTGGAGCCAGACATGGGCAAGCAGGGAGTCTGGACATCTAAATACAGGGAAGGGAGATGTTTGGGAGCATTCTCTCAGGAACGGGCCGCGGGGCTCGGGAGGTATTTCCACATGGCCAATCTATTGCACAAAAAGGCAAAAGAACCAACTACGGCAAAGCGAAATCCGCCCGGCTGCTGCCCGGTATTCCTCCCTTTTTTCTGAGTCATCCAGCCCCATGTGAGCAGAAGGTATCCCTGGGCTGGGAGTGCGGAATGCTGGAAATCAAGGGTAATGGGAATCTTCTCTATTTGCCATGCCTGACTCTCGCTTGTTGCAGTCGCCTATTAAGCCCGGGTGACTCGCATTGATTTATGTGGTGTTGCATGCAAAGGGTTTGATGCGTGTCCCCTCGCCTTCCGCTGGGTACAGAAATGCCACCCGGTCCAACCTGTGTCACTTTTACTGCCCAGACACCTTTTTACTGCCATCCGTCACAGTGCCTGTGAGCTAAACAACTCCGCTGTCCTCATCCTGTGCCCTACCATCTCCCATCCCCGTCAGCAGAGGGAATATCGAGTGCTCTTAAACCGGGGAAATATTCTGCTGATGGGCACATAAATCTCTTCTGCAGAGCGGTAGCATTTAAGCAGCACGGCAAGGCGATGCTCACTAGCTGAGCTATTCCCACTACAACATAAATCCCTCAGGACTTGCCGGTTTGTTTTGGGTTTTTTCTTTTTTCTTTCGGAGGTTTTGAAATGCACACCCTGCCTAGGGAAGGGAAGGGGGTATATGACTGCAAGGAAACTTTCCTGAGCAGCCTGGTGCGGGAGGATCCCGGCAGCAGCGGCGCCAGAGGCGGGTAATTCAGGAGAAATGCCTGGGATTTGGTTAATCACCTCAGTCTCATGGAAAGGGCCGGGGCAGGAGGAGGTGGGGGCAGAGGGGCAAGTCAGCGGGAATGGGAAAACCTGCTGGAGCAGAGGCTCCGGGAGAAGGACGCTTAGCTGGAAGGAGATAAGTAGGCATGGGGGCTTCGAGCTGGTGGGAGGAGAAGAGAGGAGCTGGAGGAAGGGTGGATTTTGGATCCCACGCTTGAAGGGCTTTTTCACTACTTCTTTCCAGACATCAGCCAGCAATTTGGCGGCCGGAGCCGGGGGGAGCAATAGGGCGGGGAAGGGGAGGGTGGAGGGAAGAACAGGGGGGGAGCACAGTCTGGCATTGAATTGGTCTTTCCTCTCTTCTTCTTGCCACCAGGCAATAAATTCGGATCTTGTTGCTTCTCACTGGCATCTCTACCTGCTTGCAAACCTCTAGCACCTTTGCTTGTGATGTCGGCCTGTGCTGCTCTGGAGATATGACCACGCACACAGGCACACACACACACACGCTTATCCTGCACCCAAGCGCCAGAGTTACACGGAGCCCAGTCAATACCTCCCCACGAGAGATAACCTGTTTCCTCCCTACCTTCTGCTATTGACCGTGGGTGGATCTCTGCCGCTAATTAGAGACACTGAAATCCTGGAAGTATCAGCCACAAATAGCACTCTGAAGGCGCTTGTTCTTTTTTTTAAAACATAACGTGTTTATTTCCCTTGGCTTTTCTCTCTTTTCCTTTCAAAGAAGCCCCTGCTTGATTCAAGAGACCTGCCTCTACCATCTACCTCTGCATCAGGTAGATGTACAGGTGGGCGTACGTTCTGTGAAGAAGACGCCTCGTTCCTACCCTGCGCTCCTCAGGAGCCAATTTTTGGCCAGCCAAAAAAATACAGGTATGCCCGAAAGTAGTAATAAATAAAATCCGGTGCCATGGGATTGAGAAACGAGGGAAGGGCGCGGGGCGAGCGGCGGCGGCGGCTGGACGGAAGCCCCGGCAGCAGCAGGGCAGAAGCCCCGGCAGCCGACCCCGCTGCTCCCCCGCGCCCCCGGCCGCCCCCGGCCGCGCCGCCCGGCCACCGCCCCCTCCCGGCACATGCGGCGGGACGCTGGGTCTGGAAATCCTTTCCTATCCCTTCTGGAGAATCCTTCCCCACCCCCAGTCCTGTCCAAGTTCTTCAGGGGATGGGGAAGAGGGATGAACTTTTCCACCTGATCTCCCCCCGCAGATTCCCAGACACTCCTCANCGGCCACCGCCCCCTCCCTGCACATGCGGCGGGACGCTGGGTCTGGAAATCCTTTCCTATCCCTTCTGGAGAATCCTTCCCCACCCCCAGTCCTGTCCAAGTTCTTCAGGGGATGGGGAAGAGGGATGAACTTTTCCACCTGATCTCCCCCCGCAGATTCCCAGACACTCCTCAGGCACGCTCACGGCTCCCTCAGACACCGTTCTTTCCTGTCCTTTCCCCCCTTTTCTGGAAAGAAACACTGAGCCCTTCCAGATCCCACGCCAGCGGCTTCGTCTGCAAGGGTTAAACCAGGGAATGAAGCAGGTACCATGCCTGATGGAAACATGAATAAAATGTGATGAATAAGCAGTGGAACGGTGAAGGCTCTGGAAGCGATGCTGCGGTGCGCGCTGCAATCAGCGCCGAGCGCGGTGACTGGGAATGACTGTGGGCAGAGAACTGGTGGTTCCTAATTCCTTCGAGTTTAAAAAGTGGAGCCAGCCCGTTCAGGAACAAGGGGAAGCAATACTTTCCAAAATTTATTTTTTCTTTTCTTTTTTATTTTTCCCTGTTGTTTTCAGTGTCCTTCCTGTTGGAAACACGCCACCTGAACGCGAGATCAAACCTACTCACCGGGTGAAATTGCAGTAGGCGAAGCGGCTGTGAATAAAACGCATCCCGGCTCCAAGCATATAGTCCATGATCTGCGGCTTCAAGCTAGAGGAAGGCTGAGCAGGGTGGGGGGACTTTGGGAACCAGCAGCGGTTCTGTGTGTATGACAACCCATTTACACCGTGCGTGCCTGTCTGTCTGTGTGTGTGCAGGGCAGAGAGAGCCTCCGAACCCAAAAGGGGGGAAAGAGGGAGGGGAGAAGGAGGAGGAGAGAGGGAAGCAAACCCGAATAGCAAGAGGAGTTGCGAAGAGGGATGGGATTCGCTGGGGTAGATGTGGGTTTTTTTGGTGGTGATGGGAGCGATTCTCGAGGAAAGAATAACAAATTGTGGGATCTCAGCCGCAGGCAGGAGGAGAGGGGCTTTGCCCAGGCGGGTGGAACACAGACAAGAGCGCACCGTGGAGCGAGAGGCCGGAGCGAGCCGGGAGGGCTAGAGAGCTCCGGGGGCTCATCCCGGCAGCCGCGGCCGGAGACAGGGGAGTGATGCTGGCCAGGGCTTTGCCGGGCTCCGCGACCTCCCTCGGGGCGGGGGCGAGCGGCGAAGGGGGCGCGGGGAGCCGAGACCTCGGGGGAGAGAGCGGCAGGGCCGGGGGCAGCTCCCGGGGCCGGGGCACGGCGGGGACAGCGCTCGGCGCGGGGGCAGCGCCCGCGGGCTGCGGGTGGCGCGGCACCAGCCTCTCCTCCTCCGCCTCCTCCTCCTTCTCCTCCTCCTCCTGCACCCGCAATCCAGCGAGCCACGGCGGCGATACCGACCGGGTAAGGACGTACCGGCCTCCCGGCCGGCCCCCACCCTCGGCCAGCCCTTTGTTTCGCATCTTTTTTATTTTATGTGTTCTGCAGCCCTGCTCCCCGCCGGTGCCCCGCATCCTCCCTCTCCCTCCGAGCCCGGCACGGAAGGGCTGCAGAGATCCTTGAGCGGGGACCCGGCTGCTGGGAGCTGCGCGGGGACGCGACACCGCGGCCAGGAACGTCTGCGGGGGAGAGGGGAGAGACGACGGGCGGAAATGTCCCCACTCATCACCCGTGTCCCTCTCCTGCCCCGGGTAAGCGGGGCAGCTCCCCTCCATTTCCCCCGCTTCTCGATGCTTCCAGGCTCTCGGTGTGGAAATGCGACCTGGCTCGCTGCAAAAATCACCCTTTTCCTCGCATAGTGGCTCCGGAATAGTGTGTGCGGAATTTGAAGGAGCGTGGGGGGAGAGGGAGGCAGAGCCAGCATTTATGGAGCTTGATGTATGTCCCCCCCCCTCCCTCCTGGTCCCTCTTCCACACCCGTGCTGTAAGCAGACACGCGTTCACGACTGATAAAAACGCTTTTCCCCGGGCGTAGCTGGGCTGAGAGCTCAGCGCGAGTAAACTGAGAGCCGGTCCGCGTCACGGAGCGCGGCGTGCGGAGCGGCGCGGAGCTTCGGCATCCCCGCAGCGTAGCGTGGCTGTGTCCTCCTCACGCTCCCCAGGATCAGTGAGCGCAGTAACCACGCAGATCGCGCCGTGCATGCGTTAGGCAACACGGAGCGATCACCGGGCGCTACACCGGCACTCCTCTGCCGTGCTCTATGTGGGCTCTGAAAGAGATGGTAATTTCTGGGTTTGGATTAAGAACCCTTTTTGTCTTCTTTCAGTTATCTCTGTAAGCAGCAGTGTGAAGCATCCGTGTCTGTTTGCCAGTCTGGCAGTTTTACGTTTCCAGAATCTGCTGGGAAAAAGTCGGGAAACCGCAGAAACCCAGGATTCCTCTGGCATCACACTGATTTGTTCCTGTCATCGTGTTTAATCATTTCTGTGGTAAAGAATTATGGAGCGAGCTGATCTTAGCAATGATTTACCCTGCTTGGGGCTTTTTTGAGGTTTTCTTTTGCGAGGGCATAAGAAAAGGAGTGAAGGAAGGATGTCACGGCTTGTAAAGAAAAAAATGCAGCGTACATTCCAAGTGTAGTCGCTGTTAAATATGTAGAGATACGTACGATTCTTTATGCAGTTATAAAAACAACAGGTCTCCTTGCCTCTGCACATGATTTCTCTTACAGCAACAGGTAGCAAAGACTCCTCTGCCCCCTTCTCTTCCCTCATCTCCTCCCCTTCAGCTCCTCCCGACAAAATGCGGGTTGAAAAGGTCAGCCCGTTTATGTAAAGACTGTGTTTCTTAACAAAGACTGCTGCACATCAAGCCTGCAGTGACTGTCAAACAGACTCGGGATTCAAGACATTCAGTAAGGGTACTGTCCATTTTCTAGGGCTGGAAAAAATCTCGGAGAAAACAAAGGACAGGCGCAGCGTGTGGCTGGGATAGATCAACAGCGCCAAGGGTGCACATGGGCAGCAGCACCTTCACGGCGGTGTTTGGTACTGCAGCATCCACCGGACCTTCACATTACACGGGTGTGAGAGAGACACACAAAAAAGGCGTAAAAAGAGATTTGCTGGTATGCTAACGCCTTTCTGCTCTTCCCTTCAGGTTTCTTCTTCTCTCTAGTGATGTCCTAGGCCGAAATTTCTTTGCAGCTGCTTCACACCAAAGGTAGCTTAAATCAGCCAAGGAGGATTTTGAGTCTGACCAACCTCACCCTCCCAAAAAAAGAGATTGACTTCATTAGTCTTCGGCTCAGACACTTCACAATAAGGTGGAGTTTCTATTTCACAGCATCCAGAGGTGCAGTGGACATAGTCTGGTCTTTATTTCACTGTGCTCCCTTTCCCTCCTTCTTTCACCTATGGAGCAGGACAACTTGCTTTCCTCAGCTAGTATCAACTCTTCTGGTTCTTTCCACTTTAAAGTTAATAAGAAAATTCTGATATTATTCACTTCATAGAATCACAGAGCTATGGAACAGTTCGGTTTGAAGGGGACCTTAAAGGTGATCTAGTTCCGGCCCCTTGCCACAGGTGGGGACACATCCCACTAGAACAGGCTGCTCAGAAAAGATGATGTCCATTACCTAAAGGTTAAAAATGTTACTTTGGAATTACAACACAGGTCTTTCCCTGTGCTCAACTCCAAGACCTAACTGCCACCACAGTTGGACTTGAGCCCTTAAAATCATTCCAAAGCAGAGTTAAAGGGCCTTTTGTTCAGTAGTGTTAATAATCTATGGCCCTAAAATATCGTATTATAAAATCTCATTTTAGAGCAGAATACTGAAGTCACAAACAAAGGAACAAACTGCACTCGAATGAGGCAGCAACTTACATCACCACCAAAAACGCTAAATCCAGACTGGGACCCAGTTTGCAGCAGCCTCATGTGAGGGGGGAGTGGCACATCAAACTCCCTTCCCAAAAGCCTCGTGGCCCTGAATTACAGGTCATTAGGTCCTTTGCCCCGTAAATCTGCATTTAACAGCAGTGTGTATCTGTGTTGATAAACACATTTTAACAGCTTATCCTATATCATTTTTTTTTTCCTACTCCACATGATCAGCCTTTTGGTCCTCTTTCTTCCAGAACCTTCTAAGCGCTTCTCTTTTGCCACTGAAAAATGTATGTAATTTATTAAGGAAGCTCAGTAGTTACCCTAAGTTTGCAACAGGCAAAATCATTATGCAAACAATACTGACACCTTCTTGCAGCGACTTCCTTCTGCCAGCCATAATGAATTCCCTGCATGCTACTCTGCTGTAAATTCCCCGTCTAAAAAATTCCATCCACTATGCGATTTGTCAGGGGAAACTGTACTTGACTTTTGAAACAGCTGGGAGGAGCAAAATGATAACCTACTAAAGTGCCTTGCCCTTAACTGGAATTATGGCAAGTAATTAAAGTTAGAGCAAAAAGACTTAAGCTTTGGACTGCGTATGTTCTTAGTGTTTTAACTTGGGTGGCATTTTTTTTAGGAGACCAAGTTGAATGTCAAATTTGCATATTTATCCAGAAAACACAGGGAATGCTTAATTGCCTGTGTCCAGAGTTCGTATTTTGCTTGGGAAACAATGTTTCACATATTCATGAGTTTTATTTCTAGCTATTGTTTGCACCCGTAGATTGACCTGCATATCTAAACAAGCCCTGTATTTGCTCATTATAGAAACAAAGATGCCATATTTAGAATTTTGCTTTATAATCCTGTCAGGGACACCCAGTCACAGAGGAGATGCTTCTACTCCACTGGTGTAGAGGGTCTGGCTGAGCTGGAGTTGGTGTTCCCAGAGCAGCCCTCAGTGCTGCGGGAGCTGGAAAGGTGCAGATAACACACCAGGTTTGGCTCCTGCTGGGCAGGGCTGGCACAGCCTCAGTGCTGTCTCTCAGCATTCCCTGCCATCTGGGAATGGGAGCGGGCAAGATCCTGGCAGGGGACACATCTAGGCCAGCTGACCCAAACTGACCAAAGGGATATTCCAGACCATATGACATCAGCTCAGAGATAAAAGCTAAGTGGGGGAGGAGGACTGGGGAGGAGGATGTGTGATTTACAACATTCACCTTCCAGAGCAACAGCTCCATGTGCTGGAGTCCTGCTTCCCAGGAGGAGGCCAGACCTTGCCAGCTGATGGAAAGTAGTAGCTGTGGTGCCACTAGACCCGCTCACTTCGGTGGCTGTGGTAAGGTCCCCCCAGGCTTTTCTTCTTCAAGGAAAGAAGACCTAAGTCCTTCATGCTTCCTCGCAGGTCCTCCAGCTCTCTGATCATCTTCACGGCCTTCCTTCAGTCCCTCTCCTGTCTTTCTGGCTTCTTTCTCGGACTGTGGGGACCACAGCCGGACACAGTGCTCCAGGTTTCTCCCACAGGCTCGAGGTGGAAGGTGTCCCATGGCAGGGGAGTAGGAACTGTGTCGCTGCTGCGAGATGGATGGGAAGAAAAGCACGACACAAAGCCCAAGTCTGGGGAGAGAAGCCATTTAATTTATTAATTAATATGGCCTTTTATAAGGTGGTTCACAAAGACGGCAGGAGGCCATTGATCCTTTGACCAGCCACCCCTCAGCACGATTTGCTAGTATTCTAGAACACCCATTTCAAAATATTTTCCACAGTACCATAACAAAGCTAGGAAAACAAGTAGCAGGCGTTAGATAAAGAATTGGTTTACAAAAACCAGCTCTTTGTTTCCCGTGGCTTGTGTGAGAAAGACAAAGTTCTCACAGAATGCTGCAGAAAAAGCTGGAAAACTTCTCTGTTAAATGCTTTTCAGCATCCACAGAACTGGACGCCCTTTAAGGTCCCTTCCAACCCAAACCATTCTGTGAGCGTGGGTGCAGCACGATGGGTACAACGGGATGGTCCATCCCAGTCCAGGCCTGATTTGCCATTGCTGGCAGCGAGATGCACCTGACTCACAGTCAGCTTGCTGTCCATCAGCATGTCTCGACCTATACATTTTTGCTTCAGCAGAGATAGGATTCACTTGAATAAAATTACACGCACTGAGTTTTTCCTCACTTGCAGAGGATATTATTTTCAGGATCTCCTAGCATTTCGCGTACAGAAAATGAACTAGTACTGTAGAATTTCTTTATTTTTTCCCCAAATACCAAAGAAATAAACCATGTTTGCTCATTCACTTGCCCTTTCCTTTGGCAGCAGGGGACAAACTTAAAGGCTGGGGTTTTTTTCCAGGCTCTTGCTGTCATCGAAGCACCAGTTTTGTGAGACAGAATAACCTCTTTGAAGAGGTGGTATTTCTCTACTGCTTTCAGAAGGTATTAATTGCAAGACCTGGAAGCCGACGTGAGCTCAGCAGGCACAGCCAGACACATTCGTCTAGGAGGGATACAATAGCACCCGAGATGTGGAGGCATGAACCTCTCCAAGGGCTGCCAACTCACTGACCCCTATTCTCGAAAGATTTAAGGCTATTCTGTTGAATCTTCACAGCTGCTGTCATCTGTGCCGGGTAGGGTGCTGCGAGGTTCTCTCCTTGCACTGCAAACACACGCAGCAGCCTGAAGAAATCAACTGTGGCTAAGAGAGAATGGAGGGATTTCGTGGCTGTCCTGCGATGGGCTCTGCTTACAGCTGTTAATTCTTAGCACATGAGGCAAGGGATGACTGCCATCACACAGCGTGAGGGGTAAAATCGGGCAGATTTCAAGTGTTCCCAACCTTGACATTAAAACTGAAAAGGTCAACAGAAAAAGAGTTTTCTTAAAATCCATGGGACAACGACAATTGCAGCAACGTGCTGCAATACGTTACTGACTCTAATACTGTTTTTTTAAGTCCAGGCATATCTTGCCCATGCTTCAATGACCAGTAGCCATGCAGGCAAAAATACGGGTTTGCCATTTTTAAAATATCCTCTGATGTGTTCAGGTGTTTCTTCTTGCTAACTGGGCTTGAGAAAATCACAAAAGCCTCCATTAATTTCAAGAAACACTTGTGGAGAAAAAGGTAAAGGAGGAGATGCATTTTAAATCACACTGGGAGTGTTGTGGTGGAGATTCCTGTGCATCTAATGCCTGTTTTTTCTTAAGAAAAATTTATTAATTTACTGTAGTAGCCCAGTACGAGGAGGACTGCCCTATGAAAGTAGCATAATCTGTACTTGCAGTAGTTGATATGATGGACTAAGAATGGAGGCCTCTCTCCCACAAGCACTGACTTTACAAGCAGTGTGAGAATCAGCAGATTTGCAGAGGAATCGAGGTGTAATTTTCGTGTGCTTGTGTTTAAATAAAGAAGTCATGCATCTTCTCTTGGGCTTTAGCCCCACCTGACCTTGGTGTCGGTGCACAGACTCAGAAAAAATCCTACCAGTTGGTGCTGTGTTACTAGGCAAGGTGTTAACACAAAAAGTCTCTTCCTGGAGAGTTCGGATCTGAAATGCATTTGGAATTGACGGTGTAGGACAGGAGAAGAGTTGAAATGAAAAGGAGACCCCCTCAATGAATTTTCTGTGGCATGTGTAAAAGAACAAGACACGCATTCAGAAAAAAAATGAGGTTTTGGAAGGGTGATGGAGTCAAGTGAAGTTCAGTCCATGCTTTGCAGTGTCAAGGAATTGCACAGAATAAAGGTAGAGTTTTACAAAATGTCTGTGCCGTGAAGAAAAACTTGCAGGGAATGCGATTTGCATTTAGAAAATAGATTATTTTACAGATATTGGTTCCATTTGATAGTCATTCCCTGAATAACATCTGCTGCATTATCCCAATAAATCTGGTTATCTCCCACAGAAATGAGCTGAGCAAAAGATCTGTAGTAAGATTCGAAAATAACCTTTGTTATTATGTGTTGTTAACTCCTAAGAATGAAACTACATGGCCACTAATGACAGTGAGCAAGAACAATACAGTTTCTTGCACATTCTGTTCCATGCATTTCCAGTCTCCAGCCTGCACTTAAAACGCAGCAATTTTACAAGCATTTGTCATTTGCCCAGGCTACGGAGTTGATGAGATAGAAAAAAGCACGAAGAATTTGTACGGATGAACTCCATTTACTTAATTTCCAACCCAAACATAACGATATGAAAAATAAGCAGTACATGCATAAAACTGAGCATTCTCTTTTTTGCTTTTCACTGTTCTTGTCTTGCAGCAGGCTGGGTCGAGCCATTATGGAACACAACAGGTATGTGCGTTGTCAGCAGAAGCCACCACCCTTTTGACATTTCCACTGCCTCCCATCTGCTGGGGGCTGAGAGCAGGCAGATGTCAGCTTCTCTTCTCAGTCACAAAGGAAAGGAGGCAGTAAAAAAAAACAACAAAAAACCAAAAAAACAACCTCTTCCATCATTTATTTGATTACGGTCTCCATTCGTCAAAGCAGTAGAGCACAAAGCCCACGTGGATTTTGTGCAGCACTCTGGAAGGGGCTGGCCTGTAAGTGTCGCGGTATTGCAAAGACCAGGAAGTGAATCCAAACGCAGTCAGCAGGAAAATGTGATGTTTAATTAATTAATTGTCCACTTATATGTCTTAATCCCGTAAGGATATTGGTCAGTACTCCATCCACCCCTCAGGGTGATTGGATGAGGTGTTAGAACATCCATTCCACCAGTGTACCATAACAAGACTCAGACAAACACCAGGTGCACAGATAGTTACAGAAAAAACATCTTATTGTTTTGATAGTTGGTGTGAGAGAGAGAAGATTCACACAGAACACTGCAAGAAGCTGGAAAATCCTTCTAACAGGCTTTTCTGTATCCACATGTAAGCACACATTTGAAACTTCAGCAGACAAGGATGGCTTCATGTCTTTAGCAGGCCTTTTGCTGAATCACGTGCCAGCAGGAATTTATGCTTTTAAAGTGCCACAAAAAGCCTTTCCCAGAGAGCCACGTTTCAAGCTGCATTTCTTCAAACGAGATTGGAGAGAGGGTAAATGAAACCTCAGAAACTGGTTCAAATAAAGACATACTTTCAATTTCGAGATAGCTGTCTTGATTTTCCCCAGCCCTAGAAATGACATTCACTTTTTGGCGTAACTCTGACACAGCAGAGCACTGTCTTGTTCCTTTTTGGACATTAAGAAACCAGACATCTGTTCTCTTGCTTGGCTTTTTTTTCTTTTTTTTTCAGATAAAGCCATGGAAAGCAACACTGACAAAACGTATTAACATGGGATAATCTCAATGTTCCCATTAGCTGTGTGCTTTAAATGTCTGAGTAAAAAAAAAAAAAAAACCCTACAGGATAACAACGAACCAACCCTGAGGAAACATTCCCACTGAGCACTGTTTGGGCTGTCTAGAGGAAATTGAATGTCTTCTCAACCTGGAAGTTACTGGGCAATTAATTGTCAGTATAAAATTGGCATTATTCATATATTTTATTGCGAGCATATATATATAGGTAGGAAATTGCTTTTTTTTAGACAGCTGGGCACTGTTAGAGCCTGAGTTGACTTTGGAGCTAGAAGATTGTATGTGTATTAATCCAAATGTGGTTGGTATGGCTTAACCAGTCTATACCCTACAACTGTACCTCACACTTAGTGCTCCAATCATTTTCTACTCCTAAGAAATAACTTTAGCATGGTTCTTTCTCCAAATTCAATAGTCAGCACTGTTGTGTTTTTAATGCAAAGACTTGCATTAATAGTAAAAAAAAAAAAAATTGCTGTTACAGTGTTACAAGTAAATGAAGGAAACATTTACAGTTTCTCTAATTTGTGAATTAGCAAAAAAAACCACAATTTTTTTCTGTACAATTAAAGTAAGAAAGCTGAAGGCAAGGATATTCACCTTGTTCTACAACAAAAAAAAATAAAAAGAATTCTCAGATATGAAGTTTCCTTTCACAAAAGGAGGAAAAAGGATCAGTGGAGTATAAAAAAAACCCCTCTACTGCCACACCTTCAAAACAAGTCACTCCTAACAAAAGCAGACATCACCAATTTTCCAAAGCAGCCATTGCTGACAGCCTGGCTTGGCATCAGTCTCATAGGGGGAGGTGGTCAGGCATTGCCTTGGCATCAGCTGGGGGTTTTGGTTTAGTTTTGTTGTTGCTTTGGGGTGGTTTTTTTACAGTCATTAAACTCTTTTTGCCTCAGTCCATGAGGGTTTTTTTCACTTTTGCCTTTCCTGTTCTCGTCTCCCATCCTGCTTTGGGGTGGGGAGGGAGGGGAGGGGAAGTGAAGGAGCAGCTGGGTGAGCTGCTAACCCAGTTAGTTAACTCTCCACAGGCTCCAGGACCAGGCCTGGAGATGGAGAAGTCGTTCTGCCTTAGCACTTGTGGAGTTTGTGACACAGAATGGCCTTGTCCGCCAAATACTGCAGCTCCAGGAAGATTTCCTTTTTCGCTGATCTCAAAGTCTGTTAAATAAATGGTCTTCTATGTTCCTAACAGATGTAGAAAAACACAGCAGATAAGAACAAGCCCTTAAGAAGGTGGGAGTACACTCTCATACAAAAGCACCAGTATTACTAAGCCGAGGTTTGCTGCAGTGTTTCCCTCCCTGAGTAGCTGCCAGTCACCACCACGTTTCTCTGCTTGGCGGGTTCTGTTTGTTTGTGCTTGCCCTTTCCTTCGGCCATTTATTTCCCTGATAACTGAGCGCAGTGAGCACATCTCCCACTACCCTGCCTGTGGCTGAACACCCACAGAAACGAGCCTTTCGCAGAAACAGGGAGGCTCAGCTGCCCTCATTTGCTGCAGGTCTGCTGAGAGCTCTGCGTGGGGTCAGTGAACTGGGGAGGGGTTGGCAGAGCAGCTGCAGGAGAGATGGGTAACAGCATTTATCACACACACATTTTTACTCAGAGCATCAGCTAACAGTCTCAGCTGTCAACGAGTATTTGGGTTCCCGGATATTTGTTTTTTAGAACCACGTTGGATAGACACACTTGTTGCTGAATCAGAGCCTCTGAACCCAGCCTTGCAGATTGCTGGCTGCCTGAATTAAGCCTGAAAATCAAAAGTTTAATTCTAGGTGGGAGAAAAATTCCTTCTTTTCATGTTCATGTTCTATTGGACAATTTCTGACAGATTTTACCAGGCGTTTCACTGCCAACTTGAAATCATTCAGCTGTGATCGGTTGACCTCAATTGTAAATACAATTTACAACTTCAGCTGTAAATACATTCAAGGATTTCATTTTAAACTTGCTCAACACAAACCTGCCATTAAACTGAAAAAAATAAAAAAAAAATTAAAACGCAACCAAGACTACTCAAATCTTCCACTTCTTCCAAACTGCAGAATTCCTAAAATAAAAAGTCCCCTTCATTCTTAGAAGCCTGTGAAGAAATGAACTTAGCAATACGGACTGATGGCCACCAGATACTAGGGGTTTTTTTTTAAATCTTAACTATTTCTATAGAAATACAAGATAAATGTCTTTCAGACATTCTTTTTTGCATTTCATTCAGTTCATGTTTGCGTGTAGATGGTCTTATTCTGCAAGGCACCACATGCAACCATTAATAAAAAAGTGTTTAATTGTCCTGGTTTCAACTGGGATAGAGTTCATTTTCTTCTTCGTAGCTGGCACAGTGCCATGATCTGTCTTAAGAAGGAGAACAATGTTTGGTTGTTGCTCAGCAACCTTTACCCTAACTCAAGGACTTTTCCTTATGTTATTATTTAATTTATTTATTTCAGTTATTAAACTGTTCTTATCTCAACCCATGGGTTTCACCTTTCCCCAGCTCTTCTCCCTGTCCCACTGGAGGGGTCGGGGAGTGAGTGAGCAGCTGAGTGGTACTCAGGTGCTGGCTGAGGTTAAACCGCAACACTAATAAATAAAGTTAATGTTTTGTGCTTGTCACAGGTAATTGCGGTGCACTTTACAGTGATTTAGTCAATTTCTCTTCCTGTAGGGGTGTAAAGTTGGCAAGCAGCAAAGAAGAACTCTTCTGCATAGTCTGCCAGTGAGTCTGCTGTTTATAATAGTACTGGGAGTATTTTCCGTTTGCAAATCAGCAATTGGAACGATGAAGTAATTTGAATTTATGCTGTTTCTGAATGTGCTTATTGCACAGTGATTACTGCATCATCACCTGCAACGTCTTGCAGTGCTGGAAAATGAAAACCATTATCCTAACAAGTTTTCCACAGGATTTTTCATTCAAGTTAGCTAAAGGACATGCAGATTGATCCCACTAGCTTCTCCATGAAAATCTGCATCCAAAATTCTTCTCATCCTACTCAGATATGGTCCACTGTTATTTAAAGATTCCTCTCCCAAAACACATCACTATAATGACTGATGTCTCTGGCCAGCATTAAACACAGGCTTATTTGGTCACAGAAAACTTTTCCTGGAGAAAAGCTCTCCCTCTTCTCAACAAATATTAAACTTAATCTGTGAGTAGCTTGAGAAAGATTCCTTTAAAACATCTTTTGGTAATCCATCATCACAAAGGTAAGATCTCTACCTGCATTCACAGCGACCTCACCCTTCAGCACTGCAGCTGGCAGTCATTACACACAAACCACACAGAAACTGCTCCGGGTGCCTCCTGTCACAGAAATAATTTATACCAGTGGTGAGTTGACTCTGGCCAACTGCCAGATGTTCACCCTACCACTTCCACTTGGAGAATCACAGAATACCCTGAGCTGGAGTGACCCACCGGGATCATCCAGTTCAACCCCTGGCCCTGCACAGACACCCCAACAATCCCACCCTGTGCACCCCTGGCAGCGCTGTCCAAACGCTCTTGGAGCTCTGGCAGCCTCAGGGCCGTGCCCATTCCCTGGGGAGCCTGGGCAGTGCCTCCAGAAAGTCTGGGGGAAAAACCTTTTTCCTGATATCCAACTTAACCCTCCGCTGACACAGCTCCAGCCATTCCCTGAGTCCTGTCACAGAGAGCAGAGATCAGAGCTGCGTCGGTACTGCCCCTCCAAAGGGACGTCCCCTCAACAGGGCAGGCAGATAAAATCAGATGAAAAAGCTGGATGGGTTCAGATAAGGATAGGGAGACCACTTATGAGTTACTCTCACGGGCCAAGCATACCCAACTTGGGAAAAATTAATTTAACTTATTGCCAGTTAAAAATAAGAGCCGATAAATCACAAAGAAAGACAGAAAATTAAAACAGTGCCTTGTCCTCCTGCTTTTTCCCATGCTGGACCTCACTCCATCATCCCCAGCCCCTCCACCTCCTCCCCCATTGCTGAGCAGCCCAGGGGGATGCTGTGACCACACTGGGGGTTGTGGTCAGTCCCTAATAGCTCCTTTCTGCTGCTCCTTCTGCCTCACACTTTTTCCTGCTCCACTGTTCTCATCTCAGCCACCTGGAACACCTCCTCTCCCTCCTTCTCCACTGACCTCAGTGTCTGCCAGGCCGTCTCTCATAACCTTTTCCCTCACTCCTCTGCCTGCCCAGAATTTTTTCCCTTTCTTAAACACATTTTCACAGAGGCACCACCAACACTGCTGACGGGCAGCTTTGTCTACACCTTTTTTTTGAAGGAAGAGGGAAGAGTAAAACAGAAAGAGAATTGACTTTCCCGATGAACTCATCACCGCGTGAAGAGACGCCCCTGCCCAGTTCATGTTTTGAGTTTACCTAATTCTTCTTATAAAACTTACCTGTGTTTTTGCCTTTGCTCAGGTGCTTACATGCTTTCTTGAAGAGAAAATGGATCAAAAAATATGCCTGAGTTCTTTCCAAGGCATAGCCAAAATCTACATGCAACTAGAGAGCCTGTAATATGTAAAGAGAGTCCATTCTAGCATATTTTAAAGATATTATTGGGGAAAAAAAACCCCCAAAACTCTGGCAAGTACATTTCATAAGTTTTCAATGGAGGCAATGAACTAAATACAAAGACAAAGAGAGAAGAGGTCCTCTCTCCTTTGTATGGCAGCTTCATCAGCCATCACTGAGACAGCTGCAGTAGAATATCCCCTAGGACTTTATTGGCTTTGAAAATTTGCCTCTGTTCTGAAATCCTAATGACACCACCTGCACAGTGATAGGCTGAAAAACTTACAAAGCACTCTGAGCTTCTCTCCAAGTGTGATTTTGAGGGAAGGAGGTGCACCAGAGAGCACCATGACATGAAAATCTAATGTTTTCCCTTTCCATGCAAATCACAGCAGTTTGGGGAGTTGGGGAGTTTGGGAAGGTGGTAGTTAACATTGTTTTAATTTCAGACTGAAGAGTAACTCTCACTCCCTTTTTTAAAAAAACCCAAACACAGCCGAAAAATAAAGGCTTCAAAGGAGAGGATACAAATAGAGAGCCTTGTACACATGCAGTTGATTGTCTTCTTTTGTATACACTGGCCACACAAAATGTGAAACTGTGCCTTTACTTCAGCTATTTCCTCCACAGTAAGAAGCCTGTCCTTGAGGGTTTCAGAACCATCTTAGCAATAACTCACATTTTTCACGTTTCATGCGAACAGGATTTTTGGGATAGCAGTTTCCATATTATCTTTGTGGCTGGATTCATAACACCACTTGCAACCACACCTCCGGAAGCATGATTTCTGGTTTGGGAATTGTTGCTCCGAAGGAAAGAACAAGATGGTCTCTGTCTTCACACGGAAGAAGAGCCCAAGCTTGGTTTGGGTTGAAAACGGCGGTTTTCAAGCACCACGTGGTGCAGCTTCTCTCCACTGGAGGGGTTGGGAACATAACTGTCTGTGGAAATCTGGAGCTGAACAGAGCCTTAAAATGGCAACTACTTCTGAGCTTCTAGTGCAGGCTCAAGATTTAGAGATGCAGGACACACTTCCTTTCAGCTACATAGGGCATGTTATAATATAATTTTATGGGCATGCTGGTAACTGACAGATCGCGGCCAGCAAAGGCATTAAACCTGTCTTCCCACCTCCTTTGAGTCGCCTGCTGGACTTGTGGATTAGAGACATCTGAATCCCAAGCTAGGTTAATGGACTCAGCAGTGTTTGAGGTCTTTTCCAACCATAATGACTCTATAACACCCTCTAAGAATTGGGAAGCCCTACATTCCCAAAAGGCGTGGCGTAGCCAGAGAGGGTCTGTCCAACAAAGGACGTGGAAACCTCACCATGAGTGTTTCAGGACGAGAGATGAGGTTACTTTAGACAGGTTAAAACTGTGTTCTGCCTGCCTGCTAACACTGACAATGAGTCTCTTAGTTTAGTTTTATTAATAAGGATTCCAGTTCGGGAGCTCCAGGACTGCTCAGCGGTGAAAACCAAAGTGCAATAGGTGATGGTGATGACCAGCTGCACTTTAAAAGCCCACTCCTGTTTTGAACTAAAATTCTATTTCCTTATTTTATTTTATGAAAAGCACTCAGGGCACCTATTCATTGCATCTAAGTGTCAGTAAAAATGGCACGAACTGAAATCACCCGACCATCAGAAATTCCCATCCCGGGAGGCACAACCAGCACAGATTGGTCAGAGAAGCCTAACCTTTGAAACCACAAATATCTTTCACTATTTTCTCCCAAATCTACGGTTTCTCGACACCTCCTAATTTTATTTATCTCCTTTTTTTCCCTCTAGGAATAACAATGCATGTTCATGAGAATAGCTTTATGTTTATACTATTCTTTACAAAATGTTTTCTCGATGCACTGTGTATGCCAGAATCTCATATTGACAGACAAATATCGGAGTTTGCTGTCAGTCCTGTCTGGGCCTGATTTACCTCTGCCTTTTTCACAATCAACCACAACGTCCTTATCACCTTTCCATATAGTAGAGCAGCTGGCATTCAGCCTTCCCGACTTCACGGGGTTTTTAGATTCCCTCAGGAGCAGCAGTGTGCCACACAGGAACTGTAATGGCAGGGTACAGACCCTGAGGAGCTGGACAGGGTCTGTTCAGAAATGTGCTGGGCTGGTTTCTACAGAGAAAATTAAAGCCAGGCCTGTGTCATTGAGAGGTTTAGTGATCCCAGTGGGCATCTGATGACTGGAAGGACTCTGATGCTCTGAGAAAACATTTTGTAGAAAGGGTTCCTGCATGATCATGATGCTTTCCAGTGTTGGACTGAGTGTATACAATATGAAAGATATATGAAAACCAATAGAGACAAAAATTTGTGAGAAAAATAGTCGTAATTTTTGCTCTTTACTCTTCTTTTGGTTGGGTTTGGGGTTTTCTGTTGGTTTGGGGTTTTTTTTTTCTCTGCTGATTGGCTCAAACATGATTCAGAAAGCAGCCTCTCCGGAACGTATCTTGGTCTTTTAGAATCTCCATTTAAATGATATTCCAGGTAATGGTATGACTGATGATGAATAGCACATCTTCTTTACCCGTCTTTTTGGATCCACAAAGTGCCTCACTGGCACGGCCAAGTATTTGACTTTTCACGACTGCATGACCCACAACTTTTCCCCAGAGTTTCCTGGGAGCCCCATGGAACCATGCTATTATTTTGAGCTTTTCTAACTCAGAATACCCGACTCTATCAGAGGCCAACGCTGCAGTTCACGACAACGACGTGAAATAACAGCATGGCGTTCAGCAGGTCTGCCAGCTAAAGGGATATGCCAGGAAAACACGAGCTGAGAGATCCCCAGCAGTGTTTGTGGTGGCTTCTGGGACTGCAGGGAGTAAGGCTGATGGAGCTTGCACTCACCTGACTCAGACCTGGGTCAGTTACACCCATGTTCCTTCTGGCAGGATTTAGCAAAATTGTTCCCTCTGCAAGGTAAAGAAGAGCAGGCAGGGAGCATTGGCTGTCAGGAGCCTGAGACTCTGAGAAACAAGCAAGGGACAGACCAAAATGACAGGAGGCATCACGATGCTCATCGTTTTAATTTCACTCTCTGTGGTTTTTTTTAAAACAAATGTGTTTTCCAAAGTCTCTTCCTTCTTTTTAAGGATATCTTCTTTAAGTAGCAATATCACCCTTCCAAATGCAGAGATATTTTCTGGAAGCTATGGAAATATTTTAAGCACTTCTCATCTCCGTCCAGAAAGGGTTTTATCCTTAGGGAGACACATACAAGCCTGCTGTCCCCGTTTCCTTCAGTCTTTCAGTTTTGCTGGACACAGTTTCCTAGCCCAGGGTTTAGAACACCTAATGGAGCCTACACCTTACTTCCCACTGAACTTCAAAAAGGTGTCGTTTGTAACATGAACATAATTTTCAAAATGGTTGGTCGGATAAATTTCAATTTTAGAGGTTTTTTTCCCCTCTTCTCTTTACTGGTATAAACTATTGACAAATAGTACCCGTAAGTAATCCTGTGGTTTTCCCTGTGTTACACCATGAGAACCATCTGCCCGCCTTGGATAAGCTTAGGATCATTTTCTCCGTGGTTCTTGTGCGAGCATTACTGCTGTGGGTAAGTTATCCATCCAGATAGGTGCTTTAGGAGGAAATGGGACAGCAGAGTAGAAGCTGGGGCTTGTTGTGGTGTTTTATAGGAAATTCTTATAAAATAAGAGAAGTAAACAAGCCACAAACAGTAACAGTTTCACTGCAATGGGTGTCTTGTCTCACCTTCAGCAAAGGTGCAGCTACTCAGATTCCCCTTCTTCTGATCTGAAATATTTATGCTGCTTTTCCAAACCAGAAAGATCCGTGCACGCCTGTTAATATCCATTTTAACAGGAAAAGAACACAGTAAGTTCATTTGTCTTGTAGTTTTTCAAAGGAAAAATTGGAAACATAGGATACACAAATTCTCCTTGGCGCTACAAGTGTATCTTTGACACACACCACTGTGTATTAACCCAGCTCTCCTTTCATGGTGGTTGCTCTGGCATTAATAGGGTCTTTTTCATGGTAAAAAGTTAGAACATATTCATGGCATGACCTTACAGTGGAGAAAAAACCCCACAGCTACTACCAGGGAGACCTTTTAAATCAGTACAATGTACAAAGTCAGATAAGCTCTTATCTCTGCCATCAACCATTCCATGGGAAAAAACAGCTGTTTATTTATTTTAAACCCCCAACTTATTTAAAAAATGATAAAGAGACCAAATTGTAAATTCTAATGAAGAGTTTGGTAAGGAACATAGGTAAACAGATTCTCTACTAGATGTTAATTTTAAGGTCATGCAGTAACTGTTAGAGGGTTTGAAAATTAATGTATAGAACACGCATGCTGTAGGAATGGTAGCAAAAAAAAGAAAAGAAAAAGGAATTGGAAAAGCACAGCAATCAAACTCACTATATCTGTAATCTGTGTACTAACATGCATTATTTTATACATTCAGCTACCTCAAAATTTGTAATAGAAATTTGTCATTTCAGCTGACAGATGCAGCAGCTGGTAAAATTCATCCATGAAGAGGGAAGAAAACAAGAGAGCCACAGTTAAAAATAGAAAGCCTTTGAAATAAATGTCTCACCTCCCTCCTCAGCAAAAATAGTTGAGGTCTTTTTTGCTGACCACAGGTTGATAAAATCATAGTGGATACAATCCTGCATTGCTATTGCATCAGAATAATTGATTTTGACAGAAGTAGATGGATTAAAGCAACTAAGCACCTGGCCCACTTTAGGTGCTGAAATTAAAATCTTGAAAAACACAATGATTTAAATCCACCAAATTGTTTAGATTAGCACATGATCACTGTGCTGAGCACGATGGGGAAAAATCAGCTTTCTGTAGGAAAGTTAGACACTGAAACTAGACAAACCTATTTACCAGTTGGCCACCCAAGGTATATGATTTTTACAATTTCTAGTAAAAAAACCCAAAAACTATTACAAGTAAAAGTCTCGGGCAGATTCCAAGACTGAGAACAAATCCTTCACCACAGTCACCACAACATTCCCAGAAAATATCTAACTGCACAGGGGTTAATCCCCCCTTCCCAAAACCTCGGAGAAGACCAAAGCTGCCAGCCTTGGGACACAGAGCAACACCAGGAGGACAGGCCTGGAAAGAAAACAGGAGGTGCCAGCAACCTCTTCTTTTATATAACAATTTTCACTGTGTTACTAATGAGGGTTTTCTGTAGCAAGTGCAAAATTGGAGCTATCACACAGTTCAGAGATTAACGTGACTAAACCCAAGAAGTCTTTGCCAGGGTCTTTATGGGTGCAACAGTTTTCTGCCAAGGTTCCGCGAGCCGGGCGCGCTTGTGGGACTGCACCTCTCGCCGTTACGATGCTAAATCGGTAACACAGTGCCTAGCAGCACAGGGTTAGCCTCTTGATACCAGGTGAAGTGCCTCCTGGTTACAACTGAAGCCATCTTCCCGGATTTGTGGCGGCTCTGAAGTGCAGCAGCCCTTTCGGGACGATGTGGTTGCGCGGCACAACAAACGCCAGCTACCTGCTCGCCGTTTTATATTGACATGGCATTTTCACAGCGGGGGCTGGGAACGCGACGTCTCGCAGCCGTGCTCGCCGTGACGCTCTAGGTCACTGCTGCGGAACAGTATGAGCTTGATGGAAAGATTAGGTGTCAAATTTAATAAACCCTTTGGCTCTTTTTTCTATTATTCTATGCCACGGGTCCCCTCTCTGCTTTGAAGTAGCGTGTTTTTTCATTTGGCAGTGGCAATAATTCAAATATATAGACCACCACGTATCATTTAATATAATTTGCATTGATTGGCAGGTTTAGAGCTAACATGTATTAATGAATTTTTGCATACATAGTATAAGTGATCCAGACAGATTAGGGCAAAAATCTTATTAGTAAAGTATAGGGAAAGCTGCATTTGGATGATGAACAAAAATTTCATTTCTTCTGCACTGGAAGATTTTAAAAATTGGGTATGACTGCAGGTTTAAAGGAAACAATTCAAATATTTTTACTAATTATAAAAAGTAGTTATTAAGCTGACTAGCCAGAGCCTGTATAGGGTCTCTGAGAGCAGTCTCTTTCCTTGGCTTACACAAGCCATTCAGATTTGATTACATTCAAGTTGAGCTGCACAGGAATCCTGTGTCACAACGGTGATGCTGGCTGCTATATAATGCTTACTTATCCAAGACTAAAATTCCTTACTGGGAATGTTCTGTCTCTGACTAAGCTATCAGAGAGGATGATCTGGGAGAGGTTTCTGTACGACTTTATGATCAGGGAATAATTAATTACTTGGCAGCTGCAGAGTTACCACGGCTGTGTGAAATTGTACCAAAAACATCACAGGGCATTTCTGTGAGATTTGAAAGGAAACATGGCAACGCTCTGAAAAACCCTCCAGAAGGACACTTCAGCCTAGCAGGGTGTAGGTACTGCTCCGAACCTTTCCATGCTTTAGGAGCTAATGTTTTAGAGCCATGTTTTAGGGCTAAAACACTGTAATAGGCCTAGCGGAAAGGACAAATATCCCGAAGTAAGGTAAGAAACAAGTGGAAAATTGAAAGACAAGAATACTCTCCAGGTAGAACATTAAACCAGTCCTTAGGGTCTGAACAGCTTTCTGGAAGAAAATCTGGTTGGAAAGCATCTAATGGGAGGACGAGGCACAAATGAAAATGCTTCAGCCTCCTAAGCATCTCCACAAGCGTTTAGAAAATAAGGTGGAATAAAAGGAAAGCTGACAGTTCTTGCTAAATAATTATTTGTTAAAATTGAAAATATCAGCTTTCTATGTTTCAAAACTTCTAGGACAAATATGACCCACTCAAAGAGGGAACCATGCTCACCCCTTGGGGATCCTGTCTTTATCTTCAGTGACCTCTTTCACTGTCCTCAGATATTTTTTAAGGAATCAAAGGAAATCAATCAGTTTCTCATGAAACAAAAGAGACAAAGTATTTTTGTTTCCTGGCGAAACCTTGAATACTGAGCTTATAAAAGTCTCTGCAGCCTGAGAGCTGAGCAAGGTCAGGAGACGCTTGACGGCAAAAGTGCCTCTGACCCTTATTCCTTATAACAATGCAGTATTTCATGTACGGCTTTTTTACTCCTGTTACGTGTTCCATCCACCGAGCTAAACCTTAATTTCAGCTGGTCCGTCTAACACCCGTTGCCTACAGTTTCATAGACTCGATTCTGGATGAGGTGAAATTTTCCTACACTTTAAAAAAAACCCAAAAGAATAAAGCGGCTATAATGGAGTGCAGGTGGAGCTCGTTTGTGGTAATGAGGTTCTAAATGGATGTTTTGCAAACAAAACACTCGTTGTGACCTGACAGCTCACCAATTCACACGCTGTTCCTAAATGGTTTGTTTTGTTCTATCTAAACTCGAGTGGAAATGAAGATTTCTGCCGGTGATGGCGGGGCTTCGGCAAGGGAGGTACAAATTAGTGAGCTGAGATTTAAGGTTCACTTGGTTTCCCCTTTTTTTTTGTGCTTGAGCTGCTCTCCCTTCCTGCCCACCCTTTCAGTCAGAGGCACGAACAAATGGGTTTGGGACGTGGAATTTTGGAATTGTTTTAGGCACAAAAACAACATTTCTGCCATGGCCATGGTGGCTGCTCACAGGTCTTAAAGGCAGGATTCAGGGAGCTAAAGTTCAGAGTTCACCTTGTACTGAATGCATGGTTTTATATCCCTCTAAGTAAGAAATACGTTGTGAGGAGGGGAACACAGATATTGTGACAGCTCCTGGGTATAGAAATTTAACATTAAACCACCCAGGACACAGAGTGCTCTACACAGGCACTCCAGAGGGGCTCCTTTTTTCCAGCAAATCCTGCCAGCTACTTTTTGGGCTGGTAAATACATCATGGACTTCTGGCCTCTGGCACTACTTGGTCTAACGAGGCCTTCTTTGAGCTACAAAATTCAGCATTTTATATCACTGGATACAGAATAGGTTCCCAAACATCTCTAGGCGTTTGAATTCCAAGGCACCAGCTGGAGTGACTTGACGTATTTCCCTGAACAAAAAAAAGAGGGGGGAAAGAATGGGAAGGTGACAGAAGTGCAGAAAACAGCTCTAAGGAAACAACTATCCTGCAAAGCGCCCCTGTGCCATGGTCCTAAATTCCAGTGAGATTCCATGGGATGTGGTTATGCCCCCCTGAAAAGGAAAAAAATGGAGATGGAGACCAGAAGTACATGAGGGAAATTTTACAGCAGAAATAAAAATATTAATCTACAAAACTGAGCAGTAGCAAGACCTGGGATTGATTAAGGATCAATGTGCATGATGTCTGGCAGCAGCAAGAAGGTAAACAACGTCTTGGCATCTGTTCTGTCTCCAGAAGTGAGATGTATCAGTGAAAAGGTGAATACTCACATGGAGAGAAAGAGCAAAGCCTCACTTGCTTTTCTTTTTTTTAGGACATTACATAAAGATTATGAGAAGCTGGAAAAGATAAGAAAAAAATCTTAGACTAAGATTGGAAACAAGGAAATGCCTCGTAAGGAATGGGAAACCAGGCTCTGCCAGCACGCGCAAAGGAAACTGAGACCTTGGAGAAAAATACAGGTTCAAAAATACCCTGGAAAGGAAAGACAGATGTCAGTGTAAGGTATTTAAATACAAAAACAGCTAACTGAAAAACAAAGATATAAGAGTTTAAACGATGGCAGAAATTAGCAGCTTGAAGTAATTTGGATGGAATTAGGACACAGATGAATAGCTGGTGCATGCTGCACAGTAAAAAAAGGTTGTGCATCAACTCAAAGGAGCACTTAGCTACTGAACACAGGCAGGTTGTGCCATAAAAGAACTCTAGAAAGTAAATAGTTTTATCATCCCATCTTGCAGATAACCTGTCCATGCCAACAAGTTCAAAAAGTGTTCTCTGCAATGGATTTGATTTAGCTTTGGTGATGCAGAGAATACGCACGATAAAACCTGCAGTTCAACAGCAAACCCCGTCCCTAATGAAAATTTTAGGACCCAGTTTAAAAGATACTCTTACAGTAAAACTTATTGAAGGAGATGGTGAAGATGGGGAAGAATAGCTGGACTTGATACAGTGGGATAAAAAAGGAGACTTCACCTGAAACCTCTCTGCACAGATTTATGGCACAGAGACAGTCCCAAAGCAAAGCACCTTCATTAAAGACTACTTTTCTCTAGCTGCTGCTGCACATACCCAAACAGTCTTGATGAAGAAAGAATACTTTTTTTTTTTTACAGAGAGCTCAGAGGCTTCAGAGATTCTGAGAGAGAAAGAGGTGGACATCTGCCCTCCCTTTTAAAAAGAATTAATTCTCAAATGGAGTACTTTCTTAGCTTTCTTCTCAGGTCTTACAATTTCTAATCCAAGATCAGCGACTAGCAAAACAGAGGTTAAGGGAAAAGGATGAAATAAAGACTTCCTGGTTTTAGTAATAATGAACACTTTGAGAAAAGGCGATGGTACAGTGTAGTTTTCCTCTGGCAGAGCTTATCCGGGCAGAGCTGATTCACAGCTTTGAAGAGCTGCTTGAGAGTTTTGCGGGGATAGAAGAGGGTTCTGGACAGGGTGGGAGAAGCAGAAGGGAGCGCTTTCCCTTTTCTTTACATAACAACTGCCCCTTTGACTCATGGAATCACAGAATGGTTTGGCTGGGAAGGGACCCTAAAGCCCATCCCTGCCACCGCCTGCCATGGGCAGGGACACCTTCCACTAGCCCAGGTTGCTCCAAGCCCTGTCCAGCCTGGCCTAGGACACTGCCAGGGATCCAGGGGCAGCCACAGCTGCTCTGGGTAACCTCTTCCAGTGCTTCTCCACCAATCACTGTAACAAATTTCTTCCTGATATCTCTCCTGAATCTACCCTTCTTTGGTTTAAAGCCAGAATGGCTTTAAAGGTCTGTCCCCATCTTTCTAAAAACCCCCTTTAATAAGGTGACCCCAGAGCTTCTCCTCTCCAGGCTGAGCAATCCCAGCTCTCCCAGCCTTTTCTCCCAGCAGAGCTGCTCCATCCCTCTGCTCATCCTGGTGCCTCCTCTGGGCTCTCTCCAGCAGCTCCAGGTCCTTCCTGTGCTGGGCCCAGGGCTGGGACAGCTCTGCAGGTGGGGTCTCACCTGAGCACAGGGGCAGAGGGGCAGAATCCCCATCCCTCCCCTGCTGCCCACACTGGGGGCTCAGCCCAGGATACAATTTTGGCTTTCTGAGTTGTGAGTTTGCATTGCTGACTCGTGTCCAGCCTTTCTTGCACCAGCATCCCCAAGACCCTTTCCCTAGGGCTGCTCCATCTGCTCATCCCCTCTGGGGTCACAGGGCAGGGCCCCCCTGCAAAACACAACCTCAGCAGCAGAGGAAGCTGGAAGTGTTTAATCTACAGCAGCTGATCCCTGGCACCAGGGAGTATTGTCACCTGTCTCCACTTTTCACAGGTAAATTGGTGCTCTCTGGACTTGTCCTGACATCTTGAATGTAAATTCTTATCTTCTGGTTTTTTGTGAAGTTTTGGGTTACCCCTTCTTCTTCTTCTTGTACGTGAGTTGGAAATACCTAAATGCAGGCACAGCCCACAGAGGACAGCTTGCTGGTTAGGGGAAGCCTCTGGACTTGAGATGCTGCCCATGCAGGTGGAAAAAGAAAAGTCTGACCTCTTATTAGGTTTATAGAATAACTACAGCATTTAAGTGGGTGGGGGGAAGATTTGAAGGAAAATGTGGAACACCCAGAGTGGTTCTGTCTGACAGCTTGCCTTTGCAAAGGCTTTGTGGGGGAATGAAAAGTTGAGATTTTAAAATGAAACCCATGATTAAATATTTTAGGCAATGTAACTGTAAAAAAAAAAAAGGATATCTGAGTTTGTACCTTGTCAGACAAAGCCAGGTCTCCTGGGACTTAAACATCCCTACGCAGAACGCAGGAATTGATTTTATTTTCACATATTAAATTTACTTTTCTGTCAGTAGTGTTGCACTTTCTACTAGAAAACAAATGTGATCAGCATCAGTAACAAAAAACACCATCTGCTACAAAAATGAATCATAAGACCATAAAGTATGGTCTTAGTCCCACTTTTAATAAGTGGGATCTATTTATGTATCAATAGACGTTAATGTATGCTAATAGGGTGAGGGAGAGACACAGACCATGAGTTCTCATGATTTGCACTTCTCATTGGTCAAAATAGGACCCTCAGTCATTGGCCTATGCATATAAATTTTCTCTTCACTTTAAAATTATGTTTCTACCTAAATCAACAGCAAATAATGTTTCCCTGCCAAAGCTGTAGTGACCATCTCCAGACGAATCTTCCATAGCAATAGAATGTTATGGCAACCCTGTCTTTGACTCAGGCTGGAATCTGTGGGCTAAATAAAAGGGGATCCCCTGCCATTCTGTAGGCTTGCTTTGAAACAGGCAGTTCCAGTTTTAGGCATTTCATTTCTCAAGCAACAACAGCTGGAGGATAAGAGGTGAAGTGGGGAGCAATTGTCCACTTTTGTAGCCTTAATATCCCGTCAATTAACTTACTGTAAAAAATTAATGGATCAAATTTTAATGGGCTTGGCCCTTTCGGAGGGGGAGGAAGAGGCTGGTGAAGGAAAAAAGTGTTTACCGACTCCTTAAAGGACAAAAAGTTCAGGAAAGTTTCCAGGATGGCTCAGCAGAAAATGTGATGAAGTCCTCGCAGGCGTAGCTTCAGCGAAGCCACAAAGTTTGGGACTGAATTTGCTTAACACATCTCAGGTTAACTTTCTTCAGTACTAATAAATCTGAAGTAAGGCACGGACACCCAAAAGGTGGCGTGCGTTGCTGTGCTTTGCAATGTGCTGCTTTTCTGGAACTTTAATAAAAATCAAACAACAATTTTATTTAGAAAATATAACAGTTTGACATTTGGTGTCTTGTTCTGCTTACTTTCCTGAGCTGAAAAGCACAGTTAAACACTATTAAAATGGAAAAAAAAGAATACACTTATGATCTTTATTGAAAATAATTTAGAGATTTTTTTGCTTTTGCATCCTTGTAGGACCTACACTTTTGAAATTAGAAAGGAAAACACAATCCTTCCATCAGTGGCAGAAAATAATTCAAGAGCACGACAACATTATTAATTAGATTCTCTGATGACCAAACAATATTTAAAGTTCTTTCTGAATTTTTTTTTTAATTTAGCCAAAGAGTATATGAAAATTCTGTGTAGCAGACAATAATGACTCTTTTTTTTAACTTGTTATCTGCAAGGTTTGCAGAGAAATACAGTTGCAGCTAGAGATCTATTTCTATGCCCATTTAAATTAATTCACGGACACTCAGACAACGCCATGAGTGTTCAACTCATACTAATTTCAGAGGGATTAAAGCTCCCTTATTTATTACACAAACAAGATGCAGAAAATGTGATCATTACTGGACTTGGATCAGCCCTTAAAGCCAAAAATCATTGGCAGTCTTTATAACAGCTTCCACGGGCTTTACATTAAAAACCCCAAAACAGCCCCCAAGGGCCTGTTAATCTTGGGCAGCATTAACTCCTGTGACCCTACCAACCTCCCGGACATCGCCAGGGATGAAGCAGCTTTCTCCTGCTCACACGCTTGGCGTGTGGAATATGAAGCTTCTGGACAGCAAAGGGAAAGAATTCAGCGGAGAAATTGTGGTTATTTTGGCTTCTTTGACAATCTCAACCATCTATAGGCAGTGAGGTGTCAGGATTAAAAAGCCAAGGAGTTGCTGAAGCTCTTGTTCTCAGACATGAGACAATGCTGAAGAATGAATAACACGCACACTGCAAAATTCATCAGTTCAGAGGTGTTGTACAATTTCAGCTGTAGTTGGGCATAGCCCCGAGTCACTTTTCAGATGTTAATAGCATTTACTTCTGGTTACGTACGGATACAATTTGCATCTTGTTACTGGAAGTCTGCAGGAAGGTGAAAGGTCTCCCAGTCTGTTCGGCTCATCTAGAGGAACTCTGGACTGCTTTGGGAAAGAAACAGGATGAGCTGGAAGCCACCGTGCAGTTGGAAAATTGTGATCTGATCGCTATCAGTGAGACTTGGTTGGATGGAGTCCTGCTTTCAATGGCTACAAACTGCTCAGGAGGGAAGGAAGGAAGGAATCGGGGAGAGAGCTGCCCTCTAAGTAAAAAAAAAAAAAGGATGCATTGCACAAAGCTGTCCTCGAGAAACAGCAGTGCAGAGGCTGAGAGAGTTTAAGGGTAAGAAGAGAGACCAAGCCAACACAAACCTCGTGGCTGATGCTTCCTTCAGGCCATCCGAACACGGGGAGCCTGGTGGCGAGGGGTTCCCACTGCAACTGCAGGAAGCATCACACTCACGGTCCCTGATCCTAGCAGGGGATTTCACCCACCCCAGCATCTGCCGGAACCGGGAGGCACCAAGGTGAAAGCAGTCTTGGAGACTCCTGGAGTGCATCACGGGTAATCCAGAGGGTTCAGAAAGCCAGGTGAAGGAGGTGCCTTACTGGATCTGTATCACACCTGCACAGAGGAACTTATGGAAGTGGAAGCTGATGGTAGCCTCGGTCGCAGGGATTGTGTCCTGGCGGAATTCATGATCTCGAGGGCTATAGCCCAGGAGACCAAGACCCAAAACCACAGCTAAGTGAATTTTCAGTCAAAAAAGTGATGGATGGCATTTCCTGGGAAGCTCTCCTCAGGGATAAAGGAGCTGGACAGAGCTGACAGCCCTTTAAAACATTTTTCTTACAGCACAAGAACCCTTGATTCCCATGTGCAAGTAGCCAAGAAAGAAAGGCAGAAAACCAGCATGACTGAGTAAGAACCACCTGGTCACACTGGATCACAAGAGGGGAAAGTATAGGCAGTGGAAGCAGGGGCAAAAATCCTGGAAAGAATATAGGAATATGGTCCAAGAGCGTAGGGAAGGGATCAGGAAAAGTAAAGCATGTTTGCAGCTAAGTTCGACAAAGAATGTGAATAATAATTAATAATAATAATGTCTCCTACTAGCGAGAAGGGGAGAAAAGGAAGATTAACAAAGATGTACCCCTGCCTTGCACCCCCAATAAATAACACAGGAGGGCTGGTGACAACTGGCATGGAGAAGGCTGAGGAGACCAAAAACTGTTCTTGCCTCAGTTTTCAATGGTGATTGCTCTCCTCCCACTTCTCAAATCCTTTAAAGTCAGAAACTGGGGGCAAGAAATCTCTCCCATCATAACCATCAAGTTTGAGCTCATCTGAAGAACATAAGCACAGACAAATCTGTGGGGCCCAATGATATGCATCACTGGGTCCTGAGGGAAGTGGCAGATGTAATTTCTAAGCAGCTTTCTCCATCATATTGAAAAGTCCTGGCCTGGCTCTGGTCAGGACAGGGTTGATTTTTTGCCAGGAGGGGCACAGCAAAGACCCTGAAGTTATTCTATACCAACTCACATCATTGCAGGTATGGGGGAAAGGGACTCTCTCCCAGGGCGTAGGGATTCCTCCTGGTGGAGAAAACATGGCTGAGGCAGCCATCTGGAATTGTCTGTTTTCAGGGAGCTTTTCTGTGTGAATCACTTCTCTTACCATCTGTCATTACTATTGTTGCTGTTAGCCTTCCTTTTCTTATCTCATCGCTGTTTCCAGCACCTTGTTCTGATCTCAGCCCACGATCTGCACTTTTCTGCCTCCAGTTCTCCTCACCAGCTGGCAGGTGAGTGGCTCAGAGAATCTTGGTGAAGGCACTGAACTGGGGAGCACCGTTCTTACTCGTGGACATCACGACAATCATGTGAAGTCTGCATTTACAGGAAGAAGGGAAACAGCACTAGCCTTTTGTCTCTTTTGCTGCCTTATAGTGAGAGACTTTTAATCTTATTTTGATGTGAAGCTTCTGTTTTCTGATGGGTTTCTCTGTGGAAGAGGACTGTGGCAAAATACTTACTTACACTTTCTAAATTTCTGCACAAAGAAATTCCAAGTGCAGTCTCTTCAGGGTGCTGGTTTTAGACAACGCAAAATAAACATGTAGATTTAGAAATGAGAAAATACTGCTGTTGTAGCTTGAAATCTACTGTCCTAGCAACGTTATGGAGGAAGAAAAACATGACTCTATGATTGTACATGCTGCAGTTTGGTCGGACAAAATGCAGTTTTGATATAAACTTCAGGATTGATTCTTTCTCTGGAGACTGAAATTATGAGCTAATCAGAGATAGAACAGAAAAAACATCTGTGTACAAGACAGTGTAACATTTCAGTAGAAGATCTAGCATCCCTCGAAGTCCAGGACTTAGCTGGGATTAATTCAGGAATTTAAATTTTCAGTTGCTCTCAGTATGTCCAGACAGATAGCATATATTATGCCTGGATAAAACTGCAGCCACTGCTTTCTTTGTTCTTTTAAACATATTATATTTTTGTAGAGCAACAGAACATGGCAGAGTACTGAAGGAGAGGATAAAATAGATACTCGAGGTTATCATTTGCAAACACTGCAGTAAAAGATCTGGTCCTAAAGGGCAATATTAAGCCCTGTCAGTGGTTCTGGTAACCTTACTAACACTGAATGCCATTCAAATGCAGCAATGTCAAATGACATTTTGCTCCTTATGCACTGATAGACCTGGGAATGCTGGAAATAAATATCATCTTTAAGGCTGGATTCCAGTATCTTTTATTTGCTCTGCAAGCTGCTAAACTCTTATTAGTTTTCTTTGACCAAAAAAGGATACAAAAGGACACATGAAGCAGTTTTGTTGTTTGTTGACACATTGTAAAAGAACAATATACTCTTTTTTTTACTTCCCCCAAGAAGATTTAAAGAGTCACTGACATTAGTAAACAAATAAAAGAGAGCCATAAAGATTCTCTATAGTTTCCTTGTCTAGAACTTGTATAGAAGAAAAATAATTGGTGTTGAAATCTCTTGGCCAAATTACGTAGGTTGTGATTTGTTTCTCTTACAGATAAAAGTGGTTGTGAGGAAACGGACATTATGTCTTTTTAAGTTCTTTTTAAGGCTATTACCCTTTCCTTTTGCGAGAATTTTGGTTCTCTCTTTTCATTTATTACGTTATCTATTGGGTCCTCATTTCTCGCACCTTCTCTGTTGAGGGTTTATAAGAATTCTCAGTGGACTAAAGGCCCTTTTTTTCATGTGAATGTTTCAGATGAAAACTTTTTGCTTTTCTGTGGTGCCTAATTTCCTGAGTTTCTTCTTCTGAAGATTTAAGGTAACTACAAGGATGGGGAAGGGTCTGGAGGGGAAGACTTACAGGGAGGGGCTGAGGGCAGCTGGTCTGTTCAGCCTGGAGAAGAGACTGAGGTCAAACTTCTTTGGGTTCTTCAATAGCCTCGTGAGGGGAAGAGGAGGGGGAGACACTGACCTCTTCTCTTTCATGACCTCTAGACAGGCCCAAAGGGAACGGCTGGAGCTGTGTCAGGGTGGCCTTAGGCTGGATATCAAGAAAAGGTTCTTCCCCCAGAGGGTGCTGGGGCACTGCCCGGGCTCCCCAGGGAATGGGCACAGCCCCAAGGCTGCCAGAGCTCCAGGAGCATTTGGGCAATGCCCCCAGGGATGCATAGGGTGGGATTGTTGGGGTGTCTGTGCAAGGCCAGGAGTTCGACTGAATGATCCTTTTGGCTCCCTTCCAACTCAGGGTATTCTGTGATTCTATGATTCTGTGGTTCTAGGGTTCCATTATACTGCTACCACAAATTCCTGCTGCCACAGAGATAACTACTTTTCTTACTGCTGTTAAGAAAAGACCTGCCTCACTTGAAGGCATGAAAAAATGGACACGTCAGGCTCAGCTCAAAGATGAGGTGGTCAGCAGTAAGTTAAAATGTGTGCTCTGGGTTTCCCAGCTGCCAGCTCTGGGACATGTGCACGTACTCTGCTGCTGGGGGCTGCTGGGGTGGGGCAGCCCATGAAACAACAGCCCATGACAGAGAGCTTCAAGCACAAGGCTGGAAGGTCTCATTGTCTGTGCCATCACACAACAAACAAGGCTGGAAAGGCCCACAGTGTCTCATCTGACCCCAACTCCCTGCTCCAGCAGGGCCATCCCAGAGCACAGGGCACAGCACTGTCCAGATGGTTCTGGAATATCCCCAGTGAGGAAGACTTCACACCCGCCCAGTCTCTTTCAGTGCTTGGTCACTGCACCAGAAGGTTCTTCCTCATGTCCAGGTGGAACTTCCTGGGCCTCAGATTCCTCTTGTGCCATTGCTGGGCAACCTGGTCCATCGTCTTGACAGTGATACCAAAGACCCTCAACCCTCCCTCTTACTTTCAGCGTGTGCACCTTAGATTTCTCCTGTGCTTCAGTAGACTTGTCAATTAATGGATTCTGCAGGGAAGGCAATGCTGAGTGAAGCACCTCAGAGCTGAGTGCTTTGAGGGATGTGTGAATGCCTGCAAATTTATTTCTCAGGTTTCTCGGTATAATGGGCTATAACTCAGCGCAGGTATGGTATCAAAGTCTGTTTCTCTTGGAGAAAGTGAGAATAAAATCCAGGAGACTAATGGAACATAAAATGCTTGTTTATGTCCCTGACAGAGCTGTCTGTGTTGCTCTCCATGTCTGAAGCACATGCAGATATACGTTACCCGTCTGACCTGCACTGTCTGCAGCAGGTATTTGCTGTTCTATGCAAGTAAGCCATAAGAAAATAAGGAGCTTTTAGTCATGTATTAATAAGCTCTCAGTTCTTTGCTTACCTAATTAAGCAAGACAGGAAACAGGAACAAGAAACTCTTAGAGCCTCAGCACATTCCCTGGACTGATCTTTGCATCTTTGTACTTGGACAGAGTACATGGCAGGTGGCTGATGAAACCAATAAAAACAACAATAATACTGTTGTGAGCTGAAATTTGGATTGAAAATTCTTCATTTAATTTGAAATTAAAATTTCGCCTTTTTTTTTTCTTGGAGGAGGAAAATAATGATATTTCATAACAGTTTATATTTTCAAACTTTTATGGGCCTCTTTTCAGTTAAGACCCTTGAAACATTTTGCATTAACATTTTCATGAACTCTGGACCCTCTTCCTGAAATCTAGACAGACATTTTCTGGAATAGTTGTAGTCACAGTTCAATGTGACACAGAATGACAGAAGAGAATCAGGGAATGGTTTGGGTTGGAAGGGACCTTAAAGCCCACCCAGTCCTATGGTCCATGCTCCACTGTCCCAGGTTGCTCCAAGCCCCGTCCAACCTGGACACCTCCAGGGATGGAGCAGCCAAGCTTCTCTGGGCACCCTGTGCCAGGGCCTCAGCACCCTCCCATCTAACCCTGCCCTCCGCAGCATGAAGCCATTCCCCTTGTCCTGGCACTACAAGCTCTTAAAACAGTCTCTCTTCATCTTTCTTGTAGGCCCCTTCCAGGTACTGATGAAGATCGAAGGAATTCATTTTGACAAAATATTTGCCAGTGAAAACCTTAAGAAATGCTAAAATTGGACTGTTGGGTGGAGGACCAAGACAAGAATTGTGAATCTGTGTTTCTTGCTGTGGTCCCCTTGACACAGCACAGCAACGTAACACATTCCATAAGGAAGTCCAGAATTGCTTGTCTTTCTTTTGTAGCTCTTTTTATAATGTGAGAATTGAGCAAAGGAGCCACCCTGTTTTGGAAATAACCACTGATCGTACTTATTTCTTCTCACAGTATGACAAAATCTGCTGATAATGCCCTCCAAATTTACACATTACCAAAAAAAAAAATGAAGTCCATGCAGTTTTTCTCAGCATCTCATTCTCCTAATGAGACTGCTTTAAAATAGGCAGAAGAGCCATCTGCTGCTACTCACAAGAATCCCCCTCTCTCTCTCACCCCTGGGTAAAAGGGACTCGTGATGAAGCACCAGCATCTGTGTTTGTAGCAAAACAGTAAATTCAGTTTTTAGTACCTAAAAGCATTAAGTGTAGCCCACTGGTTGGATTTGCCTTTGTTAGGAATTTAGCCACACACGTGTGGATTCTCCTCTGCTTCCATTAGCATCCAATTTGCTGACAAGAGTTCGCAATGTACATAAAAAGGGAAAGACTCTACCGTGTTACTCCCAGGCTCTCCTGAAGAGAGGTTGTCTTTATATAACATGTTTGGTGAGAAACAGAACTAACTCAAAAAATGTCCTTTATAGTCTTTCGTGAAGGCATCCAAGAACCAAAGGGAATGGTAAGTACAGAAAAAAAGAAAAATAGTACACAGTAGACACAGCAGATTTGGAAAGATTAGATTCTACTGCAGTACCTCCAGCAGCTCCAAAGGAAGAGGAATTTAACTTCTTTTTTTTCTCTTGAGCAACTTGCTGAATTTTGTAAAGACTTCGCTTAGCCATTTTCCTAAATTTACCACGATAAACTCAAAACACATCTCTAGGAAGGGAGATCAGTTATCAGACAAATCTTGGGGAAAATCCAACCAGCCAGCTAAAATAATGTCAATGAGATATCCATGGAATCAAACTTGCAGTAAGAGAATGACAACATTGAGTACCTAAGCCCAGCTGCTCAGCTCCTCTATTGCTGCTGGTTCTGTTTTATTCATGGGAACTCCTACACCTGCTGCCATCTCATCTGTGATCTCACTGGAGTCTCTTCTCAGAGCACAGCCACAAAATCCCAGCCTTACTGGCAAATAAAGTGTTTGCCTACACACTGTACAGTAATCACCCAGTTAGGCGAGTTCCTGTCTTCTGGTGCCTTTTCATTTTCAAAAGACAGACTTTTCAGAGTTGTTGGCTGAACTCACAGATAAAAGCTGCATTCCCTTTTCCTCAGTTAAAATTTCCCTACTGAAAAATAAGCTTTCCAGCACCAGAAACAGTGAAAAATGATGTCAGTTTTACTTAGCCTCGGTCAGAGAATAGTATGGATTTAAGAGTTTGGTATAAGGACAAGTGGCTTACCTGCAAGAACTTGTTTTTCACTAGCAAACTAATTGATTTTGTAACTTCAAAGCAGAATATATGTTTTGCTGAACACACGAAAATTTCATATGTCAACTACATACCACAAGAAAAAACAAAATTGCTGATAAAGAACTAGATTGAGTTAGGTGGTTTAAAGACAGAGCAGTATTAGCCTAGGCCTAAGTTCAGAAGAGATTTTGAGAAGGCATGCATGTTGATGAAGATGAAGAAGCCACCTGCACCTGTTAACTTTTCCATCTCTCTGTTAGGTCAACACTGTGGTCCTTCATCACTCACTCACATGCAAAGCAAAACTAAGGACAGGGAAATAGAATGCAGGGAAAGAGTAACACAATGAAACTGATCTTGGAAAACGTCACATTAATACACCTAAGGAAGAATTATTTCAAAACTTCGGAGATTCACTGTTGATGTGGGAGATATGAAAGAAAAGTTGAACTCATAAAAGTCAACAAATGAAACCTGCACCAGCAAGGCAGAATGCCAGATGAAAGAAAAATTGCAAGTAGGGTTTCTGTGCTGCATTTGTTAAAGTCACATCATGATATATACGCAGAAATAATGCCAGGTTGCACCACGGTTGCACAACCCACCTGGAACATCATATTTGACTTTACGACTGTCAGAGGATGCCAGAAGTAACAAGATACACCACAGAAATAAAGTGAAGTTGATCAAGCTCTGCCAGACCAAGAACTCTAAACTCTCTTCATTCAGGTGAACAACATTTTGAAAAGATGTTGTCATCCATTTTTGTAAAGTTGAAAAAGTCTTTAGTAAAATCTCTACCTTTTCCTTATGTCTCTGTTTTCCAGTTTTTAGTAATCTGCATGGCCTCCTGAGCTGGACTGAGCTTGGCTGGATATCTGGTGCCCACCAAGCCGCTTTATCATTCCCCCTTTCTCAATGTGGCAGGGGAGAGAAACTACAATTAAAGTCTGGTGGGTGAAGTAAGGACAAAAAGACCCCTGCAGCTCACCACGGACAAGAGGGACTCAGCTCTGGGGAATTAATTTATTACCGAGTAACAAAGGAGTAGGATAATGAGAAATAACAACAAACTTAAACCAACCTTTCTCCTACCCTTCCTTCTTCCTGAGCTCAGCTTCACTCCCAACTTGTACAGCTCCTAAACCTGAGCAGCACCAGGGACAGGAATAGGGGCTGTGGTCTGTTCATCCCATGGTATACCTGCTGCTCCTTCCTCAGCACGTACTTCCCCTGCTCCAGGGGGGAGTCGAGACAATACTTCATTAATTTCTCCAGTGTGAGTTCTTCCCACGGCCTGCAGCTCTTCACAAACTGCTCCAGCATGGGTCCCTTCCACAGGGTCAGTCCTTCAGGAACAGGCTGCTCCAGCCTTGGTCACAAGTCCTGCCAGAAGGCTTGTTCCACTTCATCCTCCTCTCCAGATGACAGCTGTGAAGGGTCTGCCAAGAGTAAGTGAGGGTCAACAACTTCTTCCACTCAGGCGTGGCCAGCAGTAGGTTCATCTCAGAGCTGCCTGGAACTGACTGTGTTGAGCATGAGGGAGCTTCTGGCATTTTCTCACAGAAGCCACCCCTAAGAGCCCCCCCTGTACCAAGACCTTGCCACAAACACCCAGTACATCTCTGGGGAACGTGACCTGGGTAACTCAGGGAGTGTGAATACAACAGTGTGTGACCAGAACACCCAAAACTCTCTCCTCTGAGAGGCTGCTTGCCCAGACACTGATGATTATGATCAAGAGCAAATTAAAAGTAACAAGGCGATCAGCCAAATTCAGATCTGTCCATAGCATGATTAAGAGACTTTGGATGAAAGAAGAAGTCAACTTGAAAAGGCATAAAATTAAGGATGGGAAATACATGATGCAGGGATTGAGAAGAAGGTAACAGAGAGCAGTAAGCCTGGGCTTGACACCCCAGGAGTCACCTTTCCAAAAACCCTCCCAGGCCAGTGTTTACGTGTCACAACCAACCATCCCCGCCAGGCTGGGAAGCACACAGGGCCCCACCTTGGCTGTGCAGCTGTGGCTCTCCGTGGCGTTGGTGGCTCAGTGGGGTGTGAGGAGCAGCAGGAGAACACCCAGAGCTGGACCACCAGCAGCTCCCACGGAAGGTGTGCAAGAAGGGGAACCCTCAGAGCCAGGAGAGGCGATGTGTGATGGCAGAACACACGGTGTGGGGGTGGATCAACCTCAATGTGTGAACGACACCATGTGGGAGTGCGTACTTAGAACATTTTGCAAAAAGGTATTAAAGGGTTCTAGAAATTTGTAGGGTTTTATTAACGGCTATTGAATGTGTAGTAATGCCATTTACATGTCATATTGCTGTTATTGATTACAAATGTATAGCTCTGGGATTGCCATTTCATTAAGTGTTGTTCAAATAAAAATCAATAAATAATTTTGATCCTGATTTAAGTTACAATACATGATCAGAGCAGTCTTTTCTTGTGTCATTCTATAAGTCTCATATCATCTCTGCCTATGTGGCTGGCATGGTCACCAGTTCCATCCTGGCAGCATTCCAGAAAGCTCGGTGAGGGATCATTTACTTTATTTCTCATCACTTCTGATTTTATTCATACATTACTCCCGTCTCTGATTTCATTTCTTCATTGTGAAGCAGTGATGACAATATACGCAAATTCCCCAAAACTGGTTTGAAGAATTTACCACTGAACTACTGCCTGTTGGAAAAAAATATTCCAAAAATCCACCTTTTTTTTTTTTCTCCCAGTGTAGAAAGTGAGCTTGATCAGACTCTTCCACAGGCCAGAAGTGACCCCATTCTTTCTGTCAGGATATATAATTCAACTTACTTATTCATTAAGTATGACATGTGATGTTTTTATTACTTCAAACTTGAGTGTGGACACAGACACAACATATCAAGCTACACCATGATGATAACCATGACACAAACTTGAATTTCACCTTTGCACTTACAAATCAAATTCCTTAGCACATGGCATTCAATTCCTCCCCAGATGTTGGGCATCTCCATGTCTCTCTGTGGTTCCTTCACAGGAGTGACTGAGCTTGTGGCCATGACAGATCATAGAATCATGGAATCCCATGCCATCTGGCTTGGAAGGGACCGTAATGATCACCCAGTGCCACCCCCTGCCATGGGCAGGGACACCTTCCACATGCCCAGGGTGCTCCAAGCCCCCTCCAGCCTGGCCTTGGACACTTCCAGGGAACCAGGGGCAGCCACAGCTTCTCTGGGCACCCTGTGCCAGGGCCTCTCCAACCTCACAGGGAAAAATTCCTTCCCAACTGGCCATCTAAACTGACCCTTCCAAACTGGAGTATTTGCCATTATTTTCTCTTGTAACCTCCCAGTTTCAATTGGAGCTATGGCAACATTTCAGCCACTCTTGAAATTGTATTCCAGCACCTCATCTCTGGAGGTTTTTCCTCTGGCTCCTGAACCGTGTGAGTTCTCCCGTGGTTTACTCTGCAATATAAAGGGGCAAATGATGGAATTCTTAACTCCGGTGNATAAAGGGGCAAATGATGGAATTCTTAACTCTGGTGGAAGGAAACCCTTTTTCCCAATGAGCCCAGTATTTTCACATCACAGCTCTTGATCCTGAACTTGGTGTTGTACATGTTCCACGTGCAAGAGCCTCTGCATTTTTCAGTGGGCCTGTGTCCTGATTTTGGAAGGGAATTCTCTGCTGAGTGTGCGATTATCACAGTTAATAGACACCAACAAGATGATGCTCTTGGATTTATTCTGACCATTTTCCACAACTCTTTATAACTTGCAGTTTTTTATAAAGTTCAGCCTACAGCAATGCCTTCTACAACTCTA
>VXAZ01009811.1:894412-1143409 GCA_013399875.1 Gymnorhina tibicen | reverse complement strand
TGTTTAGAGATATTATTAAAGATGCAAATTTAGAAATACTTTGCACTCATTATTATCCTTTAACAAAAGACCACCATTGCAGTTACTTCTGTCAATGTGTGTTCTCATTTACTGAGTAGCTGGTGCTAACTTTTGGTATAAATGAGTCATTCTGCCAAGATCCATGATACTGCAAATCCCTGCAGAGTTTGCACCTTTGAGGACACTTGGATCTTGAAAAAGTGAGAAAGGTGGGACATGGTGTCTTGATGAAGATGGGATAAGCAGAACCACAGGGCATGCAGAAACAGGAAAACCTCCCTCCCCCAGCTTCTGCCTGTGGAGTGCTGTGCCAGTTCCTTGTCCTACTCAGAGACAGGGTTAGACAGCAGCATTTAATTACTTCTGATGTGCCTTTAGGTGGAGATTTACACCACAAAATGTACTCCTCTGTTCCGAAGGCTGAGAATGAGGCAGACTCAGAAATCTGTAGTGGATTCTGGCAACAACCTGAGAGGTTTAGTTTTTTTCTAAATTGGTATTTGAGCTCCACTCAGTGGTACCCAAAAACAATGTTAAAATGTTGCGTATTGAGGAAGTGCAGATTTAACAAATTAAATAAAATTGGTCTTGGGCTTTTTATCATTTTACGACTTCCATAACAGTTTAATTTAGCAGAAGTGAAGTCTGACCTTTCATAAATCACTAAACTAATATATTGCTAAAACCTGGGCGTGTCACAGGTTTACAACTGAGGAAATGCATCCCCTTATGCAAAGAACCCCAAGTGGTGTTTGGCTGCCAAATTACAGCAGAGATTGCACCACCTGTCCCGTGCCTCTGTCTGCCCTGTGCACTGGGAAATGCATTTGTCCAGACTGACCATTATCCTTCAGCCTCTGTATTGCCTCACTTACCTGCATCAGTGACCAAAGGGGCAGAGGAATTGCAACAGACCAGAATTTCAAATTTGTCAGATGGGTAAAGAGCTCTGTTCAGGCAAAGAAACGTACTGGCACTGAGCTTTGCTTGCTTTGGAGGTTAACTTGCACCTTTCCAGAAGCTCCCAATACGAATGAAGTATGCTTTTATTTCTGGTTTGCAGACTTTTTGCGTTTCCAGTTTTTGACCAGATAGCACATAAATGCTGTTTGTGCTGTAATTCAAGTTTCATTTGTGACAGGCATCACAATCTCTGAAGCAGAAAGAAGAGAGGGGCACTGGCTTTAGTTAGCTATGACAGTAAAAATTCAGGGTGATTTGAAAAAAAAACCAACCTAAAAAAATTCTGTAAAATCTGGAATTATTGTCTCATTATGAGAGTGAAAAAGGATTGAAGTCATGGGAAGATCTAAAAACCTTTTATAGAATCTGTAGTTCCCTCGAGAGCTGTCATAGTATCTTTAAAACTAGTCAGAGAGGTTGAATATTTGTTTACCGTGAAAGCAAAACTCAACAAATTTGTTCATGTAACCTTGAAGTCTTACTCTCCATGACAAAGTGTGATCTTGTGGAGCACTGCTGTTAGTTTTTTTCCTGTCCTAAGCTATAAATCATAACTCTAAAGCACACCAATATCTCGGATGTGCAAAAAAACCCCCGACAATAGTGTTGCAAAGCTACAATATTACAGGAGCTGGTCTCTCATTTGTTAAGGGTTTCAGTCTTCTCTCTCCTTCTCCACCATCCCCTGCTAATATTTTACCGAAATTAAGAAAAGCTATGAAATGCTCCCCTCTATGCTGAAGCATCACCCGTAATTTTATTCCACCTACAGGCATTCTTTGACACTTTCTTTTTTAGCGTGTAACTTTGTAATCTGCTGTGAAAAAATCATGTTGCTGACTCACCCTGGCAGCCAGTACTAGTTCTCACTAGCTGTCAGAGACATAAAACCTAAGGTCTCTAACAAAAATGAGTAGTAGCACGGACAAGATAAGAAAATTAGCATTACTTGGAGCAAAAGAGCTACAAATAGATCTGGATTTGTAACAACCAGAAGAATTGGTAAAAATCTGTTTCTGAGTTACAATAAATAGGTCACAGAGTAATACAGAAAACAGTATTTTTTAAAAAATCCATTATACTGATAATAGAGTCCAATACCAACTGTATTAAACAGTTCTGTGATAATAAGCTTGTAAAAGAGAAAGGAGCAAAAATGAAGGTAGTCATATCCTGATAACACCCCCTTTGGAGAATACTTGACTATTGGACTTCCTTATGCCTGTAGAGCAGATCACTTACTCTGAGAAGCTTCTAATGCATCTTGCCTTACCTTCTTGATATGCCAATTCCTTTTCTAACAAGTATTTATGATGAAGATCTCTTTGGCGATCATGCATCAAAATAATTATAAATGCTGTCAAAGCCTTGACGGGAATTTACTGCGCCTTGTGTCATTTTGGTCTGACACTGCAAAATATTCCACCTGAGAATTAGATGCCTTTTGCTTCCCCTCTTTTTTCACTCAGTTCACATAGTTTTGTTGATTGTATTTCAGGTGATTCCGTTATCTACACCTAGCCCTTCTGAACAGCATCCCACAAAACTGAACCCCTGTTAATCCAATATAGGAGAGAAGTAGTCATCAAGCAGTAAAGCAAGTGTCCCTCTCTTCCTCTGGATGTTTACCCACTTGACCAATTTATGTATATCCCTGTCAGATGAAATGGTTTGGCATCATTGCAAAAGATACAGGGGATGAATCTTGAAAAAGGTGAATAAATTCTGAGAAATGCTCCGATCCCAGTGAGGAGACTGGTTTTTGACAAGCCATGGAATGAGGCTCGGTATTTTCCACCCGTCAAATATTTCACTTACAGATCTCTCAGTTCATTACTCATGGTCAATATTTTACAGCTTAGTAATGGCACACGAGGCACAAAATAAAGAGTACAGATCTTCTCCTGACAAATGCAGTGATAAATCACTTCCTGTCCATCAGAGGCAAAATCAGGGCACCCATTTGGCATAGAGAAGGCTTGAAGCAAATGTGCCAACATCACTTGAGCATTACTAGATTTGTCCACAAATTTCTGCTTATTATGGCTAAAGCAGAGGATTAGATCATCCCTGATTCCTCTGAACTGTGGGAAAATTCAAATTGATAATGAAATTTAAAAAAAAACCCAACAAAACTGTTATCATTGGCTTGGGAATGACAATGCAACATCTTTTTCTCTCTATTTTTGACAGATAATTTAATTACTGCTTGGGTGAAATATCAGTATCCTTTTGTGGAAGGAAAAATATGACTGAAACTTTTTTGTTAGTGTACTGCCTCTTTTTAAATTTAAAGGCTCAGAAATATCTTTCTGCATTAGGCTATATATAGAGGTACTAGATATAAAATAACAAACACATGGACACTTACAATTCCAGAAATAAGTTTTACTCCTAGCAAACTTCAGCGAGCCCATTGTTTTCACTGATGCCACAGAAATTCCATGTACTTCTGCAGAGATGTGATATAAAACTTCTATCTGGAAAATATGTTGAAGAATTAACTTTGTCTAATTCTATATGAGTTGGTGTAAATTTTTTGTTAGACTGAACAGAGGGTTTTTCTTCCTCTATTATTCTCTACTGTATTCAAACAGACCTAGTACAGAAATATAGAATTCTGGAACTGAGTAAAGTCTGAATTGTAGCCCAGAGGTTTTAAGTCAGTATAACCTGTTGGGCTTTCAAATAATGCTTGAGGAAAAAATAGATGAGGAAAAAATAGGTGATTTCTCTGAATCTAAAAATATTTTTAAACAGAATCTACTGAAACAAGCTTAAAAAAAGCGTGCATTTTTCACTTGGTCCATGATTTCAAGTATTTTTAATTTACTGCTCTAATCTGAATACTTCAATCTGAGAACTTTCATCTGTTGTCAATAATTTAAATGCTTTCCTCTTCATCATATGTCTGCTTTTACATCATATAAAGCATATGTAGTTTACCTGATAGCACAACATTTTGTGTTGTAATTAAATTAAGGATAGCTACTCTAATATGTAGTCAAGTCTTTGTCACTATTGTTGTATTTAACAACAAACTTTTAGGAATGCAAATTGTATTTATTAGAGGATGAAAATATGGATTGTATCTGTTTAGAATTTGACACCTATTTCCACCTTATTTTCAGTAGCTCTTCAACCATATGACCTTCTTGTTCATAACTTTAGCATTAAGTAAATATTGCATGGAGCTCAGAAATTTAGAGGAATGGGAAATATATGATAATAAAAATCTATTTTACACTAATAGAGTATGGCTGAAGGATCACTTAAATGTGACTCTAATTGCCACCTATTGGTGATTCTTTGTAATTTTTGCAGGAATGTCAGGTTTAATTTAAATGGAGCTTGTAATTGGTAGAAGTCAATCACTTAAGCACACCTCCTACTGAGGCTGCATTACTTTTTCATCACTTAGTGTACAAGCATTAATCCACTTGAGTTCTCTGTGTGAGCTTAACATCCTCTTTGTTGGTGTTGTTACTATAGCTATTTTGGACAAGCTACTAAAGGAATCTGCGCGCCATTCCAATCTTGGTTAAGTACTAGGGAAACCTCCAGTACTGCTTTCCTGATTTCTGTTTTTCCCCTACAGGAAGGAGGTGTCGTTGCTCTCTTTAAGATCTGTCGCCAGGACTCTTTCAGGTGCCTTTATCCCCAGACCCTGAGAACGCTGGCGTCAGTTTGCTGTGTAGAGGAAGGGATGCACCAGCTGGAAAAGGTAGCCACTTCAGGATTCCTTACTGACTGTGTCATAAAATAGAGAAGCCCTGTCTTTAGTCTCTTCCAGAAACTGACAATTTGGCGCTGTTTGATACGGTGTTCCATACTATGCTCACCTTTTCAGTGCTGAACACATTTTCAGTCTTCACAAAATTAGTCCCAGCAATTATCCTGTTATCCTTGCACAAATAAGCTTTCTAAGTGGGGATAATATCATAAAACAGGTAAACATGTTACTAACTATGTCAAAAAAGGAGAACAAACTAGAGAAATTATAATTTCTGGACTCTCTAAAGTGTTTGTTTAGAAACTTCACTGTTTTAAATCATCCTTAAAAGACAGAAGGCTTTACACCTCTTTAAATCCTTTCCTGATCCTCTGATAGGGCTCCTGCTTGTGGCAGTGCTCCAGAGTTGTAGTTGCACAGAAAGAAGCGGGACAAATATGGTCATTAGTCAATCAAAAAATGTGTCTGCTAATCAGCAGGAGCTTTCATAAAAGCCACTTTTAACTGTGATGGCCAACGTCAAAACATTATCCAGATAAAATCATATCAACTTCTTAGGCTCCTTTCCTTTCTCACATTCACTGCATTCTGCTGTGTTTTGGAAAACGAACAGTTCTGGTCACTAAATCATGATCTCATCCTTTGTATTTCATAAAACAGTCATCTTCCCCAGCTGAATAATGGCCTCTTCAAGTTAATGATAAATGATTTCACTGCCTCTTTACATTGACATGTCTTGTAATTTACTGCCCCAAATTCAAGCAAACTGTGACAGAACACCTGCAGCAAAAGCAAGTCTCTGAGTTTACAGTAAATGAAGATGGCTTAAATTTTTTTTGACATAATGCTGGTTCAGACTGACACCAGAATCAGTCTAAAAGGATCTTTCATTATGTCCACGATAATGGTGGAGTTAATAGAGTTAGAAATGAAAAAGATTGATTCAAGTCATCCGGTCCAATTCCTGGCAGCATCAACATGTGCTTAATCTGGCCCATATCAAAGCTGATGGAACAGGAGTCCCAGAAAAAGTGAACACTCTCAAGCTCACATTTCTTTGATCTGCTTTAATGTTGGCCACAAGTAAAATTGCTCAGGGTAAACTTGATCACAATCAGGATTGGAGTAGGGTTTAAAGGATTTTTAACTGAAATCCCTACCTTCAAGGACTTTCAGTTCTTAAATCACCTTCTTTAATTATGAATAGTTTTTTCTTTCAAAATTTGAAGCACTCTTCCAAAGAACACAAAGAAGAGGTAAAAGTATTAGCAACCCTATAATTACAAAAATTATCATAGGACTTCTTATCTTGCAGAAAGGGTGGCTTCTTTTATCCACTAAGTATCTGGATGCTGGTGAATAATTTAATTTCTCTAATATGAATATCATTATGCCACCTAGTGCATTAAAATATCAGTGCAATTTGAACTTGGTTTTTAATGACAGAAACTTCATTTAAAAAAAACCCCAAACTTGGCCACTAAGTAATTCAGGTTAGTCAAATCAAGATTAAAACAAACAAACAAAAACCTGTGCAAGCCCTTCCCCCTGTATTTTTAAATCAGATTGCACAGCCATTGCAGTGTTTAAAAGACCACTTAAAAGAAAGCAGCAGGAGCAATAATTTGTTATGAAACAACTGTCTGAGAGGTGAACTAAAAGGGGGTGGTACACTTTCTGCAGTAATTGCAGTGCTTAATTACTAAAGACATCAGGAATATTGTTTATTTATCCAGTGCTCTTTGACCTTGCCAATTCAGTGCTCATTTCTAAAGATGTAGAAAATTGCCTATTTTAATAAAAAGTATTTCTTTCCATTTTTAAAAAATAATTCTTGTTCTTCCCAGCCACACATAAGTATATCACACTGGAAAAAGCCATTATCACCTTTTTTATCATCTTGCTAAACAAGCTGTCCTTTGCTATAATTGCAGTGATCAGGTAGTTGTTGCAATGATTAGCTTTTCCTCTTTTAGGTGAATCTAGTTGGCTCTGTGTACAATGATGTAAAATCAGTTGGTTAAAATGTGAGTTTGGAACAATTATTTCACTTGCAAGTACTTTACTGAATTTTGATAATATACTGGTACTCTGTTGTACATTGAAGTGCAGAGCTCCAGGAACTCAAGTGTAACAAATTAGGCAATTAAAGTAGAAAAATGGTGAAAATATAGTCTAATTTTGTGCCTGAGGACTGCATAAATAAATGTTCTCCGTAAGCTGTGCTCAACAAGTGATAATTTTGGTGCTTCAAGCTGCTTGTGGGTGTCTGGTTGTTTGATACACTTTAATTTTGTAATCCACTGTGACACCAGCAGGTTTGAGATCATTATTTGGTCTCAGCTTTCTGACTAGTCCTACTTCAGGTGGACTGGAGAGATCCTGGAAAAGCAATCAGAACATATTATTCCTGTAGCTGTTTGTCCATGTACACAAGAGAACTTTGTCATCTGTGTCTTGTGGCACTCAAGCACGCAAAGTTTTTAGGGGAAAACTCACTGCACCAGAAAAGATGGTTATTCTTGATGTGGTCATTCCAGAGTTTATACAGAGACAGGAAGCAATGCAGGTAGTTGGGAATAGAGAAAATAGATAAAATCCCTAAACCCAGAACTGGAAGGAGTCTGTGAGAGCTGAGCTTGACTGAAACTGAAGAACGATGTTAGTGCTGCACATGCAGACAGACCTGGTGGTGTGTCCTGCCTGAGGTTTAGGACAGAAATAAAATGATGTAGTGGGAGACTGGTTCTCGAGATTTGTTAAGGGTTCTGGAGAGAAGAATATCTGAACCTTCATGAATGGGCTTTGCAAACTTAATTCACCTTAACATAGGAAGGACTGTTGGAGGCACAGAGTTGGGAGAGATTATTGTGTGTATTTAGTAACACTTAAGGTTCAAAAAAGTGAAAAATGTGATCTTGGTGGCATATATCCTGCAAATTGAGTTAGGAATAACTGTACTTCAAGTAAAGCTTTCATTATCAAGACACACACAAAATCTAACAGATATGGTCTTCAACATGGAACAACCTTGCTTGGGAATGGGATTTGTGTTTGAATTGACATTTTTTTCCTAAACCGATTCTTCAGCCCTTACCCCTCTGAGGCTGCATTAGGTCCTTGTTTTGCAGAGCTCTCTGAACAGTGTCTCCTATACATTTGCTGGCACACAATCTTATTAAAGTCTAAAAACTGTGGCAGTTTCTCTGCTTCAGGGCTGTCTGTACGAAAGTTGGTGGTGGTGGTGCTAAAAGGCATGGCTTTCCAATTTTTGCCCCACTGAAGCTCGGTTGTGTGGCTTTTCACTGAAGCTTCTGTGGCAATAAACTTCCTGCTGCAATAAAACAGCTGCAGAGCTGGTTCAGAAATAAATAGCAAACAGTGCAGTGTACTACAGTTTTTACTGTGCATGTGAAATGTTATCACACTAAAAAATACAGCTTAGGCAGGATCTAGATCAAGGGTCAACTGCCACAAAAACAGGATGATTATACAAATAGTCAGCTGCCTAAATTTGCACAGTGTGCAGAGTATGGTTACTTACATTATTTAAACTACTCCAGAAAGCAAGACACCTGGAATCAGCTCATTAGGAGGAGATAATCCAGAGACACGGGTGACAACAGCTGTTACTGTCATTAGTAAAACCTTTTTAACAAATGACACAGCTTTTATCACTGTGCTTTAAGTGAAATCGCCCAAGAATAGATTAAAAATTACTTTGAATCCTTCATTTAAAGCACACTAAATCAAATTACCTCCAGAAGAAGAAGAGTAAAGAAAATATGAAGTATATATTTTTTGTGACTGGGAAACTATATGAATTTTACAAAGACTTTTCAAACATGAGTGACCTAAAAATCTATTACTCACTGTGAACCCAGTCTGAGTCTTAGAACAGCCATATTCTTATACACAGTAATAATTTCTGGGAATATAGTCTGTCCATGATACAGCTGAAAAAACAAGCTTTTCTGGGGAATTAATAAAATGTATATTACAGAACCTTCTCCTACAACTTATTAATAGTTTTTGGGTGAGTGTGTGTTGATTACTTAATTCAGCTCTAACCATGTCAAACTTCCAGTTTCAAACATTAATCTCAGTTAAAATCATGGAGTAATTTTGCTTCAGGTGAAATCTCAGCTATTAAAACCACTCAAGTTCATGTAACCGCAGGGTGAGACAGAAGTGAGAACTCTGTGTTAGGAAGAAATTCCTCACTCTGAAGGTGGTGAAGCACTGGGACAGGTTTCCCAGAGAAGTTCTGGTGATGCCTGGAAGTGGCTACCTGAAAACAGAGGCTAGACAAGAACAAGAGAATAAAAGTAGGTATTTATTGAGGGGCCTTCAAAGGTACACCTTGGGGGTGTAAAACCTCCGTGGGGCTGCACCCAAGATGGACGCTGGGTCACGGGTTCCTCACACTTTTATAAGTTTGGTCCATTTGCATATCAGAGTTAATTCTCCAATTATAACTTCAGTTAATGATGTAATTACCCCAAGTTTGCCCCTCCTCTTCAAAGGCCTTTACTTTACGCATTTTGGGGCCTGGGACAATCAAGGTGTCCTTGGAGCGCAAACCCAGAGAGGTTTGTTGTGTCTGACCAGCATGAGAGAACAGCAGCTAACAGGCCACACAAAACTTCAGAGTTACACACTAGGCAGTACAGGATTTGAAAAATATAAAAGTTAAAACCTAAGGCATCGGTGGATGTCCCATCCCTGGAAGTGTTCAAGGCCAGATTGGATGAGGCTTTGAGCAGCTTGGTCTAGTGGAGGATGTTCTTCCCTATGGCAGGGGGATTGGAAGTAGATGATCTTTAAGATCCCTTCCAACCCAAACCATTCTATGAATTATGGACAGGGCTTTGATTATGAGAGCTTGGATGGTACGAAGGTAAAGTCACTAATTCAAAGGCTGAATGCAAAAGTTAGCTGGTGGCCCATGGGTTTCATTGTCACAGCATGGGAATGTTCCACAACTATGAATGTTTTAATTTTCATAGTACCTGGAAATAATTTTGTACAATGCAAGAGATGGAAAATTTTCCTGATCTGAATGAACTATATAGTTGCCTTCACATTTCATTATTCCAAATGCAAAATGTCATGGGATATTATTAATAATAGTCTTCTAGAAAAGGTATGTGAGACTGCCAGTTTAGATAGGAGAAACCCGTAGGCTTCTACATTTAAAAGCATGTCTGCAGGTTGTTTGCTTCTTTTAAGGAGTGCAATAGTGTGCAGCTTTCTGAGAAGCAGTGAAATGTTGATTTTTATTGTGGCAAATAGTGGTTGATTCAGAGGACTTCCAGCAATGAGAAAGTCTCAGAAAGCACAGAGGTCTGCCTCTGCCTGTTAGCCTTTCTCACTCCTCAGAGAAGAGCTTTGTGTTAAAGTTTCTTTGTTTCTTAGATGAAAAAATTCTCATGGCCTATTTTAGTAGTTTCAAGACAAGGGATTATATGGTCTATAAGATGAAAAAAATAGCATAGTTATTTTATTCTAAAATTAGTTGAATTTGAGAACTCAAATGATTAAGTTTTTTTAAAAGAAAAATATTTTCAAAAAGGCCGTAGTTTTCAAAATTTAGTTTTAATTCATGGAGACTCAAATTTCATTTTATTCTCTTTCCTGAGTGGGACAGGACAAGGCTGGGTGATAACAACAGAATACAGGATTCTTAGAAGCCATTAGAAGGTGTCAAGTTGTTAAGGAGCCCTTCTCTTGTCTCTTTCCCACAAAAACAGGTAACATGCTGTGTTACAACCCTTTCTGAATTTTTCATGGGTCATGTTGGCAAACATATTCTTAATGCTGTTTTCTAAAGGGGAATACCATTCTTTTATGTTCCCTAAAGCGGTGCTTGTTTACAGGAGAAACTTGTGAAGCTTCACGGTTGGGAAGAGCCCGGAAACTTACTTTCTGCATGCTCAAAACCACAGAGCACTGGCTTGTGTGCTAAAAACATGTGAAATGATTTAGGTGGATAGGATTCAAGTGATGCATTGCTTTTACAGCCCTTTGGCTGGAGAATCAACTCTTCTGGTCTGCATAACGCACTTCTTCCATCCTGGAACACCATTTTGGCTCATCTTCCATGGCTGTTTGTAGCCAGGCTTTGAAATCGTGCTTGTGAAGTTACAAACGGTAAGCAGGAATGGATAAAGAGGTTTCTGAATTTTGGGAGAGAAGAATAACCTTTTAAAGACTAATTCTAGGAACTTTTGACACACAGAGCACAGCGCACTGAATGTTGGTGACATTGATAGCTGGAGCTGGGAGCTGTGTCTCACTGCTGTCCAGTGGGTAATTGTGGAAGTCACGTGAGAGTGAAGAGCAATGAGAAAGAAATACAAGTCAAACTTAAGGAATAGCATGGAGAACAACATTTTTAAAGCTGCTTTTTGCATAGCCTTTTAGATAACCAGTCATATCCCTTTCAGTAGCCGAGTTTGTAGTACAATTAGATAATGTAAAGTTCTACGCTTGCAGCTCTTTAATTTACTGGACACTTCTTCTGAGTAAGGCTGTTTAATTAATTGGCAGTGAAAAATGTGCTGTGTTTGGCAAATTACATTTCTGTCAAAGCCCCTGCAAGATTCATTAAATCATATCTGAGAGTGCAGGAGCTGCCCTTCCTCAAGTGCTGGCTACGTATGTGTTAGGTGGTTCAAGTTTTACCTCTGACTACACAGTTACGTACACGTAATTAGTAAATCTAGCCTCTTTCAGCACCTTCCCAGGCAAGAGTAGCAAGACTTCTTAGGTCACTGCAGAATCTGACCATCTTAGATGCAACAGGCTGCAGTTCTAGGGCAAAATAAGGAATTCACTGAAGTGATGTATTTGTGAATACTGAAAAAGAGTGTGAAAAGAGGTTTAAAAAACTCCCCTGTCCCTTCCCCCAAAAATCTCACAACAACAAAAGAAAAAGCCTAAAACCAACTGGGAGCTAATCTCTGAAGTAGCATTTGATTTGTTGAAAACCTTCTGCCAGTTACGCAGCAGATCAAAATTTGTTCACTTTATGGTAGTATCCACTTTTTCATGCAAAAAGGAAAGCAAGGAGGTTTTTTTATGCCTCATTCGAGAGATATAGAATTGAATAAAGACAGACATGTTGGTGCAGGATTATGGTCCATTGCCAGATGTCTGTAGCAAAAAAGTATACACAAACTGCTTTGGCTGAGGTCATGGCCATTATTTCAATTCTGTTAAAATGACTAAAGAAATTATAGTGGTTGTGTTGTTGTAGTCCTGATGCTCTAAAGTGATATGTATCAGTTGCTCTGATAAAAGATATTACCCCTCCTTACAAAACTTGCTTCACTTAAATTATATTACAGTTTTTAAAAGAGGGAGAAAGGAGACAACAAGTGTAGCACTAAAGATAAGCATTTTGATAATGCTGGTGAAGGAGGACAATGTGAGACTTGGCTGAGGAGTTGGTGAATACCTGCCTTGGGCTTTGGAGGACACAGATTCTACTTTTTATCAGCAGATCCTCAGTTAGATGTCTGGCCTTGCCCAGATTCTGCAAACATATAAATGTGCACTCAGCCTTAAACATGTGAGTAATTAAATTTAAAAAACAAGAGAACTACTCCCTGCTAAAAATGCCAGCAAAAATGCACATTTCTTGGTCTGTTCATGGCTGAGATTTCTGATGGCAATAAATTTCACAAAGTAAATATTAGTTTGTTGACTACTGAACACAGTACTGTGGCACAAAGGAAACTTTTAGAGTCAAATCAAATAGGTGCAAGATCTTTTTGATAAACTTTGTTTGCCTTTTCAATGGAGTGAAACAGGCAATCTATGAGTTGACATACAAACCTATCTGTAATTTGATAAATTTGTTAACAATTTATGTATAGATTTGTACATCAATTCAAAATGAGCTGTCTTCTAACCCAGCAATGAATACTTTAATCCCTTCCCCTCTAGTGTAAGTCTCTCCACATCACCCACAGATTTAGGCTTTGTGAGGTTTGTCCTGTACTTAAAGTGCTATATTGCTTAAGCATGGATCTGTGATAATGTGTCCACATGCAAAAATTTTGTAGCAATCAAAGCAGCTCAGTTTTACTGGTTTTTTTTTCACGTTTCAGCAGGACCTGATCAAGAGAAGGCATTGCAGTGGCATTCAGGTATTGTCACTGATGTGCTGGGAGTAAATCTTGCCACTGCTCTGTTATATGTTTTTCATGGCTCCAGAGCAGTGTTCAGGAAGTGAGAGCTGATAGAATGAGGTGTACTTTGGTATTTGGTTTCCATTCAAGATGTAGTTACTGAAGGAGGAGCAACCTCTCTTCTAATCTATCCCGCAGCTCTGTGTTTTTATACACCTCAATTTTATTAACTGAGATGCAGGAGAGACTCTACAGATCTATTTTTTTCTTCTTGTTTTAAAAAGATAAATTTCACTGAAATAGACTTTAAAAGCTGAAAAGAAAGGTTCCCAGGCTATGACGGGTTACTGAGGTGTGCACTTCAATGTGCAAGATCAACTTGGAGCAGTGCCTGTAGATTGCCATTCCCTCCAACTTCATTTTGAAGCTTTGGATTGGTGCCAGGTTACTGCTCTGCACTTGTTTGGCTCCCATATAATTTACACATGGTTTTTGCAGTCAGTTCTGTTAGTATTTTATGCTATCTATTGATTTTATATTTCACTAAGTATTTTATTTCAAGCACTCCAAATAGCTCTAGATTTATGTTTCAAAAGTCAGGATGTTAAGAGAATTTTATAAATGAAAAATAATTTGGAAATCACCAGATGATGATTTTTCTGTAACAATTTAAAGTATTACCTAAAGTGATGACAGTGATCAGAGCAGCAAATGATCCACGAATGATGTCCAAAGGAACAGAAGCCAACACATCAAATAACAGGTGGGTCTCCCCTACCTAATAATAATAATAATAATCTATCAAGCAAATTTAATTTTAAGATGAAAGAAACAGCTTACTCAGCTCCTAAACTGAAGGCAGAGATTAATGAGAATCAATTGAAGCATTTAAAAAGAGTGCAAGCAGAGAGCTATTTTGGACCTCAAATATTCCCCTTGTCCCTGACAGAGGCAGAAAACTGGAAAGAGATGGCCTTACAGAAAGACCTAACAGATGAGTAACTTTCATAATAATTTTCTCCTCACTCAGCGGGAAGCTGTTGCATCTCCTATCTGCATTTGTATCCAGATGTAAACACATGTACTGAAAGTGTTTTTGTTTCATTTTTTAAATAGCTTAGCTGTAGCCATGATAAAGGAGAGATGGAGCAAAAATGCTTGTAAAAGGAGACAAAATACATTGGATAGTTCCCCTCTATAAAATCTCTGCCAACTAAGTTGTGCTGATCCAACCAATCCATCCTGCTGCATGTTTTATGACTCAGTATTATGGATGATTTTTCTGGCTCATTAGAAAAGTCCAAAGAGTTTACTGCTCAGAGCTTCCCTTTCTTGTTTGGCTGATCCTTGAGCTTAACTAAAACCCCACTGGTTTCTGAGACTTCTGCAGGAAGAACAGCAGGTGCCTTCCTGCAGAGATCTGGTAACACATCAGGGATTTAAATGCCTCGGGAGCCTGAGGATCCGTTACCAGCATTATTTTTCCTTCTAATGCTTCTGTCATGTATATTTTCCTGCCTGAATTAACTACCACTCTTAGAGTTTTCTAGTGCTCTATATGGTTTCTTCTTCATCTATTCCTCCTTGCATAACATCGATTTTCAAAAATGTTATAACACATTTAATTTTGAAGGACTGAATTCTCAGATGCACATTACTAAAAACCAAAAGGAGAAAATTCTTTCTTCATTCATCTAACTGCACCTATGGAATTCCTACTAAAACTATACTTAGAGAAGTACTGAATGACCAAAACTCCCAAAAATAGAGAGTTATTTCTCCTGGTTCCAGGTGATTTATATATCTTTTCTCTAGGGCATGCCAGCTGGAAACAAACAGCTCTGTATGTTCATAAATGAGTAGAACTCAGTCACACGCAAGAGTAACATGATGGAGGTTGCTACATGCAGTGACTGGCTTACTTGGTCTGGAAATAGATAGTGGTCATATTTGGGGTGACAGTCAGGACATGATAGCACTGCACAAAATTGGTTTTCATCACCAGAACATCCATATTCTGAATCAGCTTCTCATCTTGACCACTTCCTTGTGCTTGCTTTTTGGTAGTAGCTGAAACTAGCAAAACACATAAACCTCAGCTTACGTTCAGCTTAGAACTTGGCTCTTTTCCAAAACCACTTTTGCCATTCTCGTACTCCCACGAGTGCTACTACCCCTCCTCCAGTTCAACCTGGGGCTAACAAGCCCTTGCATCACAGGACTCCCCAGAGTTCACACTTAGGCAGGGAGGCTCTAAGAGTCCTGCTGCGATACAATTCAGTCCAAGTGTAAGCTGGGAATCTTTTCTAGCTGCAGATACTAAGGAACCTTTGCAAACCAGGTCCAAGAAGGGCTCCCAATATGCGAAAGATCTGGATGTTGTTATTCAGAGGAAAATTCACAAGTTGGATTTTGCGAATTTTAATTTTATACAGCTGCTTGTGGTTTTTGTTTGGTTTCACACAATGTTTGCCAAAATTACAGTCAAAATACTTGGTTCAAACTCTTTTTTTCTCTTTCCTGCTCTCCAGCACGTATCACTGTAAGAAAGTCAGAAAACACTTTACAAAACAAGGGAAAAATACATGCAGGAAAATTTTACAATATCAGCTTTGGCCAGTTCTAGTCCTGGCCACTATTAAACTTTCTACCAGTAGGTTTGCTTGGTTTAAATGAGTGCTTAGTAGTTTAACTTTACCCCTCAAACAACATTATAGAAACAAAAAACTCAGGGTTTTCCTCTTGATAATATTCTGACTCTGCTACATGGGCCAAAAACTAACCCTTAGAGAAGCTGAGTCTTTTCCCAGAGATAGTTGTAAAAAAGAAACTGAGGAAATCAAACCCAGTGTAATCCAGCTGGCTAATTAGATGAAACCTGGTATCCTTTCCTTGTGATGTGCATTTTAAGTCAGGGCTGGCATTACTCAGGTGGAGTGTCTTGCACGTGCTCCTAACAAACCAAAGGAAGTTAATTGCGTGAGATTTTTCTTACCTCAGGTTTGTAATGAGCTCAGAGTTACCATGTGGCTTAACTGAAGCTCACCCATGATATGTAGATGTCTCCATGTATTTCTTAAAGAAAGGGAAGGTTAAATAATAATTAATGGCAGATGATGTAGAGAGGTGTTTGTGTGTCAGTGTAAGGGGATTTTTTTTGCTTAGGCTTGTTTGCAGGAAACCACTTATGTCTGGCACACTGCCTGACTGACACTAAAACTTTCATGTTTCATAAAGCATCTTTGAAAACACTTAAAGAGCTGTTGGAAAAACAACCTCTTCTGGTAAAGATGATAATCCTTTTAGATAAACATCTATGCTTGTATATTTACCTGACCTGTACCTTTCTTCTCTTGCCTGTCATTAAGTTCCCAGACAGTAGCTCTTTCACTGACTGTTCCTTCCCTTGCCAGTACTGTCTTGAGCTTTTCCTCTTTGAGGGCTTTCAGTTTGTTCCTTTGCAGTCCCTAGGAATGGATGAGCAAGCTTTTGTATGGATCAGGGCATACTCATATGCTTGTCTGACAAGGATCTTCGGCTAAGATGAAGAAGGAATCCCTATGGGACCAGCAGGTTGAATTAAGAAGACAGAAGTCTTTCCCGTTTTTGCAGGAACTCATCTTTGTCACTTTGTTCTCACAAAGAAGGTATTGGAAAGGTTTCACAATAACTTAAATAAGCCAAGGGCCGGTCCTGCCTGACCAACTTAATGGCTTCTGTGATGGAGTGACTACACTAGTGGACAAGGGAAAATCTACTGATCTCATCTATCTGGACTTCTGTAAGGCCCTTGGCATGATGTCTTCATACTGAGAATCCTGTCATACTGGACATGTGTGCACTTCCTTTATACTTCATATATAACAGATTATTTTGGTCTCACCAATTTTTATTTGAAGACAAATATTCATTTCAATCTCAAGAAAATAATATTGAAGGAAGACATTAAACAGTACTGGTCCAAATATGGGCTCCTGAGGGACCCTACTCATCACTGCTCTCCATCTGGACACTGAGGAGTTGACTACTACTTTCTGGTTGTGAAAATCCGGCCAATGCATCATCCAACAAACAGTCCATGTCTAATCCTAGGCCTGCTGGTGTAACTAATGTGTCTTTCTAGCTTCTGTTGTGTCTCCATAATAATACACTTGCATGTCTCTGCCAGAATCCAAATGTCTTCTTGTCTGTCTTTGTTTAAAAATGGGCTTAGCTGGATTGCAAAAAATGGGCATTGCTGGCATGAACACTTCAGAAAACTGGATTTGAAAGGGAAGCCAAAGTTTTTTCTTAGATACATCCCATGAAGACTTGTTGACACTCAAAAGGGGATCTATAATATCTGCCACTGAAGAAGCTGATTTTTTCTATTCAATGTGCTATGAAATTCTGTGATGCCATTACTACAGTGGTATCTGACAGTAGAGTAGAAACTGTCTTACTAGATTTACTAGTCCCTACACTGCTGTTCTTAGTTACAACTGAGAGGTCAGCTGAAAGTGCTTCCTCCGTCCCTCAGGACTTTATATCCTTTCCTCCCATATGTACATCCATATTTTGTAAGGAGATATGCATCTTCTATGTATATCTTGAATTTTCATAGAAGCCTCTTCTAAGAAGAGTTTGTGACAGCCTCAGTCTGACTAAAGGCAGTACAGAGCTGGGTGCCCACAAAGCTGAGCCCTGTGCCACTGGAGAGACCTTGTCACTTGAAGATGTATAGTAAGAGCCACGAAAGATCTGCATGTGATGACATCATTTCCTGGTCTTTCTATTGTCTACAAACTTTCAGCTATACTGGCCAGAGTCCTGATTAACTAAGGTTTATAAAATAAGGGAAAGAAATTAAACCTAAACCAAAAGAAAACACCAAACCCTAACAGATAAGTAAAAATGAAAAGCAGTGCTGAGGTTGAAGCCTTCTGTTACCCTGACAATTGCCCAGAAAAATGCTGAAGGCAGAACAAGTCCTCTTTAGAAAGTACTTCTGGTGGCTGTGCACAGGCAGTTTCCTGAGCCATTGGTGAGGTAGGAAAAACCACACACATCCTAGATTCCTGGGAGTGGGAATGGGCTCTCCTACCCAGAAGTTTTTAGTTCAGCTGTTAATAGAAAGACAGGGATTTCCCAGTTTTTGATAGCACAAACTGATTTATAAACCTGTACTCCTTTCCATCTGTGGCGTTTCCTTTAAGTCCTCATGAGTGTGTCTAATAGACACACATCAGTTTGAAGAGCAGGTAGGTAATTCTTTTGTCCTGCTGCTTTTTCTAATATGATTCAATAAGTAGGCATAGTGGAGGCAACTACGTGGGTGGTGGTCACTCCTGCAGAGTTTGCCACGTCTGATGAACAGCAGCTGGAATGCTGAGAGAGCACTAGAGCAGGGCTGCTCTAACAGAGTGAAATTCTGCCTCTGTCTCAATCTTCTTTTGAAAGTGCTTCTGTTTCCTGCCCTGGGTGAATTTCTTGAACTTATTAGTTTACCTTACCAGATGAATTTCTGTTTCTCCTTCTCCTTCTCCACGAACACCACTTTCGAGTCTCCAACAATGCAAGAGCAGCCAGGCTTCAGGGCATTGGTCATCCCTGTTGCCTCCAGACCGGCACCACAGATCCGTTTAGCTGCTGGTGTCAGTGATTTAGCTGGCTTTGAAAAACTGTGGGTCAGACTAAGATTCAGTTTATTTGCTGTTTGCTCTTGCTGATTTTCCTGCTTTTTTGTATAGTCTCTTTCTCTCTTCCTGCTGTATCTCCAGGCCTTACAAAAGTCTGTACTGCCAGACTACTGCTTACATGTTCTTTTTTTGCCCATCTCTGTGATAATACAACCAATATTGGGCAGTCACTTAAGCTTCTCTTTGCAATAAAGCCTGTGTCAGAGTATAGCAGATTTTCAAGGAAGTGTTTTGGATCTCTGCTGGAAAAGGCTGAGATCCTTTCAAAGGCCAGGGACTACAGACATTTCTGTACTTATCAGTGTCACTGTATACGAGTGTCAAGAGGAGTGAGAGGAAAGATCAAGTTAAAAAAGTAGACTTCATAAACACTGAGACACTGCTTCCCCCATCTTCAGCAACTTGAAACAATTGTGGTTATGTCAGTTCTGCCAACTGAGTAGGGTGATAAATTATTCCAGAATGGAAGGCTGGCATGAAAATCTCCTTCTAGCAGTATTTTGCCTGGAAGAGTTGCATGTTTTCTGTAAGCTCTCAAAGTATTCTATTAGGTAATATTTATTTATAGAATTATATAGATTATTGAATATATTATTATAAACTATATATTTAAATATTTTTATTTATTAATATAATATTTTTTAATATTAATTAGTTATTTATTTAGTTACATATTTGAGGCCTGGGAAAAGGACATAAAGCAAAATCCAAGAGCAGGGATAATGTGAAATAGACAGACCAAAGGTGATTAAGTTGTCTGCCAAGAATTTGCAGAAGCCATTCATAACATTAAGCTTCAGTATTTTTTGGATTCCGGGTTGAGTCACCAGAATGATATCTATCAAGTTGTGGATATCCATGCACAGTCAAATGGCAATTAAATCCACTCCATAAAACTAATACTTAATTGCTATTAAATTAAAAGTCAGCTGATAATGTATTTTCAGTGTTATTGCTATCCTTGGGATGTGCAAACAGTTTTAGAGCACTGAGTGAGTGTTTCTAAGGTATCTGTGGGTCTGTGGTAAGATTTTACCCTTGTGCTAGTTAAGCTGTCATCAAAGCACTTTAGATGGAGACAGCAATAGAATAGTTTGGTCTGGAAGGGACTTTTGAAGGTCATCTAATCCAAACCCTCTGCAGTGAGATTAAAAAAGATAGGGCAGAATAGAGGGCTAAGTTGATTATCAGAACGGAGGAGGAGATCCACACATGGGGCTAAAAGGCTTATTCAAGTGTAAAATCAGGAGAGAATCTGAGAGCTTTTGCATGAGAGCTTTTCTGCTGTAGTGATCTAGGAAGAATTAAATCCTCCTCGTATTTCTGTGCTAAAACGATTATCATGTGGCATTTTAAGGTCATAAAAACCAAGTGATAATTCTCTACATATGGTCTGAAAACTTCACGACAGTGAAGCACAAGTCGAAAGTCAGTTTTGCCAGGCTGTTGGCTCCCGCAGCAAATGCGCATTATGCTGTGCAACAGTGGCACCCAGTGGAGGTTGGAATTACAGCAAAGTTTGTGGGTAAGGTCTGCCCGAATCCATCCCGTGTTTAGGACGGCAGCAGAGGATTTGAGAAGACAGGTTTATGAGGACCAAAGCTATGCACCACTGAAGCTTCCTCCTAAATCAAGGCATATCATGTCAAACGGGCTTTTAATCTGGAAAGTTTAGGCTCTCTTATCTATCCACAGCAAACTGGATAGAGTGACAACTGTTTTCCTGCAGGATAGACCCTCTGCTTTAACCGCATTAATTAAAAATAAAAAGTCCTTCAGCAACATCTAATGCAAGAGCATCCTGGGGAGTGGGGAAAAAATACCTTCTCTTCCTGCTACCCTGAAAGTACTGCCTGGATAGCGAGCTTGGAGAGAATGTGAGGAGCAGGATGTGTGCATGGGGAAAGGGGGACTAGAATTAAAGCATGGCTCCTCGTTCAGTTTCAGTCTGGGCCAAGATGCAATCATCTGAAAAGGCTGTAAGGTGCATGAGAGAGGAGTTGAGAGCAGGAGGAATGCCAGAAGTGTCAGGTGGGTGGGAAGGAAGTATCAAGGGAAAATGTCTTCAAGTTTTAAATTCAGGGAATGCTAACAGCAGCACCACCAAAAGTAAACGGTCACTAATAATAAGCTGTAAGCAGAACAACCCCCCTCAGTGTGGAGTCCTCAATATATTACAATGTGAAATATCAGATTTCTCTTAAAGAATGTATTATTTATTATGGGGTGCTCAACATGCTGCTCCATGAGGAATGAACTATCTATACTGGTCATCTTCTGCCTTTTGCTTTCTCGAGCATAATGTACTGCAAATTGTTGTGATGAACAGGGATTTGGGAACAACTGACACGTAGTGCTAAAGAGAATGGAGTGAATTAGAATAATGTTCCTGCACACGAGGTGCTGCTGAGCTCAGATTTCTGTTCTTGTTATAGGTAGGCCTACTCATAAGATCAGGAACATGTGATGAATGAGAATGATGATCGGATTTTCTAGAAAATGTCCATCTGTGACTACTTTAGCACTCTCTGCCCTTTGCATTTATTTTAGGATTTCATTATAAGCACAGATGCTTCGGCATTTTGTCCATGCTGGAATTATTCTAGGTCTGCAAAGAGAGTCTGGATGCAGGAAAACACCTTCCAGGACTTTCTGTTGATCTCGTTATTATTCAGTGTGAGAAACACTCAGATAATTTCTGGAGAAATGACAGTTCATTTGGACAATAATAGGTGGAATTATTTCAGTGGCCTATATCCACATATTATGTGGCTGTAGGTAAGTTTTTATCTTCATTTTATAGCACAGGGTATGAGAGGGAAATTAAATCACTCAGAAGTGAGAATCTGCCTCAAATGTGTAATGTGAACTTCATAGCTGATCCAAACAAGATGTTTTACTACTGTCTAGGTTGAGAAAGGAATTATAATGAAAGAGAAGGCAAAAAAGCTGTTAGAATAGGTTTCCAATTTATTTTTGAGTAAGATACTTGATTTGTTCTGAGCAAAATAATTAGAAGGCATAAGTCAGCTTTTAGTTACTAAAGATTGCTCCTGTCTCATCCTGTATCCTGGAAGAAAAACTGGGTTACAAGTCACAAGATCTCGCCTAGGAAATATTCATGGATGAAGCCACATGACTGACTTCCTGCTCCTGTTAGCTGAATTTATTTATGTGTTTAAAGGCTGTGACAAATTGCTTTTCTCCTCACTCAGAAGGGTATTTTTGATGATTTGTGCCCCAGAGAACTGGCAGTGTTTGAATTTTCCAGCCCATGGACTTCTGTGTGGCTGTGTCAGATGAGGTTGAGAAACACACCCTGAACCTTTATTTTACCAGCTTTGCCATTGTATTAATGATATTGATGTTACTCTGAGTAAAAATTCTGTGTTTGCTGCTCTCCTTTGGTTCATCTTCCCTTCAAGCTCCTTTAAACATGAAATAACACACTTGCATCTAATTTTTGGGCACATTTCTCTGCTAGAAGAATTTCTGTCTTGTATGAACCAGTAAAAATGAAGCACTTGCCACAAAATGTATGAAGAAGGTAAGGCACTTAGGACCTCAGCCATTGGAGAAGACATTAGGACAGAGAAGTCAATTAATCAGACCAGGACACTCAGCCCAAAAAAAAGGACAGGTAATTGAGACATACTCATGTAATTACAATTGATTTTTCTTACAGAAAAAAAAAAGCCCCAAAAGACAAAGAATGACAACTGCTGAAAGTGGTAATGGCAAAGGAAGTGATTTTAAGTGGAGATGACACTTCTTTTTCTCTCTTGGTTTTTAAAGAAGCTATGAGTGCTGACTTCTAATCCTTCTAGTCCTAAAAAGAACAGTAAGCCTACACCAATAAGCAGTATTTTATAGTTCAAATAAGGAGAACAGAGAGGGAGAGATAGGAAATGATATAAAAATCAAAGACCTTTTCGGTAACATGGATTAAGATTTACAATTGAATTAAGAGAGATCAGTTAAAACACATTAAAAGCCAACTGATTAGAATGTTTTGGTTTTTTTTTTCCTTTAAGAAGAATGGTTTGTGGCCAGTTATTTTGAACAAAAAACATTTGCACTTTCCTTTAAAATCATTAAGGCCTTGGAATAGGTACTTGCATTTACTTTGGTCATTCATCTTTGAAGTGACTCCTGTATTTTACTTCTGGTTAAAGCTGCTCTTCCCTAAGGCAACCACGGATCCAAGTCATAAGTGTCGATAAAGCCCAGCCAACATCTCTGCTGCTAATGGGCAACTTGTCCATAGTGGCTGGCAATGGAGACGACTGAGATATCCTGCAGGTTTTGTGCATTAGGAGTGGGAAGCATTGGCTTTGTGTCGTGGCAATGACCATCTAGAAGGTGGTTTGGATCTACCTTGCTTTGGAAATATCTTTGCTCAGTGATGGGACTAACGAACCTCCAGAGTTCATGGCAAATCTTTGCTGTTGGCAGTATGGGAGTTATTTTTATGGGAAGCAATATGGAAATAAGGGCTATTGGTAGCTGATATGGGTGTTAGGAAAAATCACAGTCACAGACAAAACTCCAACGATTCACTCTGTTATATGTCCACACACAGAGCTGCTTCAAAAACTGGCAATTCTATAAGTATTTTGAAAACAAAAGCCCACATTTCCATGCAAGAACTGCTATTCAGGTTTTTATACAGAACTTTAGAGATGATGTTGTGGATAGAGCACCTAAGTGCCTAGGCATTATGAGAGTATGAATAACCGTAAAGACCTATGGTGACATTTGGGACAATATGGGACGTGGAACAGTTCTTAGCTTACCTAGGTTTGGGTGCAAGGACTTTTACTGGTGGCTCCTAATTTCACTGAGGAGTGCTAAGAGTTCAGTTTCTCATATGATTAATATGCCTCAATTGCAAGGCACTTTTCACACATTTTAGGTGAAACCAAGCCTGAGGCATGTTCTTTATTCGTGGAAAGTGAGAGAGCCAGCAGTTCTTAGCACACTAGAGACTCACTTCAAGACAGTTTTGAATGACCTTTACTAGAACATCTCTTCCTCTTATGTAGAGAGGAAAGACAACATGTGAGAGAGACTGGCCTGAATTTTTTGTTTGGAGGCTACTAATCTAATGTTAAACAATATGGGGGATATTTTAAAAAGTCATTTGCACTGATCATTCCTTTTTTTCCTTCAGGATCCTTGTTGGATTTGAATTTGATATAATTTGTTTATGTTGCATCTTGTTTTGTGTGGTTTACTTTCCTCATCAGACATCAAAGTAAATTTCAAAAAAATATGCTAAATTCATCTTTGGTGAAAAATGGTGGGAGAGACATAGCACAGACTTTGCAGTGGTTTTTCCCTCACAGTCACTATCATTGCTTTCAGTGGCAGCTCAGGCATGTTACACTTTCCCAAGGGTGAGAAGGATGTGACCAGAACTCTGCCTGCTGCCCAGTGAACCTGGACATATTTGTATTTTGAGACGTGATGCTAATGTAAATGGAATGTCCTCAGTTATTTCTTCCTCTTGTTCTTTGTCAGCTGTAGAGATGAAGTACTGGAAAAATATTTCCATTGAAATATTTTATTTGCAATCTGAATTTTTCTAGGTTAGCTTGCCCAGATAATGACATAAATTTTGTTTTTTATTGCTTTTGGGAATGGGGAGGGCACTGCAGGCAAATCTCAGGAGAAAATCCAGTAAACCATTGTTTCTTTCTAGACAGTTGTCCTTCAAAACAGCATTTTCTTCCTTCTAGATGCCTTGAATTTGATTTTTTTCTAGAAGTTTGGTACACTTCAATCTAAAGTTACATTCTTTAGCCTCAAAGATTCAGTAGTTCTAGTTTCAGAGTGATATGTATATATCCCAGTGTCCTGGCTGCCACGTTTTTCTAGTAGCTCCTCTAGATTTCGTGTTCTGTTATCTCTGCTTCCCTCTGAAACAGAACAGGCCCTAATCCTGGGAGCTCTCCTGGAGCCGGGAGAAGCCCTGTACCATTCTGTGGAGACCTGCAGTGGCTCTTCTTCTGTTCATTATGGACTGGCAGACAACAGAGTGCAGCTTGATCGTGTGAAATTTCTTGTCCAGACTTGAGATTTACAGATCTGGAGGATTCTGTTGCTTTGGAATATGGAATGGGAGTTTTTACTGCTTATGTGAAGTGAGCCTTGAGTGTTATTGGGGAACTCTAATATTTAGTACTTTGTAGTTGTTACATTCCTTCTGTCATAACGTCTCTTGCATTTTTCTAAGAATGAGAAAACTGGTTTGTGGATTAGGGACAATATTAGAAAAACAGGCAGTGACTGGATGACAGAATCAGAACAGTATTTGGGACTTTCCTAAACAACATGTTTGTTTTCCCAGATCTGTGCAGCTAAAATACGGCAAATTGAGGTCTTGTCTTTCCATAACATAACACTTACGCATTTATCTATCTAAAATACCTGGAGAAGATCCTGGGCTATTAAAGCTGGAATCTGCTCACTAGGTAAATTCAATTTCAGTCAGTTCTGACCTGTTTCTCTGATGTGAGATCAGTTTATGAAAATAAGCTGACTTGGAAACATGATTTTGAATGCAGATTGGAACTGCCCCAGTATCAAAGCTCTGTGTTGCACTTATCCTTGGAAATTTTTGTGCTTGTCCTTGGATTTTCCAATTTATGTTGGAAGAATAATCTCTATTGAAAGTGTAACAAAATTTCTGGTTTTCTTCTTCCTAGTTCAAACACTAGCTTAACTTTAAATACATGTGGTTATTATCATTCATAAGAGTCCTTCTTTATGTTGAGATCTTTTAAGGCAGCAAAGAATATTGAGTAGAAGGAAAATCAAAATTCAGCTTGTAAAAATATTCCATTTTCTCAGCATCTTAGGATTGTCCTTACTTCTTCTAAGATAGAATCAATGTAGCAACTGTATTTGACCAAAGAGCAGCACTGGAAGGTGCTAATGGAGAGAAAAACATCTGAGATCACACTACCTGGTGACTCCTAGTAGACCTCTGACTGCTCATAAAGATTGTATGCAAGCAGCTGATCTTAAACTTGAATTTCTTAGGCTTAAAGCAATTCTGAAATTATTTTATTGCCACTGCAGTCATAGAAATAAATCAATGTTTGTAGGAGACCCAAGGAAATTTACCTAACTGTCAGGAGAGGAACCTTAGGACCAAATAACTTTGGTCTGCTGTAGCCAATAAAGTTCTATCAATTTTCACCAGATGAAAACTGCTCCTTTCTCACTTTTTTTGAATTTTTTGTTTAAATAAGGGTAGCAATTTCCTCTGTTGTTATTACAACACGAATGGACTCTTATTGAGTTGCTCACTAAAAGTTTTATAGCTAAAGTACTGTGAGTGTTTTCATTATAAATGGGTATCATAAAACTCTATAACTTGCTTGTAAAAATTCTCTGCCAATAAAAATCTGGCACATCCAAGGTTGGTTCTGGAGCTAATTTATTTAAAATAATTTATTAAAATAATTGAACAGCCATTGTGAAGTAATGAATGTAGCAAACAATTCTATTAATGCCTGGTGCCTCATAGCGCTGTTCTTAAAAGCAACAAAAATTTTGGGAAGAGAAACATGGGTGAAGCAGTGAGTCAGTTTTGCTAACTATGTGAATTTAGACACAAAAAAATTTTTCAGAGCAAGTTATATGTATATATTTAATACTTTATATTATATAAGTGTTCTACTATTATGCATTTGATTAGTGTATATATGATTCAAATACTGCAGAAGCCTTGCATTTCAGAGACTGGGTATTTTTTAGGCTAAACTGACTGACAGCATTGAAATGAGAAATACTTGCAGGAAAATTGTTTGCATAAAGATCTTTTTCTTAAATGTGTTTGCAAAAATCTCATATTTCGAATAACAGTAAAAAAAAAGCGCAACATCTTATGCAATGTCCATTGCTCAAACACTTTCTCTACCTCTCTAATATATCTCTGCTTTCTGCTGTGGTGTTTCCATTGTCATAATTTGAGAATAGAGTAGGGTTGTGTTTGTATGTAAGTCATGGTATAGTGGTATACACCTGGTCAAGAATTTTAATTCAATGAGAGAAGTTGTATATGAAATTACAGTAATAGTAACAACAGGGATTATTAAAATTATTAATTGAATTTTTAGTATAATCAAGTTAAGGTTTCAAAGTTTTGGCTTGAACAAATGCAGAGTTTTAGCAGGAAGATTTTCAGATACTTTTCCTGAGAGAGTAAAGACATTATGAAGAGTTAGATTAGGTGATAATGAGTGGCTGTGACCTCCATGCTGCTCTTTTTGGATAGAGACCCTTTCTCATTATTGTAATAGACGAAGAGGATCCTCTAAAAATGTGGTGTGCATGTTTGTTTTTTTTCCCTCATGAAGAGGTACACTAAGAGACACTTCTTGAAAATAAAATCCACGGTGTCAACACCAAAGCCTAAATGATACAAAGTAATCAAACATGTTGAAAGAGTGTCCTCATTTTTAAATGCCAGGCACCAGGTGTTGGAGAATATGCCCTCACGCGATGAAGTGTCTGTGACATTATTTATTTAAAAGTAGATGATTGGAGCATGTTTTTCCAGGGAGAACATCTCATTTTCTGGAGTGCCCTACTATGCATAACCCTGGAGCCCCTGTTTGTTTATAGAAATAGTTGAGGTGGGTATTTTTCTTTTTCTCAGACTATGACCCCCCAGGGTAAATAAAAATGACGGCTATGTGAAAATGACTAATATACGGTCTTTCCTTAATTCAGACTTCAGGTCCCAGTATCTTGTTCAGCATTCTTGTACAACACTTGACAGTTCCTCTCATCTTGTTGACAAGTCCTTTTTTGGGTCTGTGTGGCTTCATTTTAATGGATTTCAGACCCCAAAATATACTATATAAAGCCTTATCCATTATTTAAAAGAAACAAGCATGTACTTTCTGGAATTTGTAATGCAGATGCAGATACCAAGAAAACCCTACAAATAGGAATAGATTCTTGCAGCTTAAAAACAAGGCAATGTATCCAGCCCTCAAAAATGTAGGGCAAAAGAACCTGAGAAACATTTGGTGTCATGTGTCACATAACTTCAAGAATTTAATCTTTATCATATGTGAGCATAAATAGTTCTTCCCTATTCTTACAAGGTTCTGACCCTACAGGTAACATAGTCATTATATTGGGATTGTTTGACAGAATAGGAGAAAGAGAATGTAACAAATGGTGAGCACAAGGGTCATTGCAAATGTCTTTTTCCCCTCCTCCCCCAGCCACCGTACTCATTTGTGACCTGTGATTTTCCTTCTGTTTTATCAAATCATCCCACTTCTGTGAACACCAGCTGTGGCTGAGCAGAAGCACCTGTACTACAGATGACTTCCACACAGCTGCAAGTGAATTCCTTTGCAGTCTCCCCTCCTGCCCCTTGTAGCCACTCAGTGTTGATCCTGTAGAAATGGAGGGATATCATATTGGAGGAGTAGATCAGGAAAGCTGAGTTTATCCTTGGGTATTTCACTTACGTTTGTAGACAGTAGTTTGAAGCAATGTAAGCTGTGATTTATGGGAGTGGGAAAATGTGAGTTGCTAGGCTAATAGCAGTGTAGTGCCTGGTTTCTTTTATCAACCACAGAAATACTTTAAAGGCTGTCTTATCCTTCATATGAGTCCTCAGTATTGAGGGAGTCCAAAGCCGGCTATTCTCTTATCCTTGAAGCAAAGACAAGAGAGAAGTCTGGATATCTATCTTACTGATTTGGTCCACCCTTTCTGTAAAATGACTTATTCTCTATTGTCTCTTCAACAAACAGTTGTACTTTTTATCTGCAACAAACTTAGAGCATCTCTGAGTGCCAAGGAACCTGAATTCTGAGGCGCAGGGCTGCTTCCTCTTGGTTTCATAGGGAGAAAGGGTTTACATACAATTTATCTTTTGACTCCTAGTCTGCCCAGAATAAGAAACTTCTTATTTCATCTTGCTCTGCAGTTTGTTTCTCCCTGCGACATGGATGTAAGGCTGCTACTCAAGCATTGCCACATTTAATGCATCTCTCAAGCTGATACAGCCAAATGTCTTTTTTCTAATGCCATATAAGAGTATTCCTCATATAAACCAGATCAACTTATACTTCTCCTTGATGGACAAACGTCAGGAAGAACAAATACCTCTTCATCAGCCTGACCACATCTGAAGGAGGCAAGTTTTAAAGGGAAGCTCTAGTCAAAGTTGCTGCAAACCAAAGCACAACTCACTGCCAGTTTAGATACAAAGCTAAAGTTATTGACAGAAGTTTCAAAGCTAATGAGTTGGGAACTGTTCAACCTTTATTCAGCCCCACACTATTCTGTGGTGTACAAAATAGGGCTTATAAATTAGGTGCCATGGCCACTGTTGTACAGCATTAGTTATAAAAATCATTGCAGTTTTTTTCACTGGTCACTGCAGCTGCCATGGAATTGCTGCAGTAGTTTGGACTACTTGGGATTTTATTTGGGGGTGTTTTAGTGGCACCCCTTTGTTACAAAATCATCTCATTTTCAAAACAGCTGACCAAGTGTTCATCTGGTACAAATCAGCACAGTTCTCAGCTAAGGCAGTTTTTATCTGCAGAGCACTTGCAACACAACTGCTCAAACATAAAAGATCATTATGTGCAAGGTAAAATACTTTTGTACTTTTGCATTTCTTTAAATGTAGAAATTAAACAAGGCTTGTAGATCTTTCAAGAGGCAGAATAAATTACAGAACTTTACATAGGCTATACCTCAGCCTTGATGATCAGAAATTCAATTACTCAGTAACAAGTTATGAAAATAACAGTATGTAGTTTTTGCTGGATGAAGATGATAATCCTCCCTCCCCGCCTTCTTTCTCAGTCACCCTCTTCCTCATCCTATAAATTTTAATGCGTTTGGGTTTTTATCCACCTTTATATATTGGGTTTGCCCTGCTAATGTTCATGTCTTCACCTACGTAGTTAACCTGTCCTAGCTTCAGGTAGGAGGTGCTATTACACAGCATGTGTGAAAGGATAAAAGACACAGCTCTGATCTGTTCTTGACTGTTCTTGACTGCTGGATGCAGCCTCTGCTCTTGAAATTCTCTTCTGGTAAGGCTGAGATTGTTTAAGGGGCAATCCCCTTTGTGATATTGTTTCTATGTTTGCTACCTTCTATCCGGATCTCAATGTCTCCCTTTTATGCTTTCATTAAAACTGCTTCAGAATCTGCTGGTTCTTTTTACCTGAAGCACATAGATTCAGACTGATAGTATTATCCGTGGATTCGACAGTGGAAAATTATCTGATAACCTGTAAGACTTTACAGTCTTACTAAATGACTCTGGAGATCAGTTTAGAGAAGGCAAAAGAAAAGTTTTGAGGAAATTTGCCGATATGTAGGGATCATCTGAACGCTCAGTGAGCAAACAGGAATGGTAGGGAAAGTCATGCAATGAGAAAAGGCCTTCAGCAGCATTTTATACAGATGAATATAGACATTACTAAAAGGAAGGCAATGGGTCTTGGTTTCCAGAGTGGTATGGAAAAACTGCCTTAAACCTCCCTGTGGAAAGCACAGAATCAAGACTGCTGTTGTGTGTAATATTTCAAATCGTGAAGTCATAAATGTAACTCATCCCAAGTTCTGTATTACTGTCTTTAACAGATGCCTAGTTTTATTTAATATTTTTAGGAGGAAGGACAGGTATACTGAAGAAAGAAGACTCTTGCCCCAGAACTCATTCATTCCTGTTGTAGAAAAAAGAAATTATTTCCTTTCAGAAGACTTGATTTATGCAGTAACATGGTCACACATTTATTTTGTCACTTGGATTAAGTTTGTACAACAGGGCTATGCTCGTAAGGATGTAAGTTCCTGGCATTTTTCCAGTTATCAATACTGAAATATTAGTGATCAAGAGCTTACTGAACGCCATTCCTCAAATGCAGGGGCTCCTCAGCATCTTGTTGCATTCATGGAATTCATTTGTTTGCATTATCTGGCTAACTGGTTCTTTTGTATTGCCAAGGTGATGAACAGATTTGACATTTAGCTGATTACTTCACCAAAATTAAACAGAAAACAGGGCAGCCATCCAAAGTTCCTTTCAGTGTGAAACCTAATTATAAAAATGCTTTGAGCAGCAATTTCTTTTTGGATGTTAAAGTGCTTTTATTAGATTGTTCCCCTGTCATTTTAAAATTTATTGCTAGACACTTATAAATGGGGTTGCCTGCTGAAGTAGAATTATTTTATTTTCTATATTTAAGATGGGAGAAAAAATGTATGGAGCAAATTTTAGGCTGAATTTGCTAGTATTTTACATGTTTCTGAATAAGAAGGAGAATAACTAGTGCTGGCTTTCATAGACCCAAAATATGTAATTTATCTTTGTGTTGAATAAAATCATATTTGCTTTTTTTATTCACAATTCAGCAACTCCCAATTTTCAAAAACTATTACTTAGCAAATAATGAAATCAAATATGTAATTTAAAAGTTGAGTGCAGCCCTGTATTGTTAGAAGCTTGTGCTATTAATGTAGATTTACACAATTACCGGCGATAGAAAAATCTAACTGTGTACTTGTACCTGTCTGTCATAAGCCATTACCTGTTCTCAAACAGCATAAAAGTAGTCTTAAGTCATTTGTCAAGGTCATCGAATAAGAGTTGGCCAAGTGAATTTTAAGCAGTAAATTTAGAGCTGGAGACTGCTGAACAGATCTTAGAAGAAGTTTCTTGTGAAGTATTTTTTGAATGTCTTGGAATGTGTTTAACTTTTTATATGCCTGTTGTTATTAACATCCTTTGGACTCCAGACAAGGTGTGATCTGGGGAGATTTCAAGGTGACAAAATTGTCGGGTTTTGCATATGATATTGTCTAGCACACTTTGGGTACTAAATCATCTTGTGAGGACATAGATTAATTCTTGACACTGAGATCTATTAATATACCTTGAAGCCCAGTGAATTATGTGGATCTGCTGTTTCAAGCTGTAGAATTCTGCCATAACTAGGAGGAAATATTTTGCTGTAGATAGATTAATGTTGAAAGCTTGTCGAGAAAAAGTTTAATGTTGAAAATTTATTCTTTCTCTTTTTGCCAGTACTAGAGCTTCTACAATAAATACAATTTGTGACCTGAGGAAAAATAGGGATATAATTTCTTTTCTATTTATCTGTGTTATTAGAATTTCAAGGATATAGTCTATTCCCTATTAAAAACTGCATCCCAGTGAATAATCTTACAGAGGGTAATTTTTACTCCGATCTGAGAGCTTTTCTCATGAAATACAGTAACTATCAGTGCTTATCAAATAAGTTAATTCATGCCCATTGCAGGATAAGTAATTAAGATAACTCAACATTCTGTATTAATAAATAACAAAATGAGAATAAGAGACTTGCTAAGTACCCTCTCTGAAGATAATGGATGTGACTAAACATGGATGTTCTGAGGAAGCTTTGAGTTGACAGAGAGCGCAGTCTGAACAACAGAGCTAAGAAGGAGTCTTAGAGGGTGTACGACACAAAGGTGGGTTTGTTTCTTGTTTGAGTGTTGAAGTATTTTTCAGTACTAATCCTTCTTAACTCCTCTTTGCATCTATAAAGTGTCCAGAGCCGGGGGTGTTTAGCCTGGAGGAAAGGAGGCTTGGGAGAGACCTTATCGCTCTCTACAACTGCCTAGAAGGAGGGTGGAGCAAGGCTGGAGTCGGCCTCTTCTCCCAAGCAGCCAGTGACAGGACAAGAGGAAAAAGCTGCACCAGGGAAGGTTCAGGCTGGACATCAGGAAGGATTTCTTCATGAAAATGATTGTCATGCACTAGAATGTACTGTCCAGGGCGGTGGTGGTGTCACCATCCCTAGAGTCACTAGAGATGACTGGATACGGCACTCAGTACCATGGTCTAGCTGACAGGGTGGCATTCAGTCGTAGGCTGGACTCAATGATCTTGGAGGTCTTTTACATCCTAAATGATTCTATGTTCTAACTGCTTGCTTGTCAACATGATAAATTATTCAGGGCTATGTTAAATGGGGAGAAACACATTGCTGTTAATTTGAAAGTTCACAGATTATGCCCCTGTGCACAGAGAACATTCCCTTGCTGTACTTGGGTGCTAACAATGATCCTGATGGATGTGCTCTGTTGCTGTCTTTCATTGTGTCAGTGAGTCTCCTATAGTCTAAACCAATACGTGTGTATATGATCTATCTGACTAAACTGTGTAAGAACACTTCAAACACTCTAAAATCATAAACCTAAGTCATTTCTCATTTTTCTGTTTCCCTTTGAAGTAAGCAAGGGATGTGTGGACTTGGCTTTAATATAAGTGCTGTGCAAGCTCATCAGGAACATTTTGGCCAGGGCTGTCTTAATAGCATTCTTTTCAAACCTGTGTTTGCTTTGGAACAATTTCAGGGAAAAGTGGCAAGAAAAGTATGTCTGTTTAGAGCTTAGTGCACACTCAGATTCGAGTCTTGTGGTAGAGCTCAAATGAGGCATAGTAGCAATTAGCATTTGCTTATCGGGGCTTATTTTGGATTCATTTTTAACTTCAGATGTCTGTCAGAAAAGACTTTGTTTGACCAAAATTGATTTCACAGAAACATTAAGGGAGAAGGAACTGCAAGACTTTTGGCAGGTCAACAAACTCGTATGCTGAACTCATTTGTACGTGCCAAACTGAAACTTCCTGCGTCACAAAGGCCACCGAGTTATTTTTGAAAATAAGCGGAGTAGTTTCGTCACCGCCGAGAAAAGACAACTGGAAAACCATCTTTGGTTGCAAAAGTGCTTCCTACGGTATTTCTAACTTCTGCCAATTGTTATTCCATAGGTTGATGGGATACTGTGCCTGGCTGACATTCTCACTGATAACAGCCATTCTGAAGCTACACATGCAGAAGCAGCGGCAGTAATTGCCCAGATCACATCTCCACACCTCACGTTCACTCAGCATCTCAGCAGCTTTCTGGAAAATATGGAAGAAATTGTGACAGCACTTGTCAGTAAGTTTTCTACAGGACTTCTGAGTCCAGTTAAAATAACAGGGTAGGACTCTTTCATTAGAAATATTCCCTAAATAATGTTTACCATACTTCCCTTAACAGATAAAATAACAATTTTAAAGTTTGAACCAGAGAATTCTGAAATTACATAATATTTTTTACTCCAGTCCATGTATGAATAGAATTTATGCATGTTTGTAAAAATAATATCTGTGTCAAAATCTGCCTTAAGAGCCTCAGGAAAGACTCGGCAAAGCATCCTCTTGTCTGATGTTTGTCTATAAAAGAGCAATATTAAGAGCTGCTAACCTTTATGCCTGTTCTATTTTCCAAATTTGCTAGAATTCAAGCTCACCACTACATCTGCATTTGTACAATAATTCAGAGGAAAAGCAGAGTGTCCTATAATCTATAGGTATTGTTAAAAGAAAAGAAAAGATCTGTCTTTCTTGTCTAGGCCTCTGATCCATGGTAAAATGAGACAAAGGTAACAGCAAGATTTTTCTTAACCTGGGTCAGTGACAATACTTTGAAAAACAAGATGACATTTCTCATTACTTCGTAAAGAGAGGAACATCTTATTTCTGGGACTGTGCTCCCTCCCTCTCAAATACCAGAAGCTTTCATTCAAGCATTCTCTTCTCTCTAGTTTGGAAATTCAGTTTCCCAGAGCTCCATGTCAGAATGTACTGTTTGGGTTTTCTAGTTTGATTTCTCATGTATAATGGATCAGTACATTTCGATATTTTTCTAGTGAACCCAGTGGTTACACTTAAACTGTAGCATTTCAATTTGAATGCATGTTTTTTTGTGTTTGGGATATTTTTTTTAAAAGATGATAAAAAGAGTAGCACCAGTGCTTGAGGATTCTGCAGTGGCTGGGAATTATTGTAGATGTATTTAGGCATTCTTCAATAGGCCCAAACAGAACCAGTGATGCAGAAATCAGGGGAACAATTTATTCCTGATGTCCAGCAAAAAATGGAGAAGCCTGTGCCCTGACACTGCCCTGAATCCAGCAGGTGGAATTAACCTGTGCTGAGCTTGGTTCTCTTGTAGCTAGAGGCATCTGACCTGATTTGTTTCAGATGATTTTCTGGGTTATTATGATGTACCACAGTCAAGGGCCATTCTGAACAGCCTATCCAGAAGGCATTAGCTGGTGGATCATTTCCTCGATTGTTGCTGTTTAAGTTCCCCGGGAATTTTAGTGATATATATATTCTGCCCAAGAAATGTAAGCATTAAAAATAGAACATGTATAACTTTACAAGACCCATTTCAGTAATCACACACCAGTTTCCTTGTAATATTTATAACTCAGTAATTGAATTACTGTAATATGTTTAATTTTTAAACCATGCAGAAATCCCATTACCAGGTGATTCACTTCTTAGTTAAAGTATGTATGTACAAGGGATTAAAAGGTATCTGACTCTTCAGCACTTCTTATTGAAGTTAAAAAATATGCAGGACAATTCTTAGCTACAGAGAATTAGATTTAGAGATAGGCAACATGTCTATGTACCTTGCTCTAAAGAAGAGGTTATATAACAGAATTATTCCCTTATGGATCATTTACTGTTAGCTTTCTGCCTCCTGTATTTCATTTTATTTAGTTATATCAAGCTTTATTTTGAACAACATGCAGTGAAATATTCCCAGTAGAATGGTATACTAGGTAGAGCATATCATTCATTAGAGATTGTAGTGAGGTGGGTGTTGGTCTCTTCTTCCAAGTAACAGGTGACAGAACAAGAGTGAATGGCCTCAAGTTGTGCCAGGGGAGTTTTAGATTGGATATTAGGAAAAATTACTTCATGGAAAGGGTTGTTAAGTGCTGGAAAACGCTGCCTAAGGAAGTGGTTGAGTTGCCATCCCTGGAGGTATTTAAAAGCTGTGCAGATGTGGCACTTGGGGACATGGTTTAGTGGTGGACTTGGCAGTGATGGGTTTGGTTGGAACCGATGATCTTAGAAGTCTTTTTCCACCCTAAACCACTCTATGATGTTACATAATTGACAAAATTAAGTTTATTTTTTTGTTTCCTTTTTTTATCTCGATGTTTATGAACTTAATATTGGCTAATAAGATCACTATTGCAAATTGCAGATGCTTAAGTATTGCCTTTAAATGCTGCAATGAAGGGATGACTTTTATTCAGCTCATTTTCTGCATTCCTAGAACTGTGCCAAGAAGCCTCATCAGGTGAAGTTTTCCTGCTGGCTTCAGCAGCTCTTGCCAATATTACTTTCTTTGATACCATGGCTTGCGAAATATTGCTCCAGTTAAATGCAATGAAGATTCTCCTAGCAGCGTGTTCCGACAAACGCATAGTGGACACTCCATATTCCCGGGACCAGGTGAGGAATTTGTCAGCAAGGCACTGTCACATTTGTGTAAAAGCCAACAGATTTCAGCACTGTGTCTGTTTTGACATAGTCAGACCTAAGTTTCTTTCATGTATCCCTTTCTTGGTTCTTTTCAGTATATGCCTCTTTCTTTATCTGCTTCTGTTCCTTTGGTTTTGGTTTGCTGTGGGTTTTTTTAAATGAGCATTACAAAATATGACAGCTTTAATGTGATTTTCAAAAAAAGGAAAAAAAAAAAGGTGCCGTTCCATATACCTAAGACAGTAAAATTTTTTTTTTCATCATGAAGTTGGCCAAACGGTGACACAGGCACCCAGAGAGGTTGTGGAATCTCTGTCTTTGGAGGGATTCAAAACTTGACCGGATGGAGCTTTGAGGCAAAGATATAAATGGAGCCTAAATATACAGCTGTCAGTTGAAAGATGAATTAGCTTCAAAAGCTGAATAAGGATCTGATCCCCAGCCCATTGACGTCAGTGGGCTTCGGACCAAGTCCTAACTGCCTGGTAGATGGTTTGCAAATTTTTATTGGCAAATACTGCTAATGTACTTTTGCCTTTCCCTTTCCTTCTCACCAGTATTTTTAATTTTTTTGTTTTGGTAAAGGAACACAGAATATTAAAGGTCTATGCTAATACACAGATGAAATGAGAGGGAATTCTTTTGCTCCTCTCAGGAATGCCTATGCAGTGGGGTGATGCAGAGGCACTGCTTATTTGGCATCTCAGCGATTAATTTTGCCTCAGCAGAGTAACATGCATGAGGCCTGAGGGCTCCAGCAGTGATTACTGAGGGATGGAGGTTGGTACTCAGCTCCCTTAATCTACTTCTGTTTGTGAGACCTTGTGACTGTAACTAGAAGTCCATCATTCAGGTCTCACAACCTTCCCCTTCACACCTCTGAAGTAGCCAAAAGATGACTTATGGTAGATTTAGGATCTGCACTGCCACAGAAGGCTTTGTTGACCCTTAACCAGGAGCCAGGCCTTGGAGATTGAGGCACAGCGGACCCTAGAAAATGATTATTGGTGTTCTAGAGGGGTTACTAGGGCTGCTTTAGCTTATATTAATATCACTTACTAGTTTTTCAGCTCAGGACTGTGTATAAAAAGATAGAATTAAGCCATAATTACTGTGTTGCTCTTTAGACAAAGTCAAGGATATCAGCTGTAGTGTTGACATGGCTGTGTACTATTAAATATGTAGAATTCTTCAAGTACATTTTTTTATTCCTCCCGTATGCTCTCATAGTTTTGATTTCCCTATGTCTTTATGGCCTCATCTGAATTCTGCTGTGAGTTTGCAGTTTGTTCTGTGGGTAGCACAGCAAGCCCCTTCTTTTTATGAGGAAGGCAGACATTGAAAGAAATACATATGACTTTTTTTAGGTGACAGGCTAATTCCAGGCCTTTTGCAGCTTGTGAGCTGCAAGTTCACTTACTAGCTGGATGAACAGCAAACTGAATGGCTTCCTTCCAAGAACTGAGGAGATTTTATCCCCCATAACCCCTCACCTTCCTTCTCAGAATGAAAAACTAGAGCAGAAAGGGCGATGTTCTCTGTGGTGTGCTGCAGGAAGCTTCTGAGCTGACTCCTTGGCTCCTGCAGCAATGGGAAGTACAAAATCCTACCTTGGGGTCTTTCACTGAGCACTGACTGTCCAGGTGGAATCTGAGTGCTGCTCACCTTGTCTTTTAAGAGCTGCCAGTCAAGAAGTTTTGGTAATGTGAAAGCCTCATGAGAAGTCTTCCTTCAAATCCTGAGCAAGTGTGTGTTTGACTAAATCGCTCCCCTTGTTTCAGCCTCGTATTTGGGGGTGGGGGCGGGGTCTGCCAGTTATGGCAGTCCTATGGAATATACTGTCTTTTAAATTGCTCTGTGCCTAGTTGCAATGAGGAAAATACTCTCATCGGAAAAGAAATAAAGCAGTTCGATACTATGTTTTATAAGGGTATCATAAATTGCCGTTTTGGTTTTTGACTGTAAATCCTTTTAGGTAAGTAATGTAGTCAATATCTCTTCCCAGTATATATATCATTATGTCCCAGGCAGTAGACATTTGCCTAGGGAGATGTGCATTGAAGATCAGTAGGTTTGAAAATTTTTTGATTCAAGACTTTATTTTGGAATATGCAAAAAATGTGAAATATATTTCCATGGACTCATGTCCATTCTGAATGATCAAGTCATCTTGGCCAGTGAAACAAATGATTTGGAATTGAGTTATACTAAATGTTGAAACAATTAAACAAAGTAAGAAGATTCATAGCAGATAGAACAAAATATGGTCTGAATATTGTAAAATTGTATGAAAGAGCCCCTCAAACTTAAATGGTCTGGTTTTCATATAAAACTTTAATTTAAGTAACACAACTACTTATAGAAAACCACCTAAGATTTCTAAGTATGTTACTACTTTAGCATTAATGCTGATTTAAGAAAATTATAATTTGCTAGACTGAAGTGTGCTTTACTGTGTAAGCCAAAAATGGGAGAAAGATGGCTGAAATGCAGGGAAGGAACAGTGAACTTTGTTTTCCTTTGTGCCATTTTATCTCACCTTAAATTCACACTATGTCCTTCTGTACAGGACACAGAATTATTATTACCACCCTGTGTGATGGTACGATAAAATAACAGTCTTCCCAGAAGCTGGATGCTGGATACATTGTGTGCTGTCTGCAAGAAATGTTTCACTGCTCAAGCACCTTTAAAAATGTTCTGCCTTTTGACTTCTGGAAAGCTTTTTTGCGCAAATGATAACAAACTTTTCCTGTCTTCACTGTCTGAAAACCAACCTCCTCCTTCTTTCAGTTCCCAGGCAGTGTTAGATTAGGTCAGGAAAAAATCTAGAACTCAGAGCTGGACTTCCTGATAAACAAGATTATTGTTGTCCATTTTATAGAAGCATGTGACTGTTTCTGTAGCCAGCAGCATTATACTGAGATTCCTTAGTTTTTTAGCAAAATACATTGTACAAGTATTGTCATAAAGCAATATTTTCCAGATTCCCTAGTCCCCACTTTTGGGTCAAAATGGGTCTGAATGTGCCATGTTATTTTTCTTTCTGCAGATAGTTATTTTCCAAAGAGCAGGTTTTTTACTTCAAAGAAGCATAAAAATATCCTGTCAGAAGGGTTCATGTCTAAATTCAACAGTGTAGTATATACAGTCTTAATGGAGTTTAAGCACTGTCAGAAGAGGGGTTTAGCCAAACCCCTTATCATTCAGGGTCTTCTTGACTTTAACCATATCTTAGATTCTACATAGAAAAATATGAAATATATATGTTTGTGCACAGTATGTTTATGTATAATAAAATTTTTTCTCTCTGCATTCCCACTTGTCTCTTCAGTGTTGTTAGTATTCTCACCTTACCTGTGAAGTTGTGGAGGTATAGCCTAACACCTTCTGATCTCTTATTCAGGCAGATAAAGCATTAATGTGCAGTGAACACATCCATTTTAAAGTGGTTATTCCTAGGTCTAAAATCAGTGAATTAAGTTTCAAAACACTTTGAGGTGGAGAAAGGCTATTAAGTTGGAAGGAAAAAATGGAAGTGGTTGCTGCTTTTTTTTTTTTTTTCTGATGAATTCTTTCCTGTTTTCTTGGTATTTGGGAGATGCTGCTGGCTTTGACATTGAGATCTTCTGTCTTCATTTAAGATTTTAAGTCCTTAATACCGTTCTTCCTCTGGGTTCCACATTCTTTTCTCTGCTCTTCACCTTTCTTTTCTTTATCAGGCATTTGTGTTTGTTTTTACTGTCTTTCCTCACATTTTTCCTCCTTAAATGGAGATTGTAGTGTCAGAAGGAGATTAGAGACAGATGTTACTTTAATATAAAGAAGCTTTGATTTTTAAATATTACTGAACCCCAGGTGAAAGACTTTGAGAATAATGTTTTTAATGAGAAGAATATTAACAGCTCTTTTAGATTTCTTTTGAAAATCCCTGTCTGTACGAAAGAATCTTTCAGTACTACTTCTCAATCTGAGTTTCTTGAATACTGGGGGGTTTATTAAAGAAGCCTTTACATGTGGACAAGGTCATAAAAGGGTATCTGCAGCATTTTCTTGCACAGGTCTCTGTTAATATCCAGCTCTGACATTAGTACCATAATCACTAGATACGTGGTTGGAATTGCCTTCCCTCTGAGAGGCCTCACTGTGCACTGTGCTTGGTAAATTGTACATTAAAATTGTGGGATCCTTTCCAGTATTGACCAGATCACACTGAGAAAACAAGTTTTCAACTAATATAGCTAGAAAGAGGACTGATAAAATAAAAAATTAAGTTATTTAAAAAAGCTTAAGAAATCAAGAGAAACATGACTGCCAGTTACAGATGCAAAAATGAAAATTAGTCCAAAAATTACTTGACTATCTGAATTTTAACCACATCATTATATTATTGATATTCTAATAAGTTTCCGATGTAGGACTGTAATAATAATTTTCCTGATGTCTTCTTTTTTTTTTTTCTTTTCAACTGTTTATCTCCTTCTTTTCATGCACATGTGACCAGCATAAATAAATAACAGTACTGACTGGCATTATATGGTCAATGTTATGGACTGTTATACTTCAGGGGTCCAACACTGACTCTCTATCTTAAACACTAAAATTTTTGAGACAAAATTCCTGCTTATCATATTTTAGGTTCTATGCAGGATAAGACACTGTGCTCCCACTTGCAAAGCAAGGGGTTCAGTCAGAAGAATAAAATCGCAGCTCAGTTGAAGAACTAATTTGTATTGAAAGGCTAATTTGTGCCCTGCTCTGGGGAGATCAGATGTCTTAAGTGCCTTTGTCTGCTTGAGCCTGTTTCAAAACATGAGAAGCTTTTCAACTCCTTGAAGGAAGTCTGAGAGACGGTTATTCTTCCCCCCCCCAGGTTTTAACCTGAAAGACAGAAAACTGTGGGTACTAGCTCATTCACTACTTTGGTTATGTGCCCTGGTTTATGGGATGCGTTCTTTCACAATGTGACCCATACAGGATGCATGTCCTATGTGCTTCTTTAAAACAAGTAATGTGAGAATCTGACTATTCTGCCTATTCCTTCTCTAGATTGGTCAGCAGCAGGAAGTAAAGTAAATAAAAATGTAGTAAAGACTTCCTTCATTCCAAAATGGAAGTTTCCTGCAGCTTTAGTCTCTGTTTCTCTGCCTCAGCATGCCAAGAATACTGTTCCCTGGCACAGCCTCAGAATAAACCTAGACTTTGCAAACAGATCCTGTCTCCAATCACTGTTATTATTTTATGGGGATATTAGCTTCTTGTGCTCATCTAGGTGTATTTATTTCCTGTTTTCAGGGAGAAAAACTAAGTTCCCAATCACAAATATGGCTATCAGAAGCAATTGGAATTATTTTCTATTTTTAAGCAATATAATGCCCCAGAAAAAATTTCTAGACATTTCTTAGTGAAGTTTTTTCTCCTAATAGATAATATCTTGAAAGGTTTTTTTTCCCTCATCTTGCTATAATGCTTGTTCTTCATCCCTGCTATACATACTCTTTTGCTGTCTCCCTGTGGATGGATCTTGAATTGTGATGTTCAGGTGATTTTAATTTGCCTTCAGAAACAGAGACTCTGTCTTGCTTTTGCATAGTTTTCAGGTACCACTTTGTTTCTGAAGATGAGTATCTGGAACTTTGCAGACACAGTATGATTTATGCTTATGTCATTTATTTGAGTGAATTACAAAATGCTCTTATAATATGTACAAAAATTAACATTACTTAGCGATGAATCAGCCTTAAAGGAGTAATTAACTAAGAGAATTAGCAATTCTATATTGATCTACTTTGCCACTCTATTAAATTACTTGCTAATTCTTACTTTAAGCTTGTGTCTTTCTTTTTATGTCAAGACTGTTGATAAAAGCCTACTGAGCAGTGTGCTTTACTATGAATAAAAGTATGTTAGCATCACACCTTCCACCTCTGTAGACACCTCCCCCTCCCACAAATGAGGTGTAAGGGACTCTCAATTGTGGAAGATATTGGCCCTTTACCACGGCTAAAATGTTGCTTTAATCTTTCAAATCCTATGGCATCTTTCTTCCTGAGTAGTTGGTTTCACAATAATGGGAAAAATTTTCAGATCATCTTAAATCGCCCAGTAAGGGAAAGTTATCAGAGAAGCCTTCCATTTCTTAAGTATTCTTTAAGTTTAAATCTCTTTGATAACTACAGACTTACACTCAGTGTATCTTATTTTATAGCAAAGCATTTGAATCTAGTTTTCACTTTTGCAACAAACATTCAGTACCATTATACACTGATTGATGAGTATTAGTTGCCATTAGCTGTTTAGAAAAGTGTTATTATAGTGTTAGTAATTACATATTTTAACAAAAGCAATTTCCAAGGTGACTGTTGTTTGAACACAACTATTTTAAACGTTCTTAATTAACTGTGGTTTTTCAAATTTAAATTGCTCTTGACAACTCAAATTCCTACAGTTCAGTGCAAAGCAGACTGCAGAACTGAAAAGGAAGGTTCACCACTCATAAATTCAATATGTGTGAAAGTCTGAGGGAGTAGAAGAAAATAAAAACAATTTTTAAATTATGAAGTATATATATAGAATTACCAAAAAAGATCAATACTGCCAATTTTATAATAATGTATTATAATGTCACTGGAGACACATATCTGTGTTTAATATCTGTTTACTTATTTTGCTTATAAAAATAGAGATTTTTAAATTAGATTTCAGATTAATTCCCAGGGCAACTGCAAGACTAAGAAGATGATGCTCTATGGACATTTGAAAAATATGAAATAATGGCATTGTTTTTAAAGTTAATTTATTAAATAAGGAATATTTCCAAGGACCTAAAGGCACCCTTGGCCCCTCAAATATCCCTTTATACTCAGTTCACCAAAAACAATTTAAAGATGAACCTTCAAAGCTTCTTGATTTTGGGTGTGTTTTTTTAAGTTCTGAAGGTTAACTACTTAGTCTCTTACTCTTGTGAAAAATCTTACTACTCCCAGTGAAATCTCTGGATGTTGATATTTTGCTAAGTTGGTGCCCCTTCAAAAGGTGCTAAAAGATGAGCTGGTCTGAGAATTCCTTTCCTGACCTTTTGCATTTTCCTGTGTCTCAGTGCTCCGTGGTTCAGGTGCGTAGAGCCGAGCACACCGTAACAGGCAGGAGTTGAGCACAGGATGAGCCCTGGAGGCCTGTTCCTCTCATTGTTTCTAGCAGTGTGACTCGTGACACTGACCTGAATCATCCAGCTTCCCTCTGATGGCAAAGAAATGTCATAGGCCTTCCAGGACCTGAAGGGAGCCAACAGGGAAGATGGAGAAGGACTTTTTACAAGGGCATGTAGTGACAGGACAAGGGGAATGGCTTCAAACTGAAAGAGAGTGGGTTTAGATTAGATAGTAGGAAGAAACTCTTTGCTGTGAGGGTGGTGAGGCACTGGAACAGGTTGCCCAGAGAAATTGTAGATGTCCCATTCCTGGAAGTCTCCAGTGCCAGGCTGGATGGAGCTCTGAGCAACCTGATCAAATGAGAAGTGTCTCTACCTAAGACATTGGAATTAGATGACCTAAGGGATTGGAATTAGATGATCTTTAAGGTCCCTTCCAACCCAAGCCATTCTATGAACCTGTGCTGATTATTTGTTGATCAAGTCTATTTTCCTGTAGTCTTCAATAGTACAGTGGATTTAGGCCTGCCAGATCACAGAAAAAACTGCAGCTACCAGGTTTATCAGACTCCTGCTCTAGAGAGGCACCTGCAATTTTTGATGGATTTGGATAGCAGAGAATGGAGTGTGGACCAACCTGGGTCAGTCTATTGGAGAGCACTGCTAAAATACAGATACTGGAAATGCATGGATCAAGATCCACCTCCAAAGCAGATCTGCTTAGCAGAGATACAGGTGCCGAGGTAGGAAATTTTGCTGGATTCCCTGGCAAAATTTGCTTAATAACACACCTACAAATCCCACAGATCAAGACATCACTAGGGTGCTGGAATTAGTGGGTGGCTTCATTCCTTCGGCATGGTAGGATGGCACTGTCAGATGATCAGGTCTCACATGTCCTGTCTTCAGGATGTCTTCTTTCTTATACTTTGAGTTGACCACAAGTTCATTGCATGGCTTGGGAATACAGAAAAATTGCAAGAATCATAAATCGTGTCAGGTGCCAGTGCTTTGTAATCATGGAGTGTGCTCTTTTACAGGATCAATTACTTGAGCAATTAATGAAATTGATATTAAAAATTGAAATTGAACACTTGAGATTCCATGTTAGATCTCTTCAAGTCTTTCAATTATTTCAAAGTCATTTCAGTTCTGAAAGAAGTTTTGGTATCTATTTTCCAGTAATTTTCAACTACAAAATGAGGCTTGGGCAGTCACTTTTATCTGTATCTGTTTGTGTGCTCCATGTCTCACAATAACATCTGAACTGGTTTGCTGATTCAGCAGGACTTTGTAGTTATTTTTGAGACTGCCTAAGACTTTATGAAATTTGGAGCCAGATAATGGGAAAAGAGGCTAAGATAAAGACTGCAGTGTAAGTCTATGTATCAGTAGACAAAAAAATTAGAAATCTACAGTGGGAGAGATGCTACTGGAAAACATCTATTTATGTTTTTTGATCAACTCTAAATCCAAAAGAGATGAGACTTCATTATAGCAATGCTCACAGAAGTGTCATTTTCTGAAACAAACTGAGTCTACATTTGTTTGTGTTTTCCTCTAGAGACTTCATCTTTAGTAGGAAACTTCCTTGGACTTTGGTTTGTATTAAAGAGGAAATTTTCATGTAAGTTGCATGAACTTTAAAATAGGAAAGTGTAGGGGAAATAGAGCACTTTAAGTCTACTCTTTATTCTGCTTGCCTGTTATACTCTTACATTATCCTATTTTGTTACATTGTTTACATCACAGGAAAAAGAGTTTTCTTGGGAAAAGAAAAATCTATCCATATGGTGTGAGCTAATCTATGGCTTAACTACCTTTCGAGTCCTACTTCTATTTTAAAAGATAATATAGGTAGAACTTGATGGTCATTGATCATAAGGATATCCAGCCCTCTGGAGAAGGGTACATATAAACCCTCTAGGCTAGTGCATAAACATTGCAATGTATGGGGGCCACATAATCAACACAAAGGAAATATAGCTATAACCTTAAATAATTTTTTGGCATCAAAAGATGCACACAAACTATTTTTATGTATGAAAATACTTATTAGACAAAATAACTTGAAGCAGCGGAATAATTGGCATGTATTCAAATTGTGGTTAATTGAATTCTTCATCTGTGGCTTAGAGAGCCACATGGGGTACAGATTCTGCACAGAGGAAGCAATTTTCATTAACGGGATATAATTTAGAATGAGAAAACATATACACTCTGCCTGCAACACAGTTAATAATTAATATGGAATAAATACATAGACATACACTGAGTTACCATATTTCTACCTGTCACTCCGTAGAGTTTCAGCAACTCATTTGCATGCTAAGTATATTTATTCAGAGAGATGACACTGTAACACTACCTTCAAAAGTGGAAGACCTTTATGTCACAGCATCAGAAATGAGTCATCCTTGTTTTTAAAATGGCAAAGTGAGATCAGAATGGTGATTTGATCTCATGCCTCCTTACATCTAGGAAGTTTGCTGGTTTCTGAACTGACACTGTACTGTTAAAAAGCTGATAACCATTTCCAAAACTGACCATTATTTTGGAGGCTGATCAGTTTTCCTGAATTAGAGAAAATTTAAAACCTCTCAAGAAAGAAAATTATTTCTGTTTTGCGTTCTGGTGATCTCTAGCATTTATTATTTGGTTTCTCACAAATGCTGTTAGTATTGAGATGTGTCTACATGCAAAAAGCAAACTACTTGAAGGATAAAGAAGAATGTCTTGCAGGATGTGTAAGAAAGTATGTGATATCAATGAAGGGAATGGGGGACTGAAAGCCAACAGCACCACAGGGTCCAGGCTCTGTCAGTAGCTTGCTCACTTTAAGCAAGTTGAGTTGCACCTAATCTCAAAAGCAGTTAAAGCTATTTGACATAAGAAATTCTGTAAATCAAGATCTCAGAATGTTCTTGTGCACATACCAACACAGAATGTGTTGGTACAAGCCTAACTATGGTCTTTACCTCTGGAAAGGTATAAACAGATTTTTAAGTCCAGTTCCTTTTGAGATAGTGCCTTGACATGCACACAATTCTTGACTTCAACAAAACTGAAAAATATTCCTTAAATATTCCCTCGAATCAAAGCCTAAAACTCCAAACCTCTTGTCAGGATTTCTTAGCATTTCACCTGAACCGATTCAACTCAATAACAGCACTCCCAAATGTTTGCCGTGTTTCTGCCATATTTATTTTATGAACCACAATGATATTTAATATTACTGAATTGTAGGACTAGACTTCATATTTCCTTCTCTTTTTAACAACAGGTGGTAACAATATTGGCAAACATGTCCGTGTTGGACCAGTGTGCTTCAGAAATCATTCAAGGAAACGGTATGTATTTTAGATGAATTATATTTTTTTATCTATTTCTGGAGAATCTGAGGCGATGGGAATGTAGGACTTACAAGGTAAAGGAGAAAGGCTTCACTAATAAAGCTTCATTTTGCATCCTATCTCAGCTGGATATTGCACATTGCTGCAGGGTGCAAAATGAGTCCTGGGGATGGTTCTACTTCACTGAAATAAAATGCCACTGTTTTAGGAAATTTTGTATTTGTGACCACATTGCTGGTGCTCTGTGTGTGTGACTTACTCCTAGATGCAAAGCAAAGTAGTAAAAAGGGTTTCAACAACTTGTATTGTGGTAATACAGGTAATGTGGTAAGATATAAATGCCTTACTAATACACTTACCAGCAAATTCAAGGCTAAGCGGTACAGTAAGATAGCTGCCTTTTTTTGTTTTGGTGTGAAACATTAATTTACAGTGAAAATTCACGTGTATTCCTTTGCTAGGCCAAGCAGGCCTAACTCATGCTGGACACTGCAGTGGATTGTCAGGGACAATGGCACCAAGTAAAATTTGTGTGTACACTTCATCATGGAAGTTCACAGGAAGCATTTGCCTGCTGGCTTTTGAGAGGGGTTGGCACTCATTCTGTGTGTAAAGTCTTTCTTGTGTCTGCCTAATGTTATAATAAGTAGGTGCTAGTCAGAGGCCACACTCTGAGAATGGTCTTTGAATGCTGGAGAATTTAGGTACTTTCTTCTCAACTCTGACGTTTTTGTATGTTGATTGATTATTATCTAGCTGCATGGTTCTGATGATAATTCTCTGAATTATTTATGCAAATGTTCTAGCAGCTAAAATCCTCTGACGCAACCTGAAGTAATCTGAATGCCTAATAGCATATGGAGTCTAATAGCACATAATTGTCTTTACACTTAAATTAATCTAGAAAAGAGAAATCATCCTTTTTTTTTTGTGGTGCTACAAGAAGAATATCAACTCCTACAGGCAACAAAAAGTTAAGGAAGCTGCTTTGACATGGATGACATTGTCTCTTCTGGAGTGAAGAGTTAGTCATACAGTAAACTCCAAGAAACAGAATTTCATCATTTCCTTCAATAAAGGATTCCTCATTCTAAAATACCCTTAAACAGTTTGAGAAGGAAACTTTAAAAGGTTCGCTTAAAAATATGTAAACAAACAAAAAAATAATTACTTTAATTGAGAGTGAAACTTCATTTAAGGACCTGAAATATGTCACTACAGTTTTTTCAGGTAGTGATTACCCTCAGGTTAATGTAGTAGCAAATAAAAAATTTCATTTAGTTGACTGAAATAAATTAATGCAATTATGAATACCAGCTTTTAGAGGAGAGAAGAGTTAGTGCATTTTCTAGTTCCAGAAGTTCTAGTGAAGACAAACTTATGCATAGATCAAATGTGCCTGTGTGCTGATGTCCAAATTGCAGCCCTCGTCTATGGATTGTCCGTGCCCTATTTGGGCAGTGACTGGTCTGTATTAACCCAGATTTCCTTTTCTCTTCATTTTTTTTGCCCCGAGTTTTTTATTGGAGAGAGGATAACGATGGCTCTTTGTGTTCTTTTAGGTGTTCAGCTTTTAATGGAAATGCTCTTTGAAAAATCCTCCTCAGGAAATCCAGCAGAAGTTGCTGCTTGTGAGCGAGTCCAGCAGAAATCTGCAGTGACACTGGCACGGCTCAGCCGAGATCCCGAGGTGGCAGATGCGGCCGTAAAACTCAGCTGTAAGGATGTGTCTCCTGCCTAATGGCACTGAAAGAGGAAGGAACTGCCAGTCATGGAGAAGCTCTTTTTAATTTTTAGCCTCACTTGGCGAGCTTTATGAAAGATATTCCCTATGGAGTCTGACCAGAGAATGACTGAGGAGATGGAGCTAAATGAACCTCTGGCTCATTTCCCAGAGGAACCTGAGGTGCAGCATGCACTCAACACGTAGCTGTCCCTTACTGTGCCAACTGACACTGCTGCCTCCTCCACCCCTTTATGTAAACCCTTGTGCAGGATCTGTCAGGGCACAGAAAACTGGGACCCCAGCAGGTCTAGATGTGATAATCCAACGGGAGGGAATGTGTTTTTTGGGTAGGAGTTTTTTAAGGGTGTATTGGAGGATTGATAGGGAAGAAATGGAGGTCACAATTTCCACTCTGAAAGAGCAGCAGCGAGTAAACTCAATTTATTTGTTTATGCTTTAAAACTATTAATTATGACTGCTCTGAACTGCATGGCTCCATGCAAAGTCCCTTAAGTATTTCCATATCATCTTTGCATTAGAGATCATATCTACTAAAAAAAGATAAGTATGATGCATCTAAAATATTCTTAAAATAAGAAGTTATTTTTCTAAATTATTTCTCCTGACACTCTTTTGTGCACTCAGGTATTCCTCGCCTGATTAAACTTTGCAGATCACCAACAGAAAGAAATAACAGTGATTCTGTTTTGGTGGCATGTCTGGTATGTACATTTTAGTCTTTCTTTCATGCTTATACTGAAAAATTAAGGAAAAAACCCATCCCTTTAGGTTTCAAAATGCATAAGTATGGCAGAAATGTTTTAAATTCATGTCGGGGTCTCCTGCTTTCCCCCTTAAGCATAATCCTGTACATTGTCAATTATTCATCCTCTGATTGAAGATTTAAGCACATAAGGAAAAATGGCTTCATCTTTACATTATTGGGCACCAAAAAATTTCACTGGAACACTTTGGAACTTAAGGATTCATTAATTCCTAAATTCCATTCTGTGATGGTTCTATGTTTGTTGAAATTAGTCTTGAGTCTTGGGGGCAGCAGCCCTTTATCTGCACTCATGCATATATATGAAAATATTTATGTAAAGCATCCAAAAAGGGGAAAAGATATTTCTTGCTTCCACTCCAATCCAATTTTTTGTTCTATTTGTGTCTCCAAGACAATAGAGTGCCCAGCCAAGGAGTGGGCAGCAGAAGGTTAACACTTTCTCTGCTCGGGAGAAAGATCCCCGCTGCTGGCACTGCACCGCACGGACTGTGAGCCAAACGCCAGAGCTGAAAGATTTCACTGAGCAGCCTGTGAAAGGGCTCTGGGAACACGAATCATCTAGGGTTAGGACATAAGCTCTGATGAATGAGGACTGAAGAATATTGTTTGACAGTGCTTTATGATATTAATGTTGTTTTAAATGTAAAAGTAAAGCTTGGTTATTGCAGCTTGTTAGTTTAAAGAGGTCTCGTTCAGGATGAAGAAAGTATAAATGTGAGCATAGAAAATGCTATGATTATTCTTCCTACATGCCAAGAAGACTTGTTAATCTTGTATGGTTAGAGCAGAGACCACAGAGCGATGGCAGCAAACCAGACTATGATTTTTCTGTCTCATTGAAGTTGTTGCTGCACATTCCTTGAATCCATGCCTATTGCTAGAGACATTACCTACCTCCTTGTCTCAGCAATTCTGCTTCTCCTGATATTTTAGTAACTTCCTGAAGATGTTTTCTGATAAAAATGTGGCAAAAATATTGTCCTTGACACATTAGCTGCTTCAAGGTCTGATAGATATTGTTACTGGTATCTGAGGGCTGATACAGTACTTAGACTGCTGCTCAGGTCTAAAAGTAATGTGCCCCAAAATAATTGTCATTTAATTACTTTGCTTGAAGGAAGTTTCATCTGACAGATGAAGACAGTAACGAGAGATTACCCAGGGAGCAGAATTCACAGATGTGCACAGTTCAGTTTTCAGTTCTGGCTATTATTTAGAAATGGTTATAATGGATTCCTGCAAAGAAGGCTTTGCCAAACCTGACTGCATGGCAATGATGCTGCTTTGTTTTTCTAGGCAGCCTTGCGGAGACTAGCAGTTATGAGTCCTGGTGGACTGGAAGATTCAGACTTTCAGCAGCTGGTAAAGCCCAGACTCGTGGATTCTTTTCTGCTATGCACAAATATGGAAGAGAGCTTTGTGTAAATGGGAGCCAAAAACCTTTGAACAATCACCAAGATGATAGGTATACAGTTAGCTAACACATGTACAATTTTATTTTTAGTCCTATTGTTATTTATGACTTATTTATTCTAAACCCATGAACATGTGGTTTGTAGGAGCAAAGGAACAGAATGAGAAAACTTGTTTCAGTGGTTTGCAAAGGTAGTTTTTTGTTTTCTTTTCCTGCCAAGACACACCAGACCTTATCATTGCCATCTAACAAAATGTTTTGTTTAATATAATTGAATTAAGGTAATGAAGCCAAGAATTTGTTGCTCTGATGTTAAACGCTTCTAATGATGTATTATCACTGATATTTTTCTATAGTTAGGACATTTTGTAGGTTTTTTTAATAAATGTTTTAGCCTCATCTGTATTAGAAGAAAAATAATCCTAAAAGCTGCAAGTATATACTTTGAAATGAAAGGGATGTTACAGTTGGAGCCCAGTTCTTAACTGTTGTTATTTTTAATAGAACTACGTAACTGAGAGAAAAATTTCCAAAAAATGCTCAAATACTGGCTTCAAATGATGTTAGAAGACATTCTTAGGCTGTATAAAGATGTGCTCCGTTAGAGGATACGCACTTGCAGAAAGCTCTTTATTTACATTGACTGAAATTTCCTAAAGAAATTCATTGAATATGAAAAATATTTGATGGTGTGTGTGTTTTATCTCATAATGTGAGATTTTCCACCCACAATTCAAAATCATTACACATATGTCATAATTTTCTCTCCTTTCCAAGCCTTACAAGAACTGGAAGTGCTTATGTCCAGACATGTTTTTAACATTCAAGCTACTGCTTTTACGAAAGGTTGTTCACACATATGCTAAATAATCTGAAGAGTTTAATTAATCGTAACTTGAAATTTCATTTTTTTCCGGTTTTCTAACTAGTCCTGTATTTTTAAAGCTTAAATAGGACTTCTAGAAGTTCTGAAAGTTGAGAAATGGATGATAACCTAAATAACAGACGTGATTTTAAAATAGATTCTTTTTCATGAACATTCTTCTTAGTTCTTGCTTTTTCTTTTCATTGAGAAACCACATATATTTAAAATTACACAACCAGGAATATCTTGGTAGTTTTTTTTCCCTTAACTTCTCACAAAGCACTCTGTAGATCATGAAATAAGATGTAATTTTTTTCTTGATGGCTTCCAAACATTGCTTTGAATCATTTTATGATCAGCAATCTTAGGGTACTAGGATATCTGCCAAAAAACCCCCATGTTTCTTCCTTACTGTACTTACTTTGTAGATATATTAAGCAGCTTAATTCATTAATGTTTACTTAGTGTTAAGTGGTGTTTAGATGAAAGGCACCAGGAAATTGTGAAGCTGTGATTGCCTTCCACATTTTCTGCATATGAGAAATCTTTCCTGCTTCAAGAAGTGAGACAATGGTGGCTACTCTTTTCTCCCTTGATTTTATGGGTTAAGAAGTCTCTGCCTTAATGTCTTTCTTGTGAGCTCTTCATTTAATAAGCTCTATCTTGACTGAATTTTAAAACCTTAGAAAACATACAAAGACCTCTGTCATGAGCAGCTATTCAAGGAAAAGTGTTGAATCAGATGTTCTAGTAAGCACAGAGATGGATTCTGCTTTTTTTGCTTACTTTGAGACAGCTTCTTAAGTTTCCAAGATTGTTAAAATGTATGGTGCTGTAAAGCTTTAAAAATATTGTATTACTGGTGGACTTTAACACTTTCCTCACTAAGCAGAAGTACATCTGTGAGCCATGGATGTCTTGGTATAAACAATGAATTAATAAATTTCATAAAAAACTAATTCAAAATAAGGTCTTGTTGCTATCATTCTGATAGCATGGCAAGCCCTGATAAAACACATCAAATTCTGTAGCGCGTTTCTGTACAGGAACTCATTCTGTCAGCTTCAGCTAACACCAGAGATATGACTTTCTAGATGGAGTAGGGTTTATCTCATGATAGGTAAATTTAAAATCTCATTTAAAGAAATTTTCCACACACGCACAGTGAACTGAAGCAGCTATTAAGAAAACGACATTATGACTCATAATGTTTTAATGTCATTTCTAACAGGTCAATCCAATATTCAGTGAGCAGGTTGGTAACAACTAATTTGCTCTCAAGTACAGTTATGTGAACCCACATCAACTGAATTTACTACAGATACTCTCAATCTGCAAATATGGGTCCATAATTCTAAGCCCATATTTTCCATTTAAATGTGTTCATATTACAGATGTGGCTGTTTATACTACAGAAGCTAAATACATTTAGGTGGAACTCATATTTGCAGCAGAAAATATATCTCGAAAGAGCCCTTTCAGCAGACCTCTTTTCACCTAAGTGTCCTCAAAACCACTTTAGCTAGGTCTGATTTTTTTCACCTAGAGTTGTGCACTTTATTTTTGTATATGCTAAAGTTTATGAGAAAATAAACATACCTCTAACTTTACCTCTTGATTCACTCGGAAATAATAAGTAATTAAAAATATTGATTCACTTTTCTCATTACTTCTGAATGAGAATTCTGGATTCTGAATGAATTCTGGATTCTAAATGTTTGTTTTGAAAGTGACTCTTCAGCTTTTAAACAAAACAAACAAAAAAGAACTGTTTAAACCAGAACAAACATTTTTGCTTTCAATGTAGTATGAAACAAAATATTTCATACCAAGAAATTGTCACTAAAATAAGTATTGAGGTGGGTCAATCTTTGGACTCCCTGTGTATATACCTATACAGGTAGGAGAGAGAGGTGGAGAGTATGTGTAATACATTCAAAAAATCAGCTAATTTATGTGGACTCAATGACCTATACTGTATGTAGCTTAGGTATTGGTTTAATCTTCCTGGAAAATGAATGTCAAACTTGTTAGAAATGTTGTAGTTTCACTTAAATTCTTCTGAACTTTTTCAATTTTGTATGAGATTAAAAATGCTTAACAAACATGCAGTGAGCTGCAGGATTCTTTGTAATTTTGATTTACACTCCAGCAACTTTGGACAATGTCTTCAAATTTCAGCTTTAGTTACAAACTGTTTACAGATATTCAGGGCCCAGATGTTTCATTCATAGAATAAAGTTTGGTTTTTCCCAATTTATTGTGTACTTGGTACATGAATCACTTATGTGGAATGTTACTTGTCTGACCTTTTCAGTTTAAAATAGTATTTGTATCTACAAAGAATAAAATAATGTCTTTGTAAATGGCATATCTTAACTATTTTTCGGGGTTGCCCGTTAGTATCTAAAAGGCTGGACTTCATCTGCAGGCAGCTTTTGCCTGCAGACTGATTCTGGTATCTCATATGGCTTGTTCCAAACTTTTGTGTTGACCATCTCCTTTTAAATAACAGCTATGAACAGTCAAAATAACCTTGGCTTTTGTATTTTGAGGAATCTGCTTTGATTTTCAGTTTAAATTTATATTAAATTTAAGGTATTTAAAGAAGCACTCTAGACACTGTAAATTATTCACCAGTGATCTCATTTTTAAGGGGAGGGGAGGGAAGATGGCATTAAGCATTGAAAGAAAGATCTAGAGTGAATTTGTTAATTGGAGTTAGAAGTGCAGAACTGGTGGGAAGGTGGGTGAATAGTGTCAACCCTTGACAAGCTAAAGAACTGTGAACAAGAAAAACACGGGGCCATCTTATCTAGATAATTGTATGCTTTGTGAATTCCTCACCTCTATTTTCTGGCTTGCTCTTGGATCTGAGTTTCTCTTTTTCCAGCTGTGAAAAATTTCTTCCTGTTGGGAGTATATTTGTATAATTGGTAGTTATCTAAATAGAGTTACATTCCAAGGTCTGGTCCTGTTAATTATGATATAGATAAGGTTTTTGCTGAGAAACTAAGTAACAAAAATACCTTGTAAAATAGATGTAATAAGGATCACCTAGAACAGAAAGAAATATATCTTGTTCTTACAACAATGGGAAGGACCAACATATCCTCTAAAAAGCCTGAGAGAAAACATAGATGTAGTAGCTTACTTCCATGTTTCGGTACTTTTACAAGCAGACCTGCTAACTAAGAGTTTATGAATTGATCAGTTGTCTGCCAAATAATCACTGAATCAGAGAAATAAAAGAAACCCACTAGACCTACAGACGAAATGCTGGAAAATCAAAGAATTTTTGCTTTCATTTTCAACAGTCAATCAATGACTTTTAAAAACTGAGGTGTGCCTAGAACCCAAAGAAACCTATGGGAAACCAGTGGGGGGAAAAAACTAATGTAGCAGGTACTGCTGCTAATTTGCTTTGGAAAGAAATTAAAAAGGATCAAAAACCTGAAATTATGTGAAGAGCAAGGTGTGTATAATGCAGTGTCTCTCCTATCACTGTTGTGATCACCTGTGGTACAAATCACTGCTCATACCCTCTTCTTTAAGCTTTCTGGATTACCACTGGTTTGTAACCAGCTATTGTTCATGTTCTTCACAACCTTTAGAATGTGACCTATTAATGCATATGTCTTCTAAGTGACCTACTTAGTCTGATTTATTTATTTTTTTATACCACATACTGTAAAAGTTTTCTTTTTTGCATAGTTCTGGAAGGATAAACCTAACAAGATGTGTCTGTCATGTATGTCCATGAAGTGAGATGAAGATTATGATAAATCAAGAAGATATATCTAAAAAGACCCAGAAACAGCCATGTGTGTTTTTAGTTGCATCAAAAGAATGATTATGGAATGGGCACAAGTGATCTAGGGAATTCTTATTTGATGCTGGTGCTTCTGACTTCTTCTGTAAGTCAGTTTGCTTGCACTGAAGTAAAGAAGAGCCAGAGGTAACCTCAAGGTTTCCAGGATCCTGTAGAGTTAGAACTGTAGAGGTTTAACACATAAAATAAACATAAATAAAATCTTACGACATGACAGTAAGGATAAAACCCTTTTTTTCAGCAATTAATGCAAATCAATGATTTTAAAAATTTATCCTATCAGTAGAAGAAATTATCACATGCGTTATCTGGCGGTGAATTATCAATTTTATATATATCAAAATATAAACATCTTTGTAGTATTACAAAGTTCAATTCTGTAAGCATAGTCCAGACCAGTAATTTAGGTCTTTTCTCTACACCACAGATAGAAGTGGGCAATGCTTTTTTTGAAGATGACTGCCCAAGACAGAGAATATACATAATACCATGGGGCTGTCTTTTTTTGTCCAGTGGCTATGGAAAAAGTGCTGATGATTTCTTTGAGGGAGCTGTCTAAACACCTCGACATCTGACTCTTAGTTCTGACCAGGGGAGATGAATTCCAGGCTCAGTCTGGAGACAAAGGGGAGGCACTTTTTCAAGCAGGGTTTTATATGCTGTTTACATATCAAGCACAATTTCCCTCAAACCAGAAAATTTTGCAAGATCAGACTCTTCTTTTGAAAAAGACCAGGACGTCATTTACTTACTTGATGTGTACTAACTGATGATTTCTGTTTGCCAGTGTTTTAAAACAAGGAATACCTGGAGCAACTCATTGATCTCATGATAATACACCAGATCACACGTTTCCTATTACAGAAAAAGCTCTTGCATTTGAAAAAAAGGGAGAAAACAAACAGGTCACAGGACAATAACGCAGAACTCCAAAGTGAGCTATCCCGGACAATATGTGAAATACCACTGAGCTAATCAATAACATTTCATGTGCCAGAAGAGCTACTGCTCACCAGAAAACAAGAAAAAAAATCCCCTCAAACCCAGCACACCTTCTTTCCCAAAAAGTAATAAGCTGAGCTGGAAGAAGAAGAAGAAAGGACCCTTCATTACAAGGCAGAGCCTGGAATGTAGCGACATCACAGGTAAGACACTGAGAAATGAGGACTGTTTCCAGGTGGTTCAGACCATCCTAAAGGAACCCGTGCTGACTTGGAAGTTGCTTACTATCAAGACAATTGCTAAACCCTTTCACGGAAGTCTCAGTTGCTGTGCTTACTGTGGCTTAATCTTTGAGCTATCAAACACCGGGAACCCTTTCTCGAGTTAAGAATATGCTTTGCACCAATGCTGCAGATGATGGATGTGTGGTAGTTCACAACTGTGTTCCTTTCTAATTTTCTCTTGGCCTTTCCCCCGACTGTCAACTGGTTGATGCTCCCCTTTAGAGTGAATGACAGCTGAAGGATTTTCATGGCTCAGTATAAGGGAAAGCTACTGAAAGTTCAAACCTGACATCTGTGAAACCCAAGAGAGAGACCTGTTTTACGGTGTGTTTGCAGGTGCTGTCTCACTGCTCTGATACACCTGCATTGAGGCAATCTCTTGATCTAACATCTTGGCTAAAAGTTTGTCTGTTTCCTCACTTGCACTGTTATCACCATCTGACAACTATTTCTTCTCAAATATTATCTGTTACTCTTTTTTGAAAGCATTATACTTACGGTTACTAAAATGCTGGGTAGTGCCCTCAGATAGAACTTCTGGATTCTGCTGCAAAGACCAGATGAATATGCATGAATTGTTCCTACTCTCATTTTTTGTTTCTCTTTCCTATGTAGGCTAAAAACTACAGGAGCAAAGTGTTCCTTTCCGTCCCGTTGTACGATACTGAGGTCTCTAAGATTGCTCCTTTCAATTGAGGCCACTTAAAGAGAATTTATTTTAAAAAAATATTAATAAAAAGACCAGTTCCGTTGACAGTAACAGTATGTTCTTTTTGTTTGTGACCCTTAGATATTCCTTGCATGGAAATGTCTTTGCAGCTTGTTTTGCAGTTAATAATCTGACATGGCTGTAATAGAGGTGCCTTTTGTGTCCAACCCCGGTTCAGCTGCAACTTTCATTCACTAAAAACAGCTGATTTCAATCTTTTTTTTTTTACCATTTATACTTCTATTACTTGCAAGCTCATCTGAGAGCCCTTTTCATGTGGCAGTACTTCTGTTGCTTCTCAATCTCAGCTGAAGCTCTGACTTCTTCATTTATCCTTTGATCACCTTTATAATTTTTTCCCTTTTCTCATTATGTGTATCAGTAAAATATTGTAGCTGTTTTAATTCTGATTTAAATGTTATAAGCTGGTGTGAGCAGTAATCAAAAAGGCTGCTGAAAATAAAAACATTAAAATATGGTTTTGGTACAGAGGTGTTATTGACATCATGATCTCAGACTTTAAGTATTTTGAAATAGATCTCAGATATTTTTGAGGTAGAGCATCTTTCCCTGAAGAAAATATGGATATATTTTTCTTAAAAAAATTATTTGTTAAATATTTTTTTTTAAATTAGAAATGTTTCTATTAAAATAAACACAAATGGACCCTCACTGTTATTTTAAAAGCTAACTAGAAAATAAAAACTATTTCATTTAAAGAAGAGTCACAATAGAAATCAGTTAACCATTCTTTAACCATTATTTTGTTTTCTACGGTCTTGTTGCATATGAATAAATGCATCAGGTCATTCCCTGGTGGCTGTCAATAGACTATATATTTTATTAATATTCTGAGGCTACTTTTTCTAATACAGAACTATTTCCAGGTCTAAGCTGTAATCAGTAGAATGAAACATGCCTGCTGTTAGGTAAAAATTTTAAAATTCTGCAACTGTTATAAATTTATTTAAGCTTAGCGCTTCTTCCAAGGCCTAGAGACTGCACTGGTGGAATAAAGTTCTCAACTGCAAACTGCCTTAAGGTCCCAAAACAACTCTTCACTGTCCAGCGACTGTCAATGATTCTAGAGACTCTGCCTTTGAGAAAGATTTTACCAAAGAGGTCCTTACACTTTTTTTTAAATTTCACGGCATTTCGCAGAGTTTTTATGTCCCTTTTTACCTTGAGTCCAGAAATTACTGTGTTAGCAGAAAAGAAAATTCTAGTTTCACTCAGGGGCTACATTTTCAGGTGATTGAGCAAATATCACGTTGGGTTTACTTGCAGCACTCTGGTAGTTCTACACTGCAGACTGAAGGCGTGTTTCGTGTGCGAGGCCAAGGGGCAGGAAATGTATGAAATACAAGCAAAAGCAAAGGTCTTGCTGAAAGTGCTCCCTCCCGTTGAAGATTCAACACAGTCTTTGTCATTTGGAGAATGCTCCATGGCCCCTATGGAGTTCAGGTGTCCACTGCCTTCACTCAGTATCCTGTGGACTTGTTTACTTTTTAAAAAACCTTGAGTGGCAACTTCTCTCTGTTCCCATCAGGACAGCTGAGAGCTGCAGCCCTGTGGATAATTCTGATTTTGTCTGCATACCTCTCTTTTTCTGCTTTATTTGTAACACTTGCCTGCTGAAGAATCATCTTCTTTACTATTTGTTTACTCATTACAGGCTTTTCTGAAATCTAAGAAACTGCAGGCAAACTCACCACATAATTAATATGCTTCTTCTGTGTAAAGACACCATTATTTTTGTAATGCTAAAGCATTTTCTGGAAAACTTTAACCAATTTTGTCAGGGACAGTTGTTCATATTATTCTCCATTTACATACTCTCGTCAATAAACTGATTTTAACAGTTCAAGCAAAAAAATCTCTCTTCAAATTTAACTTATTTTCAAACAAGGAAAAAATTTCAAATGCTTAACATGAAAGTTTGTTTTTTTTTAAAAAATAGAAAGCAGTTAGAGAATCTTCTAAAAAGGAGTCAACTGTCACGTAGCAGCCCAAGGTTTTGCCATAGACTGCACTTTTCCTTTTTCTTGAGAAGGAGTACAATGTTGCTATTGTTCAGTTTCATGTTAGTTCTGGCTGCTTTTCTACAAATCCCATGGACAATAGAGTAATTTAGAGGCCCCTTTGCAGCTGGGTGGGAAAGGAATTGCAACAATAATGTTTTAAATATCCTTAAAAAGTGCTTGATAGATTTTAACTTGTTCTGGTGACCTGATCCCATGAATAAAGACATTTTAAAAAGTCTAAGGGATGCATTTGAATCTTATCTCACTTCCTAAAATACTTAAGAACCAATTTGCCTTACATCTGTAATGTCTTTAGTCAGTTTGGCTGTTTTAATCTGGGTGAAATCTGAATGAGAGTAAGTAATCTAGAGACCTGCAAATGAACCTTTCTGAAGTATTTCAACAACTGTTGAACTCATCAGAAATATATGATCATTATACACTGTTACGCATCCAAACTCTCTTCCAAGCCTTAAACGGTGAATGTAGCCAGCAAGTCAGCTTCCCTTGGGGTCACCAGGTCAAGTGAAAAAAAAGTCACACAAAAGGTTTTCTTGCCCTGGGAACTGTTGAGAATTAATTTTGTCTTCTGATATTCTTTAGAAAATGTAAAATTTGTCTCTAAAGAAAAAGAATATTAATACCTCTTCGGAAAATGAAGTTTAGACTAAAGAATTTTTTCTGTAGCAGAATAAGTTCTTAGTTTGGTTTTTCATATTATAATGTCCTGTGGATCTGAGCTGTTTTTAAAAGAGCAGAGTAAATAATTTTTTGTTTTATTTCATATTGCAGAGAAATATAAAGGGATGAAAATTTATTAATTGTCAGATGTGAGGAGTCAAGGTCAGTATAAGCAAATGAATATCCATTGATGTTTCTCAAAGAAGCAGATTTTAGCTTGACTTGAGTTTCATCTGATATTAATTTGAAAATATTTTCTTGCATGGAGACTTTGTGTGCAAAGAAGAAGGGAAAGTACCAGGAATGTCTGTCTGGATATAGCTGACCAGAAGTACGAGCCTTCTTCCATGATGTCAGAACTCCAGGCCTCATGGGTGTCTTGTTCCCAGTGGGAGTGGAGAAAAAGGTAGCCATGAAAATCAGGTGAACTGAAGCATGAGGTCTCATTTTTCATGAGAGGAGAGGATAACAGCAAGAAAAGCTGAAAAGAATTGAACCCAAATGTTTAGGAAGTAGACACTACTGGGGCTTGTTGAAACCTGGGAAACAAAAGGAAACGAAATGTTGCAGGGAATGGTTATGAACACTGGAAAACTAACTGTAGTCACAACCGGGGCTGTAGTTACAATCAAAGTATCGTTTAAAACTTTGGTATTTATGAAGTATCAAGTGACAAGGGAAAAAATTAATACAACACTAGGTACTGTTTTGTATTAGCAACAACATCACAATCGGCAGCTGCTCTGCACGTGCTTTGGTTTGCAACAGTGGCATGAGTTCTAGAAGCTCATTAATTCATTGACACAGATTAGGAAAATGGATATATTCTTTTTCTGTCAAAACACAATGTAACCCAAAGCAAAAGGAGTCTCTGTGCTTTCTCAACTCACGATGAAGTGCAAACTGAGTTTTCAAAAGCTTCTTTTAGATGTACTTAAGGACTTGCTGAGGGAGAAGTGGTGACATCTACTGGAATTTTAAAACGCTTCATCATATGTTTCCAAGGCTGCCAGTGAGACATATTTGGTTTAGGTCTAAAGTTGGATGAATAATGCAGAAACAACTTCTACTTATATTTGTGCAAATTTGGAAGCAAATCTTCAGCCATCTTGGGGTTGCTTTTGGTGTCATTTCCTGCACACACTCACAGAATTATTAAACTTTAATCGCATAAGTGTTGGCAGAAAATAAATGTCAAGCTCACACAGGAATACTATGAAAAGTGAATTTCTAATGTGCTTTCTGTAAGCCTGTGTACCACAAAGCTGATTCCATGAGTTATGTTCATTAGACTGGAGGATGGAAACAATATTAAGTGATTTATGGGACTAACTGCAATTGAACAGTGAGTTTGTGCTTGGAGTAGCAACCCCTTACTTTAAAAGAAATTAAAAAAGAATTCAATGAGGAAGGAATATGTGAAGGAAATTGCAACCCACTCCCCATGTTTCATGGTAGGAAGGGAACTCATCCATCATTAAATGCATTCATTAAAAATTATTCACTCAGATCCATTTAAAACATGTTCTAACTTTAATCTCCTAATTTCTTGGGGCTAGATTGTGATGTGTCCTGCATGCCCAATAAGAGCATGAAGGCTCTTCCTGCATCCTGATGTTACTTGGACCTTGGCACTGGGCCTGCAGGAGCAGCAGGGTTATGGATGTGTTCCCTTTCTCTCTTCAGAGAAAGCCTATGGAGGGGAGGGAAAGGGGAATAAGATGGTAGAAGGGGAAGCAATTCCTCCTGATACAGAAATCCCAGCTTGCTGGGTTTGGGTGAGGGTCAGGGTTTCCCAAAATTTTACTACTATGAACCAGTGAATAAATAATTTGTGCTGGGACAAGGAAGATGTAGGCGAAATTGGCCTTTTAGATGTACCCTAAAGGTGTGTTTTCCAGTGTTACCTGTGTGCCACTGCAATTCACCTGTCTCGTGCCCTTGAGTCTGTCTTATTTTAATCCTTAAAGTTCAAAGACCTTATGACTTTACAAAGTTTACGACCTGATTGCATGACGTGATTGTGTCATACAATTAAAAGTTGTTGAAAGTGAGGAGCAGGAGTTTTCCCACTCACCTTAAACTAAAAGCCAAATTACCAGTGCTCGAAGTACATTGGTACTTCACAGACTGCTCCACAGAGTTTCAGGAACTCTATTTCACTGGGCTCTTTGCATTTCAGCCTTTGCATACAATGGACTAAACAAATTGTGTGATTTCTGGTGGGTAATGTTAAATGATTGCTCAGCAATATTCAGAGTAACAGGCACAGAAGTGCCATGGGCAAAATGGAGAATGTTGCTCCTTTAAATCCCACCACCGTTTTTCATTCTTACTAAGAACTGCTTCAAATATTACAGGTAGCTGGTTCACATTATTGTACTGGGTTTTTTTACTCAATATATCCATTTTGTTAAAAATATCCTAATCTGTGAGAAACTTTCTTGTCAGGCTTTCCACCAAGCTGTCCTTAAGGATTTTCTGCTGGAATGACAAAAGGGAACCATTTGCTGCTATTCATCAAAACACGTTTACCACTAGTCTTACCCTTAATTCTGAAAGTTTCAGATGTGTGGAGATTTTATGTGGATTTTTCCACCTGTGAGCATAAGAGCTGTTGTAATATTCTATTCTTGCAGCCTTCGGTTGGGTCCTGGGAATCAAAGGAGATCCCAGTCACCCACAGCTTTCCCAGTAATGGGATTTGTTTTGCACACTGTTTGCAGTGTGCTCCGGTTATGAGACTGTCTGGTTAAAGAGATCACCAGTGACATTCCAACTCACCTGCTGCTAGATATGAGCAGTTTGGCTGTCAGCACTGTGGGGGGGAAATGCTGACATCACTGTTTTCTGACTTTAGTAATAAGTTTTACTCCTCCAATTTTGTTAGTAAGCGTTGACTTTCCTGCGCTGTGTCTCTGACTTGCTAAACTGACACATTTCTATCAATATATCAGTCTCATTTAGCTGGCCTGCTGCTCACAAGTTTTTCTAAATTTATCCCAAATAACACATTTTTAATTGAAAAGAGATACCCTGAGTCTGTATGCATATCCACATCCATTTCTAACCATTTTTGAGGCTTAAACCTACTCCTGTTGCAGACCTTCCAATATCCAAGATCTGTGGACAAAGTCCTTGTATATTTTCAATTAGTACTGTTCATAATTACACTTTGGTGGATCAGGTCATTGCTGGGGAAACATACCTGCATGTAAGAAATGCCAGAAGCTGCCTGTAAAAGGATGCTGGCAGAACTTCTGGCACAAGTTCAGAGTAGTTTAGTACTACATCCACTTATACAAGCTGAAGACCTGGCTGAAGACATTAAAGGAAAAAATACTCCTATGTTAAGCTAGTAAGACATTAAACAATTGAGGGTGCAAGTACTAAAATCTTCTCCAGAAAATAGCACATGATATCCAATTAATAATTGTGGTGAATCTCTCTGAAATGTATTCCATATCATTTGTGGCAAGATTTGCTTTCTATCGGAGATTACAGAGAACATTCAGATTAGCAATGAGAATTACCCTGCATAATAAGCTCATTATTTACTATATTTGCATTTTGTTGAGTTTATTAGTTGCACTGCCTGGTTGGATTTTGTAGATCCTTTCCTATCCTTTCTGCACGAAAGCCCAACTATGGAACATTTCTGAAAGCAACAATTGTGATTTTATAATGAACCACAAGAGGGGGGAGAATGAACATAAATGAGCGAACTTGATTTTAATGAACAACTGTTACATTTAGGACAATGCTGTATCAATGCTGAATTTAGGAATCTCGGCCAGGTGTTGGCTGTGGAATGAAGAATTTGAACTAATGGTGAGATGTCTTCCCTAAGATTCATCTTTTCAGGTCTGCTGATTTATTGCTGAGCTTCACTTAAAGCTGTGGGCAAACCACACTTCCAAAGTCACAAAATGCCATGCTGAGTGTGCTCATCCTTTTCTTTATTGCCTTGATCAAACACAAACAAATGCTAATTAAATGGTAAAAATAGAGATCTCTGTGACCTGAATAATCGGTTTTATAGCTTCCTACCCTGCGATTTAATTCTTTCCCCCATTTATACAAAGGAGCTCTCTAACTCAAGTAATCAAGGGATTCCTCCCCAGTTCATAGATGAGTTTTTAGTGTCAATATGAAAAATAAATCAGCTCACTCTTGTGATTATGGACTGACACAGGACTGGTGAATTTTCAAGTGGTTTCAGCCTACTCTTTAAAGAAGGCTCATAGTCCTCTGGTCATTGTGTGCAGAAGCAGCTACACTGATGTCAAAGCTGGGAACTCCTAGAGGTGGTACTCTGGGACTGCTGAGAGCACGTCCCTGGATCAGCCCTTGGGAGAGGATGCACAAGCAGCTTTGGCAAGGAATCAGCTTCCTGATCCCAGGACTATGGTGGCAGTTCCTATAGCCAGCTGGAGGGCAAGGAAGGAAAACAGATTTCAAGAGGTCACCCACTCTACTGTCCACTTTCTTTTATTTCAAAGTGGATACAAGGGACAGACAACTTTTCCAATATTTAGTCCTCCATATCTCATGTTCCATGTTCTTCCCAGCCTAGGCTGTCAGTCCCCTGGGAGAGGGACAGGAAGAGAAGGATTCTTACTTCCCCCCAGATTAAGAAAGAAGCAAAGCAACAATTATAACAGTAATATGAGGATGGTATTGCAGCAGGTGTTTGCAGCATGGCAAAAAAAAAAAATAGTAGAATAGTCAGCAAACCTCAGCTTTTCGCTGCAAGTAATTACAAGTAGCTCAGTAGACTGTAACTCTGAGAGAACACCATGTAATGTTATTAGGCAAAATGATAATGTCCTTAATTTCACGTTCAAAAGCTGAATGGTTCTGAAGGAGGCTTGCAAAAAGAAATTAAGACAGTTATACTAGAAGAAGACAGAACGTTGATTACCAGCAGTGAGGTATCCAGATTTGACTAATGGCACAGTTATTGTATGCATAAGCCCTAATGGTGTTTAAGTGGTTGCTAGAATGAATGCAATTAATGTAATTTATTTGTCAGCATCCAAACACTTATAATACTCGGAATAGGATGGGAGGTCCCTTGCCTAGCATATAACCCTATGAATATTTTTCAGTGTCTCTTTTCACAAGTACACAAAACCAGTGACTATGTGGGTTTTTGTGTTTTCTTTTTTTTTCTTTAATGATTCTCATGTTTTAAGGGGAATCATCTACATAGCTTCACTGATTTAAACTGATTTTGTTTTGCTTTGTTTCATGGATTTTGGAGGGATATTTTGGGATGTTTTAGTTTGCCTTGCCACTTGAGGACAATAAGTTGCATCTATCCTACATGTCCTGAGTTGGTTTTTTATAGAGAGGGATCCTTCTAGTTTGTCCGAACTACTGTAGGGTTAACAGTAAATTGATTACTTTCTTAAATTGCTTCATCTATGAGATCTTGTCATGCTACATCAAAGAACCTTGTGTTAGTGGAGAATTTTCCTTTCCCTAAGTGTGACTGTGATGTAATCAAAATCTTTGAATGGCACAGATAAAGCTTCTGAGCTTCTGATGTTTCTCATTGTGTGTCTGTTGCTTTTGATTTCACATTTTTATAACTTTCTAACCATTTCAATATTTTCACTCTGCTTTTTTTTTTTGGTGGGGTTTTTTGTTTGTTTGTTTTAGATCTAAGGACCTCACTAATGTCGTATCTAAGAACAAAACTCCTGTGGTGTTCATTTGATATTTTCTTACCCAAGGAGACAGGGGCAATCCTTTTGAGAGGTATTCCTCTCCATGGTACAGTTCTTCTAAGTGTGTATAGCAGCTCTACTGCAATACTCTTCCCTCTCCTTGCACTGTGAAAACACCCCAAGCTTTGGCATTGTTCCTTGCTGACTCAGAGAGAAAATAGAGTCATTATTCTCCTACAAATGAAAATTGATTGATATATTAGGGTTAACAGCAAAACTTTATCAACAGGCAAAACTTAGCTTACATTTCAAGTAAGTTATTCAAAAATATTGACGGGCTCTCTAAGCTACTGCTGCCCTCTGCACTGAGGACTGACATGGCAGGACTGGGATGAGACACAGTTGCCTTTCAGTCTGGATCCAGATCAATTACCTTATTGTGAAGCCACCAGCAAGAACGCTGGGTTGTATATCAAAGTTCAACATGAGTAGCAGCTGTCAAAGCCATCAGATTAATTATTGTTCATTAATCATTTCTTGTTCAAGATGGAAAACCCTTCCAAATCAAGGTCCAGAGAACTTGAAATTGCTGTTTAGAGCAGTGGATGTGTATTTTGAAGAAGGTTTATAGATTTCACAAACGTTTGTTATTTACACACTAAATACTTTTTATTGTAGTATCTCCCTGCCCAACAACACAGTTAAAGCTTTAGGAAGAGATACACCAATGCAGTTCCCTTATTAATAGGGGAGCTATATAAGTTTATATAACTGCTTCCTCTTTATTCCCCCTGACTTGTATGGCTCGTTTGAAGGGACTGTCATATTTAGGAGAGCTTAAAGCAGTGGGGAAATATTTCTCTTAAGACTTATTACTACAAATGGAAGGATTTTCTTCTTTGTTTATTCTTTGCCTTTTTTTTCTTCTTTATCCTCTTTGGCTAGAAAAATGTACAGAGAGAGAAGCATAGTTAGTAGGGAAGCCCCTAGCAGTGGCACAAACAAACTTCTACTTTTAACTCTCTTGTGAAAAAATGGAAGATTAAAATTTAGCTCTGATTCAGAAAGAGTAAATTTCTGATGTGTTTTTTAGCAATCTGCCATACTGAAAAAAATGTATTCTCATGCCTATGTGCCTCTGAGTTCCTCGTGACATCTCACAATCTTTGAATTGCTTCTTGTTGGTAGCTTGATCTTAGGAAAACCTGTAAGAAGCTTGACTTTGCATAGTGGTCAAACTCTACTGTGCATTATTTCCCATGCCTGCAATCTATACAATGATAAACCTGAGGTGCTTGAGTTTTTACCTCCAATAATCACAACTAGAAAACCACAAATGGGCTTTTCATTTCTCCCTTGCAAGAGCTATAAAAACTAAGGTAAACCATCCTGCCAAATCACTTTTATAGGGACCTCACTTTCCTGTTCACTAGTTTTACTCCAAATAATTAAAAGCAGCACTCCTGCCCTTCACTGTGGTTTCCAAGGAATTCACAAGGTGCACATGCTCCATCCAAAATCCTGAGTGAGACTGAAGTGGAGGTCCTTGGTGGGTTCGTAGCCCAGGGCTCCTACACCTGGGGATTTGAGCTACAGTGTCCATAAATTCCCCTTCTCCAAAAGATGGAGGTTTTACAATGCTGAAATGAGCAGCCCACATAAAATTTAACACAATGATGAAGATGAACTTAGTCCTGGTACTTTTAAATTTTGTTTGCTTCAAATAGGACTTATCATTTTGATGCCTCTGCAAGGAAACGGTGTGCCGAATATTTAAATCCATGGGTGGGTTGTTTTTTGTTTTGTTTTGGTTTTTTTTTTAACAACATATTCCTGTCTGTAAAAGGTCCTTAAGCATTCTGCATTCTCCTTGCTTTCCAATTAAGTTTTCTGGGGTTTCTAACGTGGTCCTCTGGAGTGCTGGAAAGTAATAGGAACAAGAATGCATTTAATACCTGGCCTGGTGTCTTGGCAGCAAAGCTTAGCACTCCAGTGTGGGGAGTAGCAGGTTCAAGACCAACCCCAGGAGTCTCAGTACTTGGACTGGCAGAGGGCTGGTGTAATGCACAGACAGTGAGCTCATTCTGCAGGTGGAGTGTTCAGCTGCATTGATCTTATGGCAAACCCAGCCTGCTAAGGTTTTGGAGAAACGTTGGCTCTGATCTAAAAGGAAATTGTGCTGCCTTTCCCTGTCTTTCCACTAGTTTAGCTTGCAAGCTCTAATAACATTAAAACATACTTTAAGCAAGAAGGCTGACGCAGCTACAGAGACACAAAGTAATTTCCTAGAAATTGTAAATACAATAAGCAAAACCCTAATCTCTCATTAGGTAATTGTATTTTCTTGGGGTCAGCCAGCCTCCCTGGCCAGGTTGAGGTCAATTCTAAAATATGTGCATTATATACATTAGGCATCTGTTAATGAAGCATAAATTTCATCAGCAAGCTGGGTGCCAAAATCAACTCATTTGGGTACATGGTTTGCATCTACAGTGGAGTCTTATGGATTTGTTCCATAGCTGAAACAGCAAGTTTGTGTAGATGCTATGAATGGCATATAATAAGGCAAAAAAAGGAATACCACAAACATCATAGACGAGCATAAATCTTCTGAATTTTGGTTAAATGAAATCCAGAACACAGCGGGTTACAGGACAACAGTAAGTAAAGGGTAAGGAAGAGATCATGTCGCCAGAACCAAGAATACCTGGTCAGGATTAGTAATTATTCCATTTGATAATATCTGGTCAATGTTAATAATTATTTCCTTTGTCAAAAAATGAAATAAAAAAGCAAAATACAAAGCAAACCCTGCATTTTAAAGCACCATTTCCTAGAAGGGGTTGAGTGGGGTTTTGCTCTAAAAATTCACCAGTACTTTGTTCAGATCCATCACAGGAGCCCTGGTAGAACAGCAGCAAGATGACACCTCTCAGCAATTAAGCAAGAAGCCCTCATGCTTACTTCTCCTGCCAGCCTAGGGTGTCAAATGTAGGATTTTGTTCCCAAGAATGGTGAGCCTAGAAACGACAACAGGCTGAATAACCCTAATGCCAAACCTTATGGTGATGGTATGATAACACTCTTCCTTTGTAAGCACATGAGCAAAATTAAATATCTGCTTTGGAAGTAAGGCTTGTGTTTCCTTTCAACATGTAGGCTGGAATATTGCTTTGCTTTATTTAAGCAACACAGGGTCTAAGGACAGCAGGACTTTGGCCAGTTTTTATTGCCCATCAAAGTGGCAGAAGTGTTTCAGAGTAGTAGCCAATTTGAAAAGGAATATGAAATAAATTCTTCAGATTTCAAGAGCGTTCTCCTTTCATTCATTAAGCTTCCATAGCTGAGCACTGGATCATTGCGTGCTTTGGCAGTGGAAAATAACATTTAAGAAAGAGAAAACTTTACCAGTAGCACATGTTGGAACAACACTAGAGGCTCCAAGTTGGGTTAAGCCAATTGTAAATTTGACAGCAGAACTATATCAGTCTCTTTGAACAAGTAATCCAAGGAATTTATGTAGAACCATGTGAGCTGTTCTCTTAGTTTTGATTCAGTAATTTTCATGTAAAGAGAAGGTGAGATTTTAGTAGGCAATAGAATAAGCAGATTATTGGGAAAAAGGATACAGCATGCCAAGAGTTGTCCTGCAAGACATTGAATCCCTATGAGACCAGCAAATGTGTGAGGGGAAAAGGTGATCTCCTAATTCTTCATTCTTCTTTTCCAGTGGAGCAGAGGATGGGTTAGTCCTTCTTGTTCCTGGGTACCCAAGCTTCAGGCAGCAAGGAACTGAACAATAGATATACAGAGAAAGGAAGGATATATATATAAATTGATAGTTCTTCATTAGTAGAAATCAAAAACATTAAGTTTTTTGTACGTGTATCTACACCAGGATGTAAACCACACTGAGATCCACAGAAGCCCTTCCATCTGCTTCAGTGGGCTTTGGGACAGTGCAGACATTGCCCCGTTGGAATGACAGTACAAGGGGCCTTCAGAGAAGCTGCTTCCCTTGAATACAACTTGAGAAGAAGCAGATCCCGATTGCCTCTGTAAAAGAAAGCAGTGAGACTCCTTAGGTTTTGAACATTGTTAGCTTCCAGGTTAAACAGGACTGATTCTCTTTTTGAAAATCTCTGTACTGTTCAAATTAGTGCAAACAGTATCATGAGTTTCTTGGGGGCGGAAAAATCAATGACATATTTCCCCCTTTATCCATCCAGCTCTGGGGAATGTAATGCTGCTGAATATGCTGGCTTTTGTAAGAGATGAAAAACAGAGTCTGTGATCATTTGTGGTCATTAAGGATAACTTTTTTTTCCTTTTTCATGAATAGAGGTGTTAGTGAAGGTGTTCTGGCCTAATTCCAGCTCCAGTAATTGGATTTTTTTTTAACCTACACACATTCCTTCAGCAGTTTCATTTAGCTCTGTGTGTTGGGCTCAGTTCAGTCTTGCTACATTGGCCCCCCTTTTTTTTAGCTGGACTGATGCAAACAGACACTAAGACAACTGTAAGCTCTCTTTTCCCTCCCATATAGCCCTTTATCTCAAGAATATAATTACTGCTTAACACAGTTTCTTCAGATGTGCTTTCAGTGGTGTGTCTGTACCACCTCTCCAGCAACGACTGGTAGGGGGACATTTCTAGAGGGCAATTTTCAGTAGGAACTCAAAAAGTGTGTGGATTATCTATTAGGGACTGGACGTTGGTGGCTGAGTCATTCTTCTGACACTGATTTTCAGCCCTGTAGTGGCACACAGGAACACTCTCAAGTCAGCTTGTCGCAGGAGGTGCCACCCACTGTGCGCTGCATGGCTGGATTTGTAGTGATGGGTTGTATCAGCCAGAGATAAAGATAATTCTGCCTCTCTGTGTAATCCAGTAAAACACTCCCAAAAGTCTTTAGAGAGGGGATGAGCAAACTGAAGGCAGAAGTATAGTGTTAGATGGAAGAGAGGAAGAAACACATGAAGCATATGAAATGCATGAGAAGCTGAATAAAAATATTATATCTGCTGCTCTGACAGATGTGAGGACATAATGGAAAACAAGGTTGCTGCCTTTCTGCTGCTGTGCCTAATTGAAGTCACAAAGGATGATGAAAGGTCAGACACAGTGCAAAGCTCACATTTTTCATCTAGACTGAATAGTTTCCACTGTGCTGTATGCCACCAGCTTTAGCCCCTCTACCCTATGTTATAGAGGGGCTCTTCAGCCAGGCATGAGACGCCCCAAAATGCCTAAACAGCCTGGGAGTGGCTGAAGTTAGATGAATTTCTAAAAATGTGGGTTTTTTGGTCTCTCCACAGAGATCAGCCAAGCTAATATACAGCAATGCCACCAAGCTCAGCGATTTCCTCAGACATTCCTTGTCCCGTGTGACTCCATGCACATCACAATTTTAAATCCACAGGTAAACCCTTGCTTCTACACCAGAAAAAGTCCATTCACGCAGGGAAGAGTGACTAGGGATTGCCATATGTTTAACTAGCCTGGAAATTCCCCCAGTCCTCCTTGGAGTTTGTTATTAAACAAGAGAGAACCCAAATTGGAGCACAGTTAAAGGCCTGCAATGAAAACTTTATGTCGGGCACACCCTCACACCTTCAGTGACAGAGAGTGCCTCTGTCCCCAGGCTGTGACCATCAGCAGGACTGGAGATCACGGAGAGGCAGGACAAAGAACAGGTATCCAGGATAGACAAGACCACAATACATTGGAAAAAAAGTGTATAGTTCTTATACACATTACTCTTTTCAGGAAAATAAGTGTGCTTGCTACTGGAAAACTTCATTGTAGGCTATCAAGGGTTAAAAAGCATTTCAAAATCAGCTTCTATTGGATTATTTTGTTTGGCCAATATCTGACATGGGTTGTACTGAGCACGTTTTGCCACCTGGCCAATTTTTTTTCCTGCCAAGCTATTCACTCAGGCTTGTGGTGTGAAAAATAGATGTTTAATAGTCAATGAAGTACTATAGTGGGTAATAGTTTATAAATTTCCATGACTTATTATGCTCAGCCTAAGTGACTGTTTATTAAGTGTATTTAAAGCCCCCCATCTCATTAACTTACAGTACTGGTGATTCCCTCCTCCCACCACTGCTGTTTTTAATGGAAAATATTCACACATGTCTTTCTCCTAGGGCATGTGAAACAACCCTGTGGAAAAGAGACTGCCTGGATAAGAACAGGACATCATCCTTGGCTAGGTACAATGTGTTTATAATTTTTGGAAATAAAGTGAATCTGAAATTTGAGATATATATATTGTGGACCAAAAAAAATCTATGAATATCCTTTGTAAAATATACAGCTGCCAATATTCCACCCTTTTCTGCTTTGGGTTCACAGTGAATGACATGGCCAGTTTTATCAATAAAGCGTGTCTCATGTAAAAAAATATTAAACCAGCAACTTAATTATGAAACACTGCCTTTATTTTCTTAATGGATTCCATGGTACTTCAGGGAAATATTACATACTAAGGTTAAATAAATTCTCTGCTAACAAAAACCAGGCCCAGTCTTAACTTTAGGGATCTACTGTTAGCTGTGCAATGGGAAGGTGAGTTTCTGTAGCAGGGAAAGGCTTCTAATTATAAAAGAATATGTTTTGTTCCCCTATATCAACCTCCAGAATGAAAAAGGTCATTGGTTGCTCTTGATAAATTCTGTGAAACCTATCAAAAGGATCCTGCTGACATCAATGAGATAAGCGTCCTTTTGTCATATATAATATTTTAGTAATGCTGTATAAGTAAAACTCCAGATTAATCCCTGAGGTAATTCCAGTGAAGCTACTAGGAACATAATGCAGTTAAGTTTGGTCCTCTAACACTTGGCTTCATTCCGTTTACATCAATTTCCTAAAGGTCACTTGGAAGCTGAAGATAAACATGAGATAACGGCAATATGAAAACGGAAAAATTGGTGAGTATTATGATAATGTGAAGAGATGGCTCTAATAAAGGTAAAGGAAGTTGTGCATAAAATCCCCTCCAGCAGAAAGCATCTGAGAATACAGTTTTTCCTAACTGGGATGTTAAGCTGACACAGATGTTACAGAGGAGCCCTTTCCATATAATCTCAGATGATACATATGGAAACAGCCACGAACATCAGCTCAACCTGCAACAGAGACGAGTGGTGCAAGAGCAGGGCCACCTGTGCTGCAGGGAATGAGCAGCTCTCTTCTGGCCTGCTCCCAGGTACTTCCAAACAGCAGATATAAAATACGTGCCCCCAGTGTTGAAGGAGTTAATGTGACATTGCAAAATGAGCTTTGCTATTTGCTGTTTTGTTTGGCCAATAGCTGACACAAGCACATTTTGCCACCTGGCTAATTTTGTGCTGCCAAGTTATTCATTCAGGCCAGTGGTGTGAAAAAGGAGGCATTTAATAGTCAACAGAGCACTATATAGGGTAATAGTTTATGATTTTCCATGACTACTTAGATGCTGCTCAAATTATTCTTGATTGAGAAAATTATTCTTTTTTAAAATCATCCCATTCATTTATTTACTAATGACTCTATCCCATCTCTCCCGTACACCATTTTTTAAAAATGGGAACAATCAGCCATTTCCATGTTTGAGGGGATTTAGCCAAAGGAAAACTATGAACGTATTACAGCTCAGATCACAACTTTGAAAGACCTTTTGCCAAGATATTAGAGGTTGAATAAAATCCCTTTCTGAGCTTTCCAGGGAGCCCTGCACAGGGGTGAGGTGAGCTGGAGAGAAACCCTGACATCTTGGTTCAGCAGATGAAAATATTAATCCTCCGTGCCTCCCAGTTATTTTATTTTTTCAGCAGGTGGTTGCTTGGTTGGTTGGTTTTCAAAGCTGAACCACAGCCTGACGGGCTCATTCCAGAGGGGTCACTGGCCAGCTGAAAACCCTTCAGCCCTTTGCTGACAGGGAATCCTTGGCAAGGCTATCCAAGATTAGTGTTGGAACAGCAAACCCTTCTTCAGGAGAGCCTACCTGTTAACAGGAGAGTTATTTATCCTGCAAGGTGCTGGTGCAGGTGCTTAGATGCATGCCAGAGACAGCATTTTTGGAGCAGATTGCTTTCTTACTTGTTTGGTGTTGTGTGTACTTCCTAAGGTGCTGGAAGCAAGCAGGAGAGGCAATCCATTGCCTGTCACAGCAAACACACAGTGGCACTGTGTGTAAATTGATTTTCCAGGCTTTTGCTTACCTGCGCTAAACTAAAGGGAGGAGAGTGGACCAGCATCCTGTTTTAGAGATGTGAGTTTATTAAGCCATAATGCCAGAAGTTGTCAGAGCAAAATAATGCACGCTTTTGTGAGTTTATCTGATGTCACATAGTTTAGACAAACACTGGTGTTAATATTCATTGTATGGCTTAATTGGTTTGATACAGAGTAGCAACACAAGTGTAGTGAGATGCTTGTTATGTAGGTCTTCGTGTTGTTTCAAAGTCTTTATTATTATGACAGCAAAGTCTTGTTCATTAAAGTTTCACAATCCATTTTCATTAGGATGAAACTGATTCTGTAAATGAACAGTTGCTCTGAAAAATCAAACCCTTGCAGCTATCACAGGGGAGGTACAAAGTCTGTATTAATTATCAGGAATATGGTGTCGATCGAAGATGTTAATTGCCCTGATGGTTAGTTATTTGGGGAATTGCCATGCATTTCATGCAGGGATAATAAAAATGAATTTTTAAACAAAGAGATCTTAAAATAATATATAATCTGTGGAGAATACCAACATCAAAGGCTTATCTCAAAGCTTTGAATTTTATCTTTGTGGTCCAAAATGTTAAAGATGAACTGAGCAATATTTCAGCTGGTTCAAGTTTGTGAGAGGAAAACAAAACAAGAGTTAATTAACTGTTATTACAAACCTTTTCAACTTTAATTTGACTTTCAAATATTAGCATTTATCTATGAACTATGCTTCTGGGTTTGACAAATTAGCTTTCACAGAACAAGTTTAATTAGGCTTCATTGTGCTTTTATGTCACTTTGCACAGTTCCAGACAATGAATGGATTAACTTACTAAAAGTCATATGTTTAAAAGAATTTGTTGAATGCTAAAAAGGTTGACAAAGTTGCAAAGCTTTACCAGCCTAACGCAGAAAAGATGCATCCTGTTTAGCATGATAACACACATTCTTTGCAGAGAACAGCTGGTGCTGACATGCACAACCCTGCCTGGCTGCTCTCGGCACCCACAGGCTATGGCACCACCCCCTTCCCATCCCATACTGCCCTGGGAAAGTCTGGGGTGTGTGTTTATTACCAAAGCCTGATACCTGTGAAAGACAGGAAAGGGGAGAGCTACAGGTGCACATGACATGACTGAGCATGCTGGTTCTCTAGCGGGAATAAAATAGTCTCAGTGTGAACTTGTATTTCTGCTTTAATTTTTGATTTATTTCATTTTTTACCAGTGGCATTAAGATGGCTCCGTATTTATGCCATATTTATGAGAGATCAAAAAAAAAAGGAAGAAAAGTAACTATGAGACTCTGAAGCAATATAGCAAACTGATTCGTCTCAACAGAGTCACAGGTGAGAGAGGAGAGCATTGTAGAAAAATATAAATAGATGTGAAGTTGTGAAACGTGTTGTTGCTCTGCTTCACAAAGGGATATGTCACTTTAGAACTCACTAAACACAGATTTGGTATTACAGTAGGTACTGTCTATAGGAGATCTTGTTTTGTAGCTGGGTATTAGATTTTTTCTGTTGTTTTCTGACTTCTCCTCTCCAGCCACACGTGCTTCTCTGCCCTGTAGTGTTAAAACGATTTTGTCTAGACAAGTTAGCACAGTCAGGAGACCCTGAAGAGATCTAAGGGGTGATTCAGTGAAAATTTTGCTTGAGAACAGAAAGCCATGGCAATCTGTTTTGTGGAGAGAAAGGAGAACAGAATTCTTCTGGGGATAGAGCAGCGTTTCTGACCAAAGAACATATTTGTGATGGCTGCATGTAGGGAGGCAGAAGTAAATGCTTTTAGAAACTGGCAGTGCTGATTCCAAATCACATGGCCCTTTCCTGGTGGCCAGTATAATTTAGGCTAACGTCAGACTGTGTAATTCATGGCTGGCTGACCGCCTACAGATTTTTCCAGGAATGACACTGCACCAGGACTGTCCAATCAGGACATCCACAATAAACATATCCTGTACTGCATGGTCAAGAATGGCCCATGCTTATGTATTGATTTAGTAGCTTAATGCCAGTTAAGGATTTTCTCCATGCAGGAGCATTGCCTGGGAGACCCTGCTGGTTTCCTGGCTCAATGCTGAGGGTGTGTCCTGTTAGCTTTTGGGTAAGGGTGCTGTTGGACACTGTGGGCTCCTTTAGGATGCACGCTGTGTTTGATAGTCAAGAAGAAAGGTCATATGTGAGAAAGTAACAAAAAAGGAGTTTAGGAGGATAAGGAAGACGAAATAGGGAAGCAGTGTGATGAACAGAGCCAGAGGCAACAAGGAAGCCATTATTAAGCAGCAGTGAAAACCAAACAAAACTAGAGACACTGCAGAGGGGAGAAGAAATCGGTCAAAAAGTACATTGCAGTGCAGTGATAGCAAGCTGAAATGAAACCAAAGAAACAGGCAACAAGCATCTGGCTGCCACTTAAATCCCACTAGGCAGCAAGATGAAATATGCTGTAGAGACCATTTTGTAAAGGGTCCTATAAATTAAGGGAAGAGAGGCAGTTTAGCACTAGCAGCACGCCATAAGTTGCACATTTTCCTCCCTCCCTTCTAGTGGCAAGTGCCAGTTACTCTGCTTTTCTGTATGCCCATTATTGGAATTTTCCAGTAACTTTGCACAATTCATACAAATATATAAAGCAGAACTCTGGATGAAACCAAGTGAGGAAGAAAATAGAGAGAATATACAATATGCTTTTATACTTAAAACTCCCATTCCCCTTATCAGGATTTATGAGTGTTCAAGAAGGATAGGCCCACACTAAACACCTTTAACATTATCTTATGTTTTCCTAAAGTTCTACTAAAAGTAAAGATAAAATCTATAAGGTTATATGTATAAGATCTGGCTGGAAAGTGGAAAAACAGTTTATGGAATACTATAAAATACTTGACATAATTTCTGTTTTATAAAGTTGAAAAATGCATACTGTTTTCAAAACACAGTCCCCGTTTACAAATCAGTTTTTTTCCCTGTCGCTCATATTTTTCCCTGTTGGTACTGAGTCCATTAAAATCCATACTCTCTACTTTCTTCCAACTTTCCTTCTGCTTTCAGTCTCTCTTCTCTGCTTCATCTACATTGGGAAAGTTATAATAAATAATAAAAAAAAATGCTTTCTTTTCTAAGCCCAAGAAATAAAGAATATTTTAGTTCTAGATTACAAACTTACATGAGACTAAGCACCTTATTCTGCTAAGGAGCTTTGACATGTAAGAATCTCATATGTAGTATCTTGGTTTGAAAATACCTTTTGGTACTCTGTTTATTACTTACCCTGATTGATTCCAATGAGAGATTGCTGAATAAAAGTAGTTTAAAATATTAAGTAAGGATTTCAGGATTTTGTGTGCTTACATTGAGGTCCCCAGTGCTGGAAAGGTTTGTACATTTCCTTTAAATGTGTGCACTGTAAGTACATCCTTTGAAGTCAGTGGGACAAATCCTCAGCTGATATCGATTGCTCGTCTTCCACTGATTTCAGTGAAGTGATAACATTTATTGTAGCTGAAGACCTATCCCGCAGAGACTGAATGCTATTGTAAAGTTGCATGCTTAGAAGCTTTTTCCGCATTTACCCCAAGACTATTTCCTCTCTGTTCCCAGAACCTTCAAGCAGCCTTTTATAGTATTTCATTTCACTGCAGTGCTGACACGAGTTCCATTTCAGTGATGGAAGAGAATCCTATACTTCCATGGAGCATAAAATGCTATAAACAAAAGGCAAGTGATAAATCGGACCCACACACTATGCTTTACTTACATATTTTCTGTGTATACAGTGTGCTGTTTGCACTGGTATGGCATTCTTTCAGGTATGGTTTTCACATGTGAAAAGATTGTACTTCCTTGTGTCATTTTTCACTCTCCTGAATTGTACATGGGTTCTGCGAAAACGTGGTCACTGAATTCTTCTTTTTTTCCTGTTAAAAGGTGAAATCAAGTGGGACTTTTCATCCATGTTGTCATGTCTGACAAAAGGCTCACAGGCATGATTTATACTCTCAATTTACAGCTGTGCAGCCCCTTCTTTCAAGTGTTTGGCTGATTTTAGAATGTGTTGATCTGAAACTGCTCTCGGAGACTTCCCCATATTTTCTCCTGTAACTTCTTGTATGCTCATACAGTGCCCAGTGGAGCTTGGTTGTGTGTAAGGCCACAGCTTACACATTTTTTATGGCTTATTCTTTGAGTTTCTCCAGTATTTTTCCTCTGGATTCAGTGGCTAGAGTGCCATCAAAATGACTTTTTAGGTTTATATTCGTGGGTTTGTAAATAGACCCTAGAAATACCTTGGGAGGAAAACAGAAAGAAAGACATGAAGCTGTTTTTGCAAATGAGCTCTTTCAGAAGATAGAATGGAGCATAAGAGTTGGTACTGAGGGCAGTTGTTCAGTTTCTTAAAAGATAGCTATCTGCATCATAAAAATACAAAAATCGGAATTTAAACTCTTCCATACTGAAAATCTTGACAGATGAACTTTGGGGCAACAAATTTCAGCTGTGTGTGAGACAACTGGGAAAAGACAAGATCATCAGACTTAGCCAAATCATTTTGACATGGCAGTCCTTCTGTGAGCAGAACACAAACGTAAGGCTCAGAATAAGTCTTTTACTGCTGAATCAGGGAGTATAAGTATTTTCGCACTTCTTTTCTGGAAAACACCAAAACGATCTTGGGTAATTAGAAACAGTAGCCTTACTTGTAGACTCAGCAGTATATGAACTCTACAGCTACCTTTTTGTCCAAAGCATGGTTCCCAGAACCCAGAAGACATGGCCCAGGGCCAAAACCCCTAACCCACCCTTACTCAAGGGAGGAATTACAGTCTCTTGCTGAGGGAAGAATGTATGCCTCTTGCTTCTGAGGTAGCAGCAAATGTGACTGTACTTAATCCAGGGGGGAAATCTTCCCTTGCATTTTTTTCTGGAAACTTCTCCTGTCAGCTTCGAATGCCAGGTCAAGTTGTGTCCAGTTACCTTCATCCAGAAACTGATCTGTTGGGTGAAAATGGGCGTGATAAAAGGGGGTAAATACAGATTCTCATATTTTATGGGGAGGAGGGTGAATTATTCCCCCAGCTTGTGTGAAAATATAAAGAATGGAAAGATACATCCTTTGGAGATATTATCTCTAACAATTGAGTCACTGCAAGAACTTTGGGAGGTATTTACTCTACGGAGACAATCTGTTGTTAGCAAATTGTGCACTTTGCTCACCGTAACCCATTGTTACTGCAGATCTCGCAGGTAGATTGTCACCCATTTGCTGAGTTGTTCTGTGCAATCTCTAAATCATTGCAGGCCATCTATTTGAAAAGCGTTAGTGGAGGAAGCATAATGTGCTTTCATGGTAATGTAAAATGCATTAGAAATGAATTGCATGATGCTTACCTCTCAAATTACAGAAAAGACAATGACACCCATATACGCGAATGCAAATTATATATAAAAATATCACAGATGAATCCCTGAGCTGTAACACTTGTTGTTCATTTCTATAAATATTAACATATCAGGATTTATTTTGACATACCGCTAAGATAAGTGCTAGAACTGACAATAATAATGTATAATTTATGCCCTCCATATTACCTTAACATCACAGTGCTTACATTATTGCATAAATTAATTTAATGTTTCTGACATGCAGCAGATTATTCAAGCATTTGTTCTTTTGTCTTCTGCTGGTTTCTGTTGCTGTTTTCCAAATTACAGAATATTATTATACTCTAATGTTTATTTTATGGTACATACAATTCATAAAGTCACTTTAAAGTTCTGAAAGCTTTTATTTAGCACTCGGATAAACATGTGTTGTTATATGATGTGGAAAGAGCATTAAAGCTTTTGTATATTAAATAACTTTATGCTTGTGATGCAAATTGACAATAGCTGAGAAATGCAAAGCTCAGGAGAAACTGAATCTGCAGCCTGTACTTTTAGGGTACTCAGGGAATACATGGTTGCTACTGCGGGTGTCTGTGTGTGAGAATCTCTCTCAAAGGCATGTAAGAAGTCCTAGCTTTGTCAAAAAATCTGTTGGTATTTGCTGGTCTGAACTACAGTTCTGTCCTTACCTGTTCCATGTGATAAGCTATATGTAATCAAGTGTGCATTTTCACATGGCCAAAAAACATAAAGTGATGTTCCTATTGCATTCCACTGGTGAACTTGAGGCTAGAATTCAACTTTTCATTTTGCCCCCCAAAAAGGCAGAGTATCTTCTCTGGACATGCAGTATCTTTTCTTTAAGTTAGAAATAAATTTCTAAGAATTGATAATTCAATTGCCTTTATTTCTTTGCACTTAATAGAAGTGAAAACTTGTTCCCTAAAAAAACATACAAAAAAACCAACAAAACAAACCAAATCACACAATAGCATATGTTTAATTTCCTCAGATGGTTTCGACAATGCGTAATTGAAAGCATTTAAAATACTCAATAACTGTTACTTGGTAGCAGTTGTGTATTTTCACTAAATCTGGAGAAAATTAAGTGTGATAAAGCCAAGCTGTTCACAGCCCAGCCCCGGCCAGTAGCCTGGAGAACTCTGTGTGGAGGATTCGAAAGATGAACCTCTCTGGCTCTCTTGGTGCCCCAGGCAAGTACCACCCTTTTCCTGGGACTAAGGGAAACACAGCATCAGGTTTTGTTGTAAGAGCTCCAGGGTGTGGAGGGCAGGATACACATAGCACATAGTGTTTTCCCTGGTAGATTTTTTGGACGGCTTCCCTTGGTTTTTAGGTCTTCGTATCTACATAATCACTGCTTGTTAACATTAAAAAGAAAATAAATCAAATAGGGCAACTGGTTTTGTTCTAACTCCATTTTGCGTGTACTCAGAAAAAAAATGTAGAGGAAAATAAATTTAAATTTTAAAGGCCAGATTCACCTGTGCAGCATGGTAGTCTTATGTGCTTGCTGTAATATACAATTATAACTGGTATAAGCTTTGTTGATACCCAAAGAGCTATTTGTGTTTAGCAAACTAGTTAATAACCTCCAAAATGAATAAAATTTTTTCAATGCCAATACTAAAGAGCAAATAATTGGAAGCATTGCAAGCTTCTTGCACTTGTTACTGCTTTTTTTTGGATATTAAATAACTTTGGGTCTTCTCTGACAAAATGCTGCAGAAAGGGAGAGCTAAGGTCAAGGTTATGTGTCAGCGGTTTGAAAGAGGCAGATGTATGAATATTGTAATAAACAAAAATCAAACAATAACAATCACTGCAAAGACCCACTAAAGATTTAGACATATGAAATTCCATTGCAGCAACCAATTCGGAGGCACCTGATCTTCAAGGTACAATCCATAACCCTAAATTGTGCCTATGGGTAATGACTAAGGAAAGTCAATTTTCTCAAAAAGACAATTTTCAAACTGACTGTCATCTGTGCAGGGAGCTGCCAAAGCCATGGAAGGGTGTTTGCTAACATTCTGCAGCTATTCCAGTGTAAGGTCCCAGGAGATGGGTAGAGGCTTCTATCCATCAGGGATCCCCATTGCAGAGTGGTACATCTAGCTGCCTTCAGGATAAGTGTAGCATTACTGAGGGGCCGGCTCTCCTTGCCAGTTCACATGCAGCTGATGTGTAAACACGCCGCTCATCTCCTGGGAGATTATCCTAGTCATGGTGATAAAAATTGCATGGTCAGGGCAAGCACTATTCCGTCATCTCTATACCCCTGTGCCAAAAAGGATGCAAGGTGCTTGGCATCAGAACTGAATTCCTTATCTTCTGGTGGGAGATTTCTGGCACTTAATTTTCCCTCTTAAGGAACAATTTTGTAAATTAGCTACAATAATATATCTGGGATAGGAGGAAAAACATATTTTTCTGAATTGCCATTTATTAACACTTGATATATATAAAATCTATTTTTCAAATCTCACTCAAGACTTTTATTCTTTCTCAGTGCAGCTTGTTGCATGTGTTTGTTTGAGGATATCAGTAACTAAGGCATTAGTTTGCTGTGCTGAGGGACTTTAACAAAGCAACCTCTTGTGCATGTTCACAGAGCAGCTCTAAAGCTGCTGAGTATGGGAGCCTCTTTGGAGGTGCTGGCTGTGCCACTCTCGGTGGTGGCTGACACAGAACAAAACGCCCTGTTGGAATTTAATTGATGCCTATGTGTTTGTATATGAAACCAAACCTAAAAGCAGGCATCCTCAAAGGATGCTAAGAATTATAATTTCACAGTGTGCTGATTATGAAAAGTTCAACTTAAATGACAGATTTAGATGGCTCAGTTTAAATCACAAGAAAGAACACAACAGTTTTTTAAAAGTAATGTATTTTGTGGTTGTTTAAATCAGCTATATATAGAAGCATTAGAAAAATTACCTCAAAGAAAAACATTCAATATTTTAACAGTGTCATTGTTTTCCTGCCACCAAGTGCTTGAGATGCTGAAATCTCTGTTTAAGACAGTTTCCCATTTTCACGGAAGTCTGCTTTTAGCAGTGGTAGAAAACAGAATATTCCTACTATTTTTTACTTATTTTGGTGTAAAATAATCTCTTACTTTAAGATTGGTCTTCCTCCCTTACCAGCAGGAATAGTACCATTCTGGGTTTTTTAACTGAAGGTCAGGGACGGAGGAGTTATTAAGAAATCAAAATACTGTTCTGCAGGACGGAGGAGTTATTAAGAAATCAAAATACTGTTCTGCAGACACTGATGTGGAGCAACTTCTTCAGAATTTTAGTGATGAAGAGGCACAGTGGGAAATTGTGTTCTGTATCATCCAACTACAAAAGTTGCACTCTGACTAGAGCAGAAAATGTCTTAAATGTGCAGGGGGAGCAGTCCTGCCTGATATCTGGTGCAGGAGCCAAAATTGTTTCCCACAGAAAAACACAGATCCCAGTTTGAAAGAGGACTACATGCTGGAAGCAATAATGCTTGAGAAAAACAGAAAAGCTGAATAAGGGGGTGTAGGTGGTAGTGGATCAGCACTTTCAGCAGCATATCAGAAATGCCACGCTGCAGAAGTCCTTTAGGATGAGAAAGGGGCAGCTGTGCAAAGACCATAACTAGGTGATGGAACTGCAGCTGATAGCAATTATTAGCCCAGGCATCAGCTGAAATCAGAGCTGAGCTCGGAAGCACAAAGGCTTCGTGGAGAGTAAAGGTAATGGGGAGGAGGTGATGTGTTTGAGGTTGCCAGAGAGAGGGGATGTAATAGAATAATTTAACTTTCCTTCTAAATTTAACTTAGTGTTCTGCATTACCCCTACAGCAATCACTCAGGACAAGAAAGAAAGAAAAAAAAATAAAGGAGTGAGCTTCAGGACCCTGGAAGCAGCACTGGAGGAGCCAGGTAACTCTTTTGTTTGGTTGGTTGTTTCCTTGTTAGATGGCCAAGGTGCACTCTGTTTGCTCTGCTGAGACTGAGAGCGTGCCTGCCCTTGGAAGTCAGCGATGGCAGCTCTGTAAACGTCTCTGACGCCAGTGATCCCGAGTCTGGACGCAGCTGTACTGGCAAAACTAATTCCCAAGAGAGAAATTAGCTATGCTGGCAAAAGTTCAATTTTGCCGGTAAAACCACATCTATGTTAGGGCCTTTTGCCAGCACAGCTGTGCTGGTTGCAAATCCCATGTCCTCACACCCCTGACTTTCTGCTAGCAAAAGTTTAGTGTAAGATTTGCCTCAGAAAGAAAATAATAGGGAGATTCGCTTGTATTGATTCAAAGCTACTTGTTTTAATATAGAAAGTAAGGCAAAATCTCCATAATGGTATAGTTTATTCAGTCTCTCTTTAGAGCTTTTCTTACTTGCGTTTCTTAAATGTTGATTTTTTTTTTTTGTGTGTGTGTGTTGAGAACTTTAATACCAAATCATCAAAATGCAATCTGGTAACCTGAACCACATTACAGCTTCAATGCAGCTCTGCCTCATTCTGTGCTAAACCACAGTTCTTTGATAAAAAACAGAATAAAGAGCTACATTGTACAAAACATAGTACAGCCAGCTGCAAATATTCCAGGGCTATCCAGTAGTAAATAGCATAAAGTACAGAATGTGTGGAGGCTAATGCTCTCATTCATTCCTGGATATATATATATTTAAAGTAAGAATCAGATGAAGAAAACCATGTAAAATCTGCCTACCATCAGCTGAAAGCATGAAGAAAACTGAGTTTTTATCACTTATCTGCAAAATGAGAACAGTGCAAATATAGATGTATTTTCGGAGCTCTAAACTGGATTTAAGAGTGAATTAAAGCTCTAGATCCTTTCTCCTCCATGCTGCAAAAACCTGGGGTTGGGCCTTGCTTTTGTAATAATCAGTCATACTGATTTTACCACTTTGACTGAGAAAGAAGGGGGGTCATAGAATATGCTGAGCTGGAAGGGACCCACCAGGATGTTTGATCCCAACTCTTGGCCCTGCACAGGACTCCTCAAAAATCACACCCTGTGCCTGAGAGCATTGTCCACTTGTAGTGTCACTGAAATATGTTTTATAAAAATAAATCTTCAGAAATGTATATGCATAAAGGAACTAGAAGAGGTGGGCTCTCTCCCAGAGGCCTGTGTAATGAATGAGGTTGGTGCACAGGACCTGCCTGCCCACACTGGTTCTTGGTGTATCTGGTGCAAATTCTCTTTCCAAATGGGAACAAAAACCCCATGAAGTAGCTTTGAAAGTGCACGGACATGCACAAGCGCAGCCAGAGCAGGCTTTTTCTGAGCTCTAATATTGCTGAGCTACATTGATACAAAGAACAGCATGAAAACTAAAAGCAAGTAATTTCAGGAGTACAGGAACGATTGTGGACTGGTTTTCAGTGGAAGTGCATATAATGCTTGATAATGAAATCTGACATTTCCCCATGGCTTGGAAGGATCTCCTGTCTTTAACCTAGGGTTATCATCCATTTTTTTTCCATAGGAGAAAATTATTTTGGTCTCCCCAGTGTACACTTTTCTAGGGACCAGTAAGTGCGCATGCCCAGCCTGGAACTTTTCCTTCTATTAACAGCCTGTTTTCACTCAACATGTCTTTGATACTAGTTCTACTTGCAAATGTGCTGATGTGGGAAGCTTTGGTGAAAAACAGATAAACAAATGTGATTGCATCAGCCTTGTTTTCTGGGGAAACCAGGATTAAAAATCTATTTGCATATCTCTATATATAAAGAAGAGTGCTTTGGATGACCCCTTATTAAAAACAAAAAGACTGCTCAGTAGGTAGAATATCCTTTTCCAAAATGTTACCTGTGTCTAATATGACGGTTGTAGGAAAACTCTCTCTTGCCAGGAATATCCTGAAGTAGTGCCAGAGGCTTGCTGGCTTTGAGACATGTTGGGAGTTATTCATAACTCAGTGTGGGTACCTACTAGCACTGGAATGTGCAAAGCGATTTTTCGAAACCCACACAGAATCTTCAGAAGATGGTCATATTTGATGTAGGCTTTTTCATGCTATAGAGACTGTGCATAAGAAATCATAGCATGCATAAACAGTGCCAAGACTTGAAATTCCAGCCTTTTCACGAGGAGACAGTTCCCACAACTTTTTTTTTTTTTTATTCTTTTCCCTCTCTTTCTCTTTTGTGGTCATGCTGTGGCCAGAAGATGAGTAGGAAGTACAATATTGTATTTTTGACATGGTGAAAATTACTCTTGTGTTGCTGTAGATCTGAGTGAACATCTGTGATATTTCATTATGGTGGTAGCACCAAAGCATTAAAAAGATCTTTCTGCACAGTCACAACTTGTCAGGAAGAAAGCATAAACTCGGGTTTGTTTAACTGGTTTCTGGTTTGTTTTCCTAGAGCTGGTAACACAGTCTAGGCCTAAGAATGGCTATCCTGAGAAACAGCCCATCTTCTGAAATTCTATTAAAGATATCAGTACTGTGGTTGTTCCATGGAATTTTAATGACGACTTCTTTTTCAGTAAAAATAGCAGCTTTGTGAGTAGATGCAAAAGTAGAAATTTATCTGTTTGAAATTACTTTTTGTTCTTTGTTTGTCATGTTAAAGCTTCTTAGACCAGGAAAGGGAAGAACCTTAAAGAAAAATACCAAGTAATAGTGTGAAAGGGATGGTAAAAATCTATGCAGCATATTCAGAAACACTACAAGAGGCTTGAAGTGGCTCTGTGTGACAAATTATGCAGCGGAATACATAGGTTTCACACACTCTGTGTTGTAGACTGTCGTGACACCTGTTTGGGATCGGGAAAGGATTCCACATATTAGCTGATGATGGGTCATCAGCCCATCTGCAATGGGGATCCCTGATGGATAGAAGCTTCTACCCATCTCCTGGGACCTTACACTGGAATAGCTGCAGAATGTTAGCAAACACCCTTCCATGGCTTTGGCAGCTCCCTGCACAGATGACAGTCAGTTTGAAAATTGTCTTTTTGAGAAAATTGACTTTCCTTAGTCATTACCCATAGGCACAATTTAGGGTTATGGATTGTACCTTGAAGATCAGGTGCCTCCGAATTGGTTGCTGCAATGGAATTTCATATGTCTAAATCTTTAGTGGGTCTTTGCAGTGATTGTTATTGTTTGATTTTTGTTCATTACAATATTCTTTTTTTTTAATATTTTATTTTTGTTAAAATATTCTTATATTTTCAGTATTGGTTACTGAAAATGAGTGGCAACTATGAAGAGTGAAGGTCTCTGATGTCCCGTGGGCATGGTATAAAGATGCAGAGCACAGCAAAGATGAGGGAGTGTGCTGTCAAATATTCCTGCCATGGAGTCTTGGACTACTAGTCAGAGAAACATCTATTTTTTAAAAAAATCAAGTCTGCATGCTTTTTTCTCTTTTTCTCTAAAAGTATTCAAGTAGTGAAATGGATTCTGAGAAGATGTACTTTTGAGTTTTTGATTCTAATTTCCTGAAGATGATTGTAACCCAACACTTTTCCTAAGTCTCAGGGCAACAGATCTCTGAATGCATTTCTTTCCATGGTGATAAAATAATCTCTTCACAAGAGCCCAAATTTTTAGGGGACCTTTAAGTCACAGAATGCTTCCAGCCTCTGATAAAATTAAATAAATTAAGAATTTGTCTGCTCTTCTCACCACAGAGATACATCCCATATGTTTGTTGTGCTTATTGTCAGTAGAGAGAGAGGTCAAACAGCTATTCCTTCCTGTACTGTTTTGTCTCAATGTGCAGGAGATATGTCAAGGAAGTTTGGGGTCTTGCATTCCAGCAGTAAGGAAGTTGTCTGCTCTGTGACAGAGAAAGGGTTGCTTGCTTGGTTTTTTCTTTTGCTTGTGGAAGGTCCATTGAAGCAGCCTCTGTGTTAGGAAATAAATAAACAGTATTTTGGCAGTCTTTTCAGATTACACAGCAAATGTGAAGTTTACGGGAGATCACTGGGATAAGTAACTTCTTTTCTGTGGTTCATTGCATGGCTGTAGACATGGCAGAGCAATTTGAGCTGGCCTTGATTAAAGGTTAAACAGGTGGTTATTCCCTTGCTTGCCTTGGGGCAGATAAACATTTCCATGCTGTAATTTTTTGTTTGAATTACCAGGTATACACCAATAAGTGATGTAAGAAAATATTCAACTGCCTTTTCCTCTTTCTTTCTTACCTGAGAGAGTATGGTCCTGATTTATATAAATTCCCTAATATCTGATACTTTTGATGCTTTTTCCCTTTATTGAGGGTGAGTTTCTACTCAGGCCTTGGCTCCTTTCTGTGCAATGGCACCAACTCTGCCAGGCTGCCCTGCGAGCTGGGGTGTGCACAGTCCATGAGGCCACTATCTACAGCCTCCCACCCCTTTGGCAGGGCATGAGTGCAAAAAGAGCTTTCTTGCTCTAATGGCTGTGAAAGGCAAGCACAAGTGGAAGACACTCTGCAGATCGATTCTGAATTGCTGAGTGAATGCTTTCAAAAACATTTTCTTTGTTGCCAGTTTCCTATGCCGTGGCTTCCAACCCTTCTGGCTTGAAAGGCAAAGGCATTATTTCAAAACCTTTAGGGTTCTGGAAATCAATAAATGGGGAAGATTCTCTGCTTTGTTTTCGAGCAGCACAAAAGGACAAAAGCCACCCCATCTGGATGCAGGCTCAGAGAGAGAGCATAGATGGGTTTTATTCTGTGTAAGCTCCAGTGCACAGGGCATCTCCTGGTGACAAGAGGGGATATGAGAAGAGAGAATGGTAAAACAGCTGTAGTCTGCATTTGGTCAATGATCTCTGGGGGCTTCAAACAAGATGGCCTGAGACTGAAATCTGCTCTCACTTCAGTGGAGCAGAATTTTGGGTTCAATGGAAAGGTGTTGGTTTTTCCTTCTCTTTCTTGGGCTGTCCTCCATGGAAAACTCCTAGTTTTTAATAAACGCACTCCAAACCTCCTACTGAGCAGGGTGATTTGGGAACCCCTTATGTGGGCTGTAAGACCTCTGGTTGACGAACATGACAGGAGTGTATTTCTGGCTCCATGTCTGAGGAATCTGTGGTGAATCAAAGCAGCAGTGACATACTTGCTCTGCTTCCTGGTTGAGAAGGACCTGGCGTGCAGGACCAAAAGTCTCGCTGATACCTTCAACATGTCTGGGGCACCCCAGTGCTGGGAATATTCAGAGAGATATGTGACTCTCTCTGGTGTGGAGTCAGAGTGAAATCCAAAGGGGTGCTTTGAGTTGTGTATGTGATGAAAGGTGGTTATCAGGCTGGAATCCCTTCCCTACGTGGTGAGAATGAGATGCTCCTGGAAGGAGGACTCATGTGGGAATGACTTTGAACATAGAGAAGAGCAGGAAATGAGGTGGATCTCCAGTGAGACAGTATGTATCAAGGAGGAAGGTGGACAATACAGAGTCAGAAGAAGAGTAGTACATGAGAAGAGAGGAAGGTGAACTAAAGGAAGAACAAAAAAAAGAAAAGCAACTGTAATGGGAGAAATGAAGTCAGTCTCAAAATGTAAAAGATAAATTTTTCTAATCAGATGGAGCTGCCAGATGAATTCCTTTCTCCCAAATTACCAGGATAATCTCTATTCTATTGCATCACATTTGCTGGTCTAGCTGGCATGAGTAATAGCCCTTACAAAATGGGTATGTGTGGTAAGCAGAACTGACCTGTAAAATAAGAGCTTTCTTAAATGGGTTATGAGGAAATTATTTGGCTCCACAGACAAGCTTGCAGTCTCCTTTAATGAAAGTTTTGTTTTAGACTTTCCAAAAGAGATAGAGGGAGGCCTTGCAGCAATTGCATAATTTTAAAAATTAAGGGTGTAAATTTCATAAAGCCTCAAACCATGCGCAAGGCTTAATTTTTCCATATGTTCAAGGTGGCTTGTACATTGGCTAATGAAGTTCAACTTCACTTCTGATGTTTTAAAGCTGAGTTTACTTTCTAGTACATCTTTCATGTCCTACCAGTTAGTTTCCTGGATTACAAGCAGGGTACACAATAGAGATATGGTTACATCCTATTATAGATGCTTCTTTGAACCTTTGCCACTTTATGGATGTCCTTGTTTCCTTGTAATGATTTTTCAGTATCTAGAGAAGAATGTACAGTCAGTCTCTGCTAATTTTATTAAAGGTAGTTCTCAAAGTGAAGGATGCTGTGGGACTGACACTTATGTCAGGAACTTATTAAAAAAAACCTGAGCATTGGCCCAGTATTGCAACTGCAGTAAGAGCTGCTTGCATGACACATGCTGGGGCAAATTAATGCTGTGTTTAGTTCAATGTATTTTCTTTGACAATTGCCAGAAGCAGAGATAATTCAGAGCAGAGTCTTGCTTCTGTGACTCCACTATGGTAGGAAACCACCCTGAAAACAGACTTTGTCGTAAACAGAGCTAAGGCTTAAAAAGTATTTTCCTGCCTTAGCGAGTGTAAGTGTTCTTACTGACACAAAAATAAAGTCTCTGTTTTGGCTTGTATCATGTTGAGCTGTTTGATAATTCAGTAACTAGTAACAATTGTGTGTGTTATATGTACACACATTCAACAGGATCCTTAAATAAATTACTTGCATAATTGTGCAAAATGGAAATGAATAATTTGTTGTCAAGTAGGTCCTTGCAAACAGTAATTTACCCAAGAAACTCTCAAGGACAGCAGGGAAACAGGAAGGAAAGAAAAGAGAGGGAGAAAAATTTAATAGCAGAGGAAGCAGACTAGAGAGAGGAAGTGAAGATGCAAGAACACTGAACACTTGGGAACAAATGGGATGAGTTGGCCATGAGAACATTCAGGTTGAAAATCAGGAACAAAACTAACCATCAGAGCAGTGGGAGACTAGAACTGCCTCCTGTGAGCCCTGTGGACCAAAGGTGTGGTTTCCAAGATGGAGATTTAACCGCTTCTGGAAGACTTTACATGAAGTAAACACCTCTGAGGCCAGGAGCTGATAGTCCAGGTAGCACTGTCATATTCTGTGTTTGTGCAGGAGGTTTGTGCATATGGTTATCCTGTGTCTGGCTTGGAGCTGAACATAAAATTACCATATTACGCTCCTTTTCCCATGTTAAACTGCAAATTTAAGTATGGACAGTAGGCAGGTAAGGGTTAGACTGATTGTTGCACAAAAAACGCCTCAACATAGCCTTTTATTTCCAAAAATATGCTATTAATAATAAATGCCATAGCAATCATTATGAGGCTACAGCTCATCTTGCATTCAGAAAGTGAAAACCTCCCTTACTAAGTATTTCTGAGTTTTTGTCATTAGCAGTTGCTATTTTATATTCAGTCACATAGTAACTCTAGACAGTAAATGGTAGTAGTCAAGCAGATTTAATTAGGTTTTTTTAAGAACTTTTCATGTGAGACCCAGTCCTCACCTCTGGTGGGAACTGGCAGAGGTACATGGGCAGAATCTTTATTGAGGTTGTTATAGTTCAGCCTACAAAGTTGGTGACATTCCATTTTGAGTCTTTGTGTAGATCCACACGTGAAAATTATACTGATCCTTTTTTTTAATAACAGATGAGTTTGCGCACAGGCCAATTGATTCCTAAATCCATCTGTTCAAACCAGTATCTTATGCGCTGTAAATAAGGAAACTCATGAAAAATGAAAAGTGGTGTTATCATATTAGAGAATTTTGCTCTCTTTGGCAATACATACGTAATGCCAGTTCCCATAATCGACCAGACTTTTCCCTGTACTTTCAGAAGCCTGCAGGCTAAATGGAAGTGAATGCCGTGGGCATTATGGTCTTGATTATATGGTGTATCCATTTTCATATCCTGGATGTCTGACCATAGCCTCTGGGCATCTGTAACAGAGGAGCAGATCCTACTAACTCATGCATTTGTTACTAGTATTGCAGCTGCACTTTATATTGGTTTGGAGCACTTCTGCTGTTAAACCTGCTCTAAGAACTATTTTGAGTAAGTCACCCTGGATGGCTAATTCTGTTCTGGCTATTAGGTTTCACAGGTACAGCTCCTCATTAGATCCCAACTATTCTTCCCTGAGACTGCCATGCTTTCCAAGTTCTATTTTTATTCCTTTTTTTTTTTTCACTCCTATTTCTCTAATAATCAGTGTCCCCATGGGCACCTAAAAGCTTACACAAGCTAGAATCACTCAGAACAATGTCTCAGTACTAGGTTCCTATCATGAGAATGTGAGGTGTCATGCAGAAAAATAATAAAATATGGTTTTATAGAGGCAGAATTGGAGGGTAAGGAACAAGGGAAAGGTATAGAGAATTTGTATTTTACTTTTTCAGTATTCTTCAAAATGGTATCTTGCTTTTTATTCTAAACTCAATGTTTCTATTGTTGGGAGGAAAAAAATAAAAGAAAGAAAAAGTTTAGTTTTTCTACTAAATGTACTAGTTTCAGCTTTTGGAATTTTAATTTCTTGCTCAGTGTTTCACTTTACCCATATGAATGTATGTTATTCATAGTTCAAGAGGAGATATTTTTCTTCTATTTTCTGGGGAAAAATCTTGGTGGTGCTAATAGGAGCTAACCAAAGAAGCTGAGAAGTGTTTTTTGGTTGTTTTGGGGTTTTTTTGGTAATGTGGTTTTCTTTCTCACCTTGAAAGTCCCGTTTACTTATTATCTTCTCCTGTATCTTGTCCCTGAAATCTGTTGCTCCTCAGTAAAATGTTTCCCTCCAAAGCATAGCGAAGCCCAGCTATTGGTAGTGTCCCTAGTGTACACAGAAAATGCTCTCTTGGATCACGGCTGGTTGAAATTTTCATAAAGGATTTTGTCCCCAGAAGTCTGTTCCTTGAGCCCCCGGGTGAAAAATAATATTTAGACATTATTTGTGGGGAATGGGATGATATCGGTGTGAAGTTTTATGCTGTTTTTGAATTGTGGGATATTTTTTATGTGATTGCTCCTCAATAGTAGTATTTTTAAATAAATGCATTTCTGTGTAGAGACCCAAGACTATTTCCCCCAGCTGGCTTCTTTATCTAGTTTGGGGTGCTGTTCTCCTGCATGGAAGCAGTATCTCCATTTGCAGAGGTTGAAGATCAAGTCCTCTTGGCTGTCTGTGCAGAGGAATAACTTTCTCCTCCTGGACTTCATCAGTGGTGGTGCTGCTTGGTGTGTGCATCCCCAGACAATTTAGTTCCTTTTAAAGACTTCCTTGACAGTCCTGCTTATCTCCCACAACATTCTTAACCAGGCTGCAGCAAAGCATGAGACTCAAGGCGTTTTTTCTCTATCCTTGGAGAAAATTGCTCTCTCTGTGTGACTAACCTACCTACCTGATTTTCCTACAAGGCTGTGGGGGCTTGGGAAACTCATGAAAAATCACAAGTGAATAGGCTGATTGGGAAAGGATGAGAGATGAAAAGTTGTGCTGAAGGTATCCCATGGCAATGCCAGAAATTCTGTGAATGAGTTGAAGCAGTTGCACTTGACATGATCTACCCACAGAAGAAGCAGGCTTTACATTGATGCACTCTTTGTTTCCAAAGACAGAAAAAAACAAAGGAAATATTCTGCTATTCCCGTTTTACAGAAAGGAGCAAGTGAGATATGAGATGTTTAGCTCAGAAATGCCCAGGAAGCACATGATAAAGTAGGAGATGGAGCTCGAAGCTTTTGTGTCCCAGTCAGGGTTCTAAAGAAGGACCAGCTTTTAAGAGGCACATGTCCTGAATGCTCTGTTATTAATAGTGATTTACATAACAGCTTGTAGCCCCATTTCAACATTACAGGATAGGACTTACTCTTCTTTTGTGGAAATGACCTGGATTTATATCAGCAGTAATAAAATACTGTTGCAGAGAAGGGCTGTGAAGAGGGAGGAGGGAGTATGAAACTAAAAATAAGAAATATGTACAGTACATAATTCTAACAATGTTATCTGAAAGACAGTAAAAATAGACTCAATTAGATATTGTCAGAGCTTTTTTCTCCATGCAGCTGCCTAGCCAAATATGACAATTTTTCAACAATATAAAAGTTCTAACACAATGCATGATACATTGTACTGAATTCATTAACACTTTGCTACCTTAAACATCATTGTAAAGAAGGAAAATAATGTAAGAGAAGCTTGTCATTTTTTGTTGTTGTTCCTTTTGTTTCTGTGACATGTTTGGAATTGCATGCCTGTGAGAGTTTTGTGATCTAAATTTAATGATCCTAAAAGGGATTTAGTAAGATATTGTTCTTTTCTCCTGCAGACATCCCTAGGCTGAGTGCTACATGAAAAGTATGACTCAATTATACAAAAAAATTAATTTATTTTTAAAAGTGAAAAGCCTTTTCATGCAGTATTTCCACAGGGACGTAGCCCTAGTGTAGAGCTTTCCTAGCTCTCCTTTGCAACAATGTAATTCCTATAGAAAGAGAATTTGCAGGCAGTGCATAGAATATCTGTGTGTGCACATATGTGCCCCTTTTTGTGACTAAAGACATTATGATGACAGTTGATATACTTGGCTTTGATTTGGCAATGGAATCTGCAGATCTCTGTTCTCATTCAGAGTTTTCAATTTCCAAAATTGCTGTAGTGGACAGTTGGTCACAGTGCAGATATTAAAACTGTAAAATCCAGATCTTCAGCCTTATTCTGAAATTTATGGTCCAGTTCTAATCCAGACTTTTAACTACTATACTCTTACAAAGTACTACATTTGAGATAGAAATTTACAAAATGATTAGAGGTTAATTTGGAGTCAAAAGCAGGAATAACACGTTGAACGTATAAAGTAAAATAATCATTGGTTTGGGCATGCTGTTGGGCTTTAAGAATATTTTTTGTGGATGCAATGTGCTCTGTCATTTCCCTGTGGCTTGACTATCACACTTGAACTATAGAGAAAGAAAATTCCCAGGAATGAAGAAGAATCTGATGCATTTTTGAAAGGAAAAAAGACTGATGTCTTCTTATTGGGCAACATAGTAAATTTATAAATCTCTTATTTCCTCTCTTGTTCCAGCTTAGTGCAATGTGTACTTCTGGAAAATGATATGGAATAATGCATCCCAAGTTGGGCAAACCTTAACGAGGGTTCTTTTGCTGTGCCCTTTAACCCTTAGCATCAGGAAAGATATGTATTCTGTGTGCTCAGAGCACGAGCAAAGAGGATTGCTGTGATTACTTAATCAGGATATGGTAGGTGATAGCAGTTAGTTTCTGGAAGGTTAGACTAGAAACCTCTTCACTCCTAGCAAGGAATTCGTAGCTGTGTAGCTCCAATTTTCCTGTCGCTGAAATGTTGAGTGTCAGATTGATGTGGAGTTTGCATTGCTGTAGATACACGTGCGTGCAAGTACTGGATTCCCTCTCCTTCTCCTTTCTGAACTGAACTTGAGAAAACTGCTGCTTCTTTCTGACCCTGGTCACCGTCTCTCAAGGTATTTAAAAAGCATGCAGAGGAGGCACCTGGGGATGTGGTTTAATGGTGGCCTTGGCTGAGTTAATGGTTGGACTCAATGATCCTAAAGGTCTTTTCCAACGTAAACCATTCTAGGAAGACTGGGAAGGAGACATTGGAACATAAAAACTTTGAATTTATATATCTCTGGAATGTTCTTCACGCCAATTATGTAAAATTTTCATCTTTAGTTGTGACATCTTGCCCTGAATTTACCTGGGTTCTACATGGTAAGGTACTGTACCAGTCAAACACTTAAGAGATTAAGCCAGCTCAAGAGAGAGTGGTGTACACTGCCCACTAAATGATATGATTAGCATAAAAGAGCAAGACAATATTTATTAGGCAAGCATTAGACAGTGCAGACAATAAAAATGATGCTGGCAGTTGGGAAAAACCCTGTGCCAAAGCAGTGTTTTTATATTTCACCGCCTTACTTCCTACATGAATAAAACACCAGTCTGCACAAGGAAAAATAGTGGAATAGGAGAAGGGGCAAAAAACCCAAACCAAATCTAAATCAAAACCAAACAACAACATAAAACCACCCCTAAACAAACACCACCCACTTCCCCCCCCTTCTCGCCCCCCTCCCCAAATTTGGCCTGGGCATCTGCCTGAAAGCCTAGAAACAGGCAGGCCAAACTAGAAATATTTCAGTCACCACCAATATCATGGGAACAAAATGACGAAGTGGCTGATCTAATAGCACATTAGTTAGAAAACCAGAAATTATGGAAAACATGTATTTTTATGTTGTAGAAAACACATGCCACATTCAACATTCATGCCTATAGGTGTAAGATAATTAACTCTATCCCAGCCAAACACAGTACAGTGTGTGTCTCACTTTGGAAGAAGTTAGTTTATGCTATGTCATGGTGGAAAAACACAGAAAGTCAAAGAGCAAAATTGTTTTATTTTTTAAGATGTAGAGGAACCCTTTAAACTCAGTCACTTTCTGCATAAGCTTACAGAGTTCATTCTTTGTACCATTCCCCACTGTGTAATGATTGCTTCAGTTCCAACTGAGCTGAAATTAAGCCTCTGTCTTCCCCTGAAGCTTTGTTTTCACAAAGTCTGAATGATCAATTAAATTTAAACCACGTACATTTGTATGTGTATCCTTGTGAAGCTTCCTCTCTAGCATCCCTGTGTGGCCATGGCATGCACCTAGAACTGCTGACATCTGCTGAGGATCTTGGCTGATATGGCAGCCAGATTTCGGTTATATTTTTGGTTGTTCTTTGCTAATTCTGAAGTAGCCTAGTGGTAGGCTTTGTGATGATGCTCTTCAGAGAGTAAACAGTGACATGATTGAAGGTATGTGCTACAAAATTAGGTAAAGTATGTGCAGCCACTTCTAATTTGGGAATATGCAGTTTACTAATCCTTTATTTAGGGTTGCAAGGCCTGATATTGCAGAGTCCAACAGAACTAATTACATTTTGCCAATCAGCCTCGATAGTTGATTTATTTACCTTATGAATTTTATGTAAGATTCAAGAGGAGCAAGAGGGAATGGGTCTATGTTGCACTGAATTCTGCTGATGTTCACTAAGGTGCTCTTTGCTGCTTTTCACAGCGTTGCTGTGGACTTCTAAACAGTTGAAGGATTTCTGTTCCAGGGAGGTTTGGGTTCAAATAGTGAATGAGTCCCTCATCGTAATTACAAAAGTGTCTGTTTGTTAGAGCTCTCCAAGTTCCTTTCAGATGAAAGATGCTAATAGATGTAAGATAATGTGTACATGCAAGAATGTCGTCATTAATAAATATTGAAGAAAAAAAAAGCTCTCTGTGAACTATGTAACATAACACCAATGAGTATTTAATCTGCTTTTTAAATTGAATTTTCAGCTTAAAGAGGGAAACTTTTCTTCTTGTTTGAAAAATTAAAATAGAAAAATGAATATTGAAATGTATTGGCTTGGGATTTTCAATGCAGTTTAAATAACTAATTAAGAAAAAGTTGCAGGGAGGAAAAACATTAAAATATGCAATAATTTATTTTTAATAAGTGTAAAACAGATTATTTTAATTACCGCATCTTTAAAAATATGGGGTAAATAAAATGCCTTAAATTGTCATTCACAGACATTTGGAATTGAAGTGTAGAGATTAAAGCCTTTTATCAGTATATGTAGACAAAAGACTTAATGAATAACAAACACAGAAATTAACTGAAATGACAGCTACATATTTTTTTGCTTGTTTTCTCATGTCCACTGATGTTTTTTGCCCTTCTTTGGTTTTGCTTTCCAGAATAAGCTGCTAGCCAGGTGAGGTTTCATGGTATCTTCTGTATCACCATTTTCTTCATTTAAATCTTTAAAACTGCTTTTAAATATACCTCCTTGCCTTTAGAATAGCAGCTACCTGGTGGACCTCTTCTGCTGCACAAGGACTTGAGGGTAGATTCTAGTCTATATAATTTTTTTACACTTACTTTTCAGTCGGCCAGGTTTCCATTGAAATCTTTGTAAGCAACGGTGCCAAAATCACCTAACGCCAATCAAGCTTTGGCAAAGGCTGCACCTCCTGGCTGGAGTTAATATTTTATTTTACTGCATCAATGTTGGGTCCAAGGGCTCCCTATTTATTGTGCAGCTTTTTCAGAGGGGTTTCGAGGAGCCATTGGGCTGTCTGTCAGTGCATGAACTCTGTTCTCTGGACCAGGGTGTCTCTTGGAGACCTCTGTCTGGTAGTGAAAATTTCTCCCTTTCAATGCAACAAATTCCATGCAGAAACAGAGCACAACAGAGCCACGTTCGCTGTGTTATGTCAAGTGGGGGTAAGGTTCCCTTCTCTGTGTAAGCACGTGCTTTTTGTGGACTTGCTCAAAACCATCTAAAGGACATGCACTCTGTGTTACTTGCCTTGTGTTTACCCAAAAGCAGAGTCTGACCCTGAAGTGCTGTATTTGTCCTGGTTGTTATAAGCTTGTAGGTTCATTGTGCATAAATGAATAATTGTCCTTTAGAGGCCTGGGCTCTAGTTCACCCTGTTAGGGCTGCTGAGCCAACACGCGTAGAAAGAGCTGTACTTTGGCATCATCCCAAAAAGTTAGAGGTCGTGAGCCAAAAACCCCAGGAAAGCCCTTCAGCTTTCCCGTCAGCCCGGTGTGCTGGAGTTCAGAGCTGCTGATCTCACCTGGAACAGCACAGCAGCAAGAAGGTGGGGGAAGGGACAGCTCTTTCCAGGGAAGAAGTGTACAAGCTCTCCAATTCTTCCAGCAGCCAGGGAAGATGTCCTCCCATCAAACAGGAAAACAAGCCATCTTTTGCCTCGAGTTTTTATGAGAAATGTTTGTTTTCCTGTTGGCTTGTTCTATTATGCATCTGACTTTCCTGCTTCTTTAAGGGGGAGAAGATACGCCAAGAAACCTCTGTCAGTAAGCCAGAATAGTTCTGTCATGACTTTCTCTTATTTTAGCGCTCCAGCTATTCTTCTAAGTGGGGAAAAATAATTCGGGAGTCCCTGGCAGTTTTGCTGTTTTTTAAGGAAACATGAAAGGTGGGAGGGTTTGGCCCAATGGTAGCTGAAAGCACTCAGGCCCTGCCAGGATTTAATTCCTTGTGAACTCTGACCTGGAATGAATACAACATATCTGCTACTGTTTCTCTATAATTTAGCATCCCTTTTTCCTGTGTGGGATTTTCTCCCCCCCCTCCACCCCCCAGTTTGTTTCTGTTAAACCTGGCTGAGTGGTTTATCCTTTATAACTGGTATCCCTGCAAGGGAGAGACTCTCGCTGTTTTTACAGGCCTCTCAAGGCTCCCGCTAAAAGGTACTGGAGGTTTGCCTTCTCTGGCATTGGTAATGTTGCTGTTTTTGGATCCCAAGGCCTCCAGTTCAAACTCCCCCCCAGAAGAGTAAGATTCCTCACAAAGTAAAAAAGGTGCTCCTTGGATTAAAGGGACTGATTGAATGCTGCTGTGTAGACCACTAATGTGTTACAAGGGTACTCGGTTCCTTAGCAGGAGCTGTGGTGTGCTGCTAGGGGACTTCTCAGGCACTGTTACTTAGAAATTACGTGGTGCTACACCAGCTCTGGGACTTGTAGATTTGCATTCACTCTGCAGCTTCATTAAAAATTTTAACTGGGACATATTTAGACTACTCAAGCTGCTTCTATAGAGTTGATTATTTTGTCTTGTCCTTAGAAAACAGCTTATCCTTGTGAAAATAACATATAAATTGTACTATTATATTTAGTGCTGCAAGCTTTGCTGTTGCTGTTTAGTTTTCTTTTCCTTTTGAAGCTGTGGAATTTCTGACAAATAATGTCTTCTGAGTTAAAATCCACCGTAGGAAGAACATATTCTGTGTCTTTTCCATTTTTCTCAGTGAATCCTATGAACCTCTGTCATTAGCGTGGTTATTACCTAGAGAATGAAGAAAAGAGAGAAAGGATGTTTTCGTGAGTAAGACACGAAATGCTTCAGACCTGCCATTTCATCCAGAGGAAGTATTAAATCCTTGTGCACCTCCATTCTATCTATAAAGGGCATGTAGTAAAATCTGCTCATTCTGGAGCATTTTTTGTGTCTTAATTTGTTGAAGAAAATTGATTCTTTCCCAAAGGAAGCTTTTCTAGAAATACAAGTGCTACTCTCATGAGCACAGGTGTTTTGTGGTTTTCTGAATTCTTTTGCAAAACACTCTCCTTATGGGGAGTTGTGGTCAAGAATCTATGATTTAGTTGTCAGTATTAAACTGCAAAAAAAATATATTGTGTAAATATTTCTATTTCTAGCACTTGTGTGTCCAGAAAAATCTCTCTAAACACAGGAGCAAGTAAATTTTACATGTTATTCCATTCACTTCCATTTTACATTTGAAAAATCCAGTTTATCTGAAATTGGATAAAGCTGCCACAGCATTTTTAGTCTATGATGGCATTTGAGACTTAATTTCTTCTGTGAAAGCACTGTTAGTTTCTGTGGAATTCTGCAGGTGCTCTGTATTCGTGAGATCCAGGAGGTCTTAAATTTAGAGATGCTTGTTACAGTCAGTTTCATGCAAAGCCTACAATAAAGCAGTCTGTCAATTAAAGAATATGCCTCACCAGTTCATCCTTTTCAAGTTTCCTATGTGTACGTTTAAGCAAAAAAAAAAAACAACCCTAAATGCTATTCGCTCTCTTTTATTGTTTTCTGGGAGAAGCAGGAAGTTATTTTCACACTTGATAAAGCTCAACCTTCGTAAGGAAGGCAATGAAGAGCAAACTATGCACCGGAGCATAAGACAGCTTAGAGTTAAACTTGCTATACCAAGTAGAAGCTTTTCTGAGGAAAAAGACCCTGAGTTGCTTCCACGGATTTTTGAACAAGCTTTTTGGGCTTCTTTTACTGCCTCTACATTTTGTTGTAATTCTGTGTGCTGGAAATATAATTTGGAGTTGTACAAAGGCTGTGACTGAGTAAGATGACTGGGGATAAAGTTGTGTCTTTACCTCTTCTTTGGGAATGGCCCCCTTTCCTGGTTCTGCAAGAATGTTTGTTATCCTGTCTGAGGAATGGAGGAGCCATGGGAATTGTTTACTCTCTTACATTTGATTGAGGAGTGAGTGTATAGGGCTTTTTCACAGGGGCAGGGGGTTTGGTTTTTTTGTTTTTTTTTTTTTTTAATTATCCATAATGTATATCATAGGCTGAGTAAGGATTGAATAACATTTGCTGTGGCCAAGAAATCACTAAAGACTTTTTTTCCTTGTCTGCTTTGAAGCCACCTATTTCTCTTCCCCTTGTTGCTAGAATTGATTAACTTTTACCCTTTACTCTGTAGTTACACATTGTAGGTCAACTTTCCTGTCACAGAAGGCCTAACAGTAATTCCCATCTGGTTATGAGCTTTTATATCATAAGAACTGTGATTATTTAATGGCATTTAAAAAAAAAAACAACAAATACAGCATTCACTAACCAATTTGCTTTGCAATGGATTTTGGACAGCACTAAACTCTTTGCAAGAATCATACTTGTTGAACCAGTTTAAAGCATGTTTCAGAGAAGCCAGCTAGTTTTGAATAAATGCCTGTTGATTATTTTTTGAGAAAATACTCATTGCTTCTTTCTTCTAATACATTTAGGTGTTGCTAATTTCTCTCCTTGCATCTGGAAGAACTTCCATCTGCATTTCTGATGGCTGCCATAGGGTGGTGCCAGGCCATCAGTATATACAGTACGAGACAATGGTTTGGGCTTTGAACAGATCAAAAACCAAACGAGCTTTAAAATCTGATCTCCAATAATTCACAGTGCAAATAAATGAAGCAGCCAGTGCAAATAGTTACTTTGATGCATTTTTCTTTTTATACTTAGCATAAAAGAAGGGTCTGTCTGGTATACACTTCTTTATGCCTGTTTGTATATATATATATATATATATATATATATGCATACCTGTATATGTGCGTGTATGTGTGTAAAGTTTGACCTGAAATGTGTTTTTGCCCTAAGGATACTGATGCCTTGGTTTTGATCACATTGTACTAATGTGGCTTAATTAATAGCCCTCTTAGCATCTCTGCTAATGTTCAGGCTTTTGTTGCTTGTGTGTGTATTTATTACAGACCTGCTAAGTGTTAAACCTAACTGGAGACAAATGATAGATTTCCAACTTTAGAGAAACAATATCTATCTAATGCCTGTTTAAGAAAGACTAATATATTGCCTTAAACTCAGCTTACAATTGACTGTCCAATGAAAGCAATGAAATATTACTATTTTAGAGTCATGTTTGAAATATCTCCTATCTGGTTCAAAAATCTGTATTATATTAATTATACAGACATAAAAATTTATTCTTTGAGCTATATAAATCAGTTTCTAAAGTATTTGGTTTATAATAACTGAGAAGAAGAAATTAGGCCTATAGTTAGTGAGAGGGATGTACAAATATTTATTGAATATCACATTTGAAAAGGCTACTGTCTGTGTAAGATAAAATAATAATGGTTGGAAATGAAAAAAAAGGATATTATGACAATAGATTACATAGATCAAGTCTAAAATGCTTGATTTCACATTTCTGTTTATGTTCACATTTAATAAAGAGGTTGATGGTTTACATTTATGGAAGCATATCTTTAGTGGGGAAAACATTGACATTCACAACTCATTTGCTCTTGAACACCTTTTGTTAATGTATGAAATGAAATGCAGCATGTGGCCTGGCAACTGAACAAGCTAAAATTAAAAATTATTTAACTTACATGCATTTGTAGAGCTTTGGAGTTACGTGGAGAAAAACAAAGTAATTCTTCCAACAAAGCCTAGATGATGCTGTATTCTTTGCCAGGTAGTGATAACTTACAAAACTCAAACAAGCAAAAAACTCCCCCCAAAAAATCCAAACCTACAGCAAATAACAAAATGCCCCCAAAACCCCACCCCACAATGCTTCTTTCTTTCTAATTTAAAAATAGAACTAACCTAAAATAGAGCCTACTGAGTTGAATAATTTCAAATTCATGTGAATAACTTTGGAGAATTGACATAAATAAACAACAACAGCCAAACATCAATCCTATGTGAATCAGACTTTTTATCACACTAATTTTCCCTCACTGAATGGGAATAAGACCCACTTGTATCTGAGATGATGCTGTGAGTGACATTTTGAGGCTAAAAACCTCTAAAATATTTGTAATAATTTAGATAGTGATTATCCTGTCTAGACCTTTTACTCTTTACTAGACTTTCATTTAAATGTTGGACCTTTTTTTTTCTGACTGTAAATCAGTGGCAAATGTTCAGATTTGGACTCTATGAAGTTTTACTTTGAGAATGTTTTCCTAAAGCATTCCAAAACACTGAAATGCTGGAATGGCAAGGGAAAAAAAAATTCAAGCCAAAGGTAAAATCAAAAATTATTTATGGAGTGTTTTGTCTCTAATCCTAAAACTGAAAGTACTAGTGGCAGCAGTGATGAGCTTAGCTGCTTCTTGTGCCTAATGCTTCTCGTGAAGTCAAATTTGATTGACATTTCATCATAAATTTCTATTCCACGTAACAAATATTTCTTTTTCTCTGTTTGTAAGAGCCTTTTTAAGATGCTTCCTTAAAACAATGTAACAGTCATTTGCAGCTTTTATGGCATCTAAATCTATGCCTTTCTGCTGGCTTGGTTCTACTGACATTTTAACATTGTTAATAATCGCTGGCCATTTGTGTGTGCTGCGTAAAGGCATAATGTGCTTTTATATAAAACACTGTTATGAGGGCTCATTATCTCGTGAAGCAGCAGTTATAATGAAAATTAAACAATTGCAAACTTGCTTTGCCAAGTGTTTTTTGAATAAATTTAGCCGGGCTGCTTCACAGCTCCTACCTGATTCTGCGGGGTTATACATCAGAGCTGCTGGAGAGTTGCACGCATAAATTCCTTCATGCAGTGGTGAGAGCTGCGCGCAGCCCGCTCCGCTGTGCTCTGCTAAAGCTGAGCAGGAAACGCTTGTTTCACAGGCAGCGTCCTAGCAGGGCATGAAATAAGTGTAAACCTTTGAAAGGAGTCTCCGTGGTATCGATGGTTAAATGGATGTTACAAATGCCCTTTTACTCACAGGTAGCCACAGAAGTATTAGATCGGCAGACTGCAAGCTACTCCTGCTGTTTTGGAAACCACTGGCTATCTACAGCCGTGTGCTTAAAAATTACCAAATTAGCTGCACTTCTCAAGCTAAGAAAGGGTTGAGAATGTAGATATGGGTTATTCAGTGTTTTCTTTATAGACTGCAAAGTTTTACTAAATGCTAGACATAATGGACATAATTTTTTACAACTTCTTCAGTGTTTCTACATAAAATTATTTGAATGGGAAGTACTTTAATAATAAAGTAAATGTATGATGAGGAATCCAGGTAGGCTTCTCCATGGTGTCTGCATTTTAACAGGGTTGGTCTAGTTGAGGATCTGGACATCTGAAATTCACTTCTAAAATGACTGTTGCTTAGCTAGCCAGGGCAGTTTGTGTCATTTCTGACATGCTTCCCTTCTGTTACGTATGCAATCATATTTGTCCTTATAGGACTTGTATTCAACTGCTCCTCTGTCTTTTATTTTAATGCAGCACTTAGAGGCAGATTGTTCCAGTACTACTGTAGTAAGAGAACCCAAATTTCCATTTTCTTTTTTTTTTCTTTTTGCACATGTTTAATTCTGAAAGCTACAGTGGCATGAAACAATAATTCAGAGAGGCTCTGTTTCAAATTACCTTTCTTCATTAAAAAATAAAATAAAATAACCAGGAGGTCTAGCACGGTATGTCACTAAGTCACACAGTAAGAGGGACCATCAAAGAATGGTGGGAATTATCACAGCAGCTTGCTCCTTGTTAGAAGCATTTACCTCATGACCCTTTCATTTGCCTACTGCCACTTTAGTTTAAGAGTGACAACACTGTATAGCACTCTGCACTTTCCACCTCCCCCCCCTTGCCCTTTCCCTTAGCACCAGATGCCTTTGTAAAGCAGCCTGGTGAAGGAGTGAACAAAACCTTGTGGGATAAGTCTGACACTGGAAGTTAATGATTATCAGTTGAAACAAAACACTTGTTTACATGTTGTAGTCATTAGAGGTTCCAGTCAGTCATACCTCGGCTGGGATTCCTGCCAAATGTTTTGAGGGTTCTTTCACAAGCTGTGCAGTTTTGTAAATACAAAAGCACTCTTATTAAGCCTTTTTAGTATTAGACTGTGCAATTAAGACTACGCGTAATTAGATTCCTTTATTTGGAGTAGAATGGTCCAAGATACACACACACTACTTTCTTAGCCACAGGATACCATCGTATCTCTATTTGGGTGTTCCATTACAGATCAATGACTAAGAGAAATTCTCCTGTATTGTGCACATTTTTTCTTTATTAAAAATTGTGCTCAAATCTTGGGGCGGTATGGATTTTTCCTCACCTTATTGTCAGCACCTCCGTTGGAGCCATAAAACTTTCTTTTTTGATTAGCTTGTCTCAGTTTGCTGGAAACTTTTTGCTTACATCTCTTTTAGTATTGCTGGCTTTTCATTTCAGCCTTATTACATCTAGGATTAAGGAGGTGATTTGACTATGAAGGAATTTAGGAAAATTTCCAGTAAGCTAAGGATGATTTTAAGTTAACTGCAGGATAACAGAGTTGTAGAAATGAATGTTTCTTTTAACACCTGTGAATTAGTCCATACCTGAATAAATAAATGATCCCTTTGGTATTTGAAGTTGATATAAACCAGCTCAGATTTCAACATTTTCTTGTAAACACTCAAATCACGCAAAAATTCATCTAATACAAATAATTGTGTGAGCTGATGAACCTGTTTCACGTACCCTTCTGCTCAGGGAGTATTCTCTGCATTGAGCATGATGGTAAATTATTTAAGATTTGGGAGGCCATTTTTTGTAACTGTGAATTGTAAGACAACTGAATCATCCATACATATTTTATCTCTATTTTTTTCTTTGCCAGACAAGATATCCGTTTTAGTTGCTCCAGTGCAGGACTGCTCGCTTTGACATTTCCCGGTTGTCTGTAGTGCTAGGCAATAATTAAATATCAGGTGCATAAGCTGCTCTTTAATTTGACATGTGTGCTCCAGGCAATAAACACATGCAGTGCAACGTGGGAGTGTAATTGCTAAGGAATAAAATCTTGTACCAAGTGAGATCATTGTATCAGGTACTGTGTGACAGCTCATTTGATCATTATGCCCAGGCTAAAGAGGTTGCCTAATTAGTTTCCATTAAAACTCACCCTTTAATCAGGAATTATTCTTGCATAAAGAATGTCACTTGGTCCAGATGAATGAACAATGGTTCCCCCTTGAGATTCAACTATCTGTTACACTTGGGATGCCATATGTCTTTTCAAACAATTCAGCTCCGACAGTACTCTGTGAATCTGGATCTCGCAGCACTATGTGGTATCCGCATTTCCTCGATACCAGCTCGTGTTCTGTAGGAAAATCACGATGGTATTCTGTATATACTTCATCAAGTCAGAGGAGCTATGTTCAAGCCGCACGACCTGTGTTGTAAACACACAAATGACTAATGGATGGGCCTCTCTTAACTAATATGTCTTAGTTGTTGTATATATTTCGTTAGTGACGTACATAGCATATATGTCTAGCATATTACCTGGAGCTAGACTTTGCTTTCTCACCTAGAAATGCCAAGGTTCATCTAAATTTAATATTTTGAAGAGAAATAACTTGCTAGCTTTTTTTCTTCTTGTGACAATAGCTTTGTCATCTGAAGCTGATCACAGAAGTTGCTGTGCTTTCTTTTTTTCTCTCCTCCCAAAAAATATCTTTTGAGTGCCTTCCCCTTGCTCCCACAAGACTGTGAGGTTTGGCACATTGCTGGGTTCATGCACAGAAGAGGAGCTTAGTTGTTGGGTATGTTTTAATCTGAGCCATTTCTGCAAATTCCAAGTTGTCCGACTGAGCTGACTCTTCTGCTACGTGGAAACTGCAGTTAGTGGCTCTTTTGAGCTGTCCAGAACCTGCTCCTGCTCCTCAGGAGAGGCTTCCCCCCTGTGGCTGTACAGACTGTGGTAGGCCAGGTGGAGAGAAAGAGTCAAAGACTTTCAAGTCAAAGCTCAGCACTTGCAGTCAGTACCCTCATTCAACTCCCTTGATAATCTGCTGTACAGATGTGAAGTGATTTAGTAATGTTTGAAAAATGCTAAGGACTGGCCTGGCAGTTTGAAGTCTAATGACAGCAAGAACAGCTTGGTGCTCTTCCTTTCCCCACAGTGTCCTGGGACAGTGAGCTGAGCTTCTCTTCTGTAGTGGAGGGATGATCCTACAACATGTCGATGTCCGTGCTTACTATCTGCCAGTGTGGTGTCCAACCTTCTAATCAAATGGTTTATGAGGCACCCAGATATACAGGTCTCAAAAATACCTCCCTAAGTGCTTTTGCAGCTCAGACTGTTGCAGACCCTTGTTGTGTCAGGAGGAATATAAAAATCGTTTGTGGGCTTTGTGCACCTGGAGGCAATGTCTTTTACAGAAACAAGAGCAACCCAAGGTTTTGTGAAAGATTGCCACAAACATTAGGAAAGTATCATGCAGGATACCTGCTCTAGGTTCATATTTGGTAAATCTGAATGCTCTAACCTTCATACTTAAACCCAAAGTATATGAGCTTTTACACTGCAAGTGTATTCAAAGCAATGGAAGGATGTTGGTGCAAGATGGAATTTAAATCCTTAATATTTCTTGCTGCTGCTGCTCTGAGTGCCCCATTCTCCATATCCAGTATATGATGTGTCACAGCCACAGTGAATGAAGCAGACAGGAAAGCGTCTAAAGCACATGATTAACATGTAGAATCAGGAGAAATGGTTTGATGATCTAATGTGACTCTCTAAATAGCAGAGGTTTTTAATTTACTGGTTTTTATACCTTGAGCTACATGTCTAGGAAAATTAGTATTCTGTGTTGTCTAAGAACTGTCCACCTTTACCTAAGACATTCTTTGTAGTTGTGGTCAGTCTCCGATACATCAGAGGAAGATGGAGAAGAAAGAATAAAAGCTTCTTTGAGCACAGAAACTGAATTCTGATCTCCTCTGGTTTCCTCTGGTTAATCCATACTATTTTGACATTCACACGTATATTTTACACTTCCTTCTAATATTTTCAGCAAACATATTCTTACTTCTCTTTCATGTTCTCAGTGCCATTCCTGATATCTTTCCACATCCCCAGATTGTATTTGCCCAGGCTTCTGGAGAAATCTGTTGTGTCTGATTCAGTTACAGACATCGATTGGTGTCAGTTGCTGTCTCTTGACTATTAGTCAAGGAGGATTTTTTGCATCTTAGTTACTTCAAACCCAACAAATGCCTAGAGGGGCTCCATGATGATGATTTATGCAAATACTTTAGTGAAGCTCCTAGATGGTATCCAGGCTGCTCTGGTGGTATGCAGTGATAAAGATCAATTATTGCTAGAACGATCTGAATTATCTGGCTATGATATCTTTATTTTTGAAGAGGTTATTGATAGCTCCAAAGCAAGGTGATATATCTAGTAATCATAGATGAAGTGACTTCTCCAGCTCTGCAGGCCTCTCTCTTGGAAAGCTGTGTGCTGAAGAACACACGCAATCTTTGCAAGTTTTTGACCTTAGAGCAATCCTTTGGCAATAAAAATTAACAATTAAAACTTAAATTAAAAATCTTAAATTAAAGCAATTGTAAGTTCAGTAGCATAACGGGGAAATAAAAATGCTGAATTAATAATGGGCAAATTTACATTAGTAACAGTAGTGGTATTATTTGGTACAAAGCGCAGCCTGTCCAAGAGGTGAGTTTTGTTTTGGCTTGAATCAGGTTAACCTCTTTAGCCAATCAGTTTTTGTGCTACTCATCGTGGTTTATATTATTGAGATTTTCAATGTAGTCACTTGTATGTTCCCTAACCAACTAAGGTTTTTCATTACAACAATGAATTCTACAGGTTATTTATAATATGTTGTAAAAAAAAATTTAAAAAGAGCAACTTGAAATTGCAGTTTTAAGAGTGTTAGACTTTAAGAGGCGTATTTTTGCAATCTTTGTTCTCATGTACTGACAGGGGACATGGGAACATCTGAAGTCCCCCGGACTGTGTTCGGTGCAGTAGCTCTACCACTGTCCCTTCCTCTTCCCCCTGTGTTTCCTGTGAAAAAAAAAAATTCCTAATATTTCAAGCTTTCCTTCTGCAGATGTATTTTATGACTGCAATCTTGAGTGTTGCCTGGTTTTTAGTCCTGTCATCGGCCCATGTCTTTCTCTGTGTTCTTTTCAAAGTTGGATAGACAGACCATAAAAAATTATTTCATCAGAGGGTATCCCATTGATTTATAATATTGAGACTGTTATTTAATTTTTGAACTTTCTGAAGATAACAAGATGCTTCCTTTTTAAATGCAGTGCCATAAATCAGAGTTCATTTTAGACTTGACCCAATTTTACCGAAAGGTTTATGAACTTAGCAAACTTGGCTCAAATATGGCTGAAGAGATGCACTGAGATGCATCACATTATGATTAAAATCTTGCTGTAGCCCTACTCTAAGTATTAAGAATATCTAAGTATCTTCAGTAGCAAGTTTAAACCAGAAATGACCTAAGAAAAATACTTCTGCTATAAACAAATATAGGGGCTAAAACCAGTTTTGGGTGACCATTCAGGGCTACTTTTACTGTCTCTGAACCCGATTGCCAAGATCTAAATTTTATATCTTTTCCACAAAATGCATTTTCCCGTTACAAATACATATGTTTATCTTTGTATTATAAAGTGGGGACTATTTTTATTACTCTTGTTATTAATCCAAGTAATCTTTAGTGTTTCTATAAGAAATTCACTAGAGTGGAATCAAAACGTTGTTCAGTATAGAATTAACCTTTCCTATACGCAAAAAGCAAACTAAACTGCATTCAATGTAAATAGAGTAAAGACCATCAGCATTACTCTATGTAATATCCTGATACTTTACAGCCCTTTTGGACCTGAACATATCGGCCATGCTTCAGAAGCCTCCATAAACCTGTATAAATGTTTTCTTTTGCAATGATTTTTCAAAGTTTCCAGTAACAATCATTTATTGGTCTCTTGTGAGTTGTACTGCATGGACTGAATATTATCAAGGAAAACAAACTGGTTTTGTTTTATTTCTCTGAAGTGCTTTCTAAAAGGATTCTATTCAAAATGTACGTGTTGGATCATATTCTGCCCCTAGCTATGGTATCTGATAAAATGCCATTGACTTTATTACCGTCCACTTTGAATCTGGCCTATTTCCACGTGCTCTGGGCTGCCAGTGTAAGTAAGGAGGGAGAACTTGACCTGGGGTATGTTTTGCTTCAGAAAGAGCTGCATTATTTACCCTCAGTGAGGCAAGCACATGTTATACACACTAAGAGAGAATGAGTCCTAGGGTCCTATTGTAAAAGTTCCCCCTTGCAAAGCTCCCCAGTAAGGTGCTTCCCAGAACAGTCGGTGCTTGTACGTGGACAGCAGTGCTCGGCTTTAGGTCAGGAATGCTCAGGGGTGTGGAACAAAAATTACTGTGCGGGGTGAGTCCTGGTATGAGAAAGAGAGGGGCTGGGCAGGGACACTGAGATGCTGGACTCACTGATTCTGTACGGATGGAAAGGATGAGGGCAGCAGTGGCCTTGCTGCAGTGACAAGGACCATGTGTCCTGATCCACTCCAGTGTCCTTGTTGGGCCTCTTGTAGGACTGAAAAGAAAATGGAGAAATAGGTTCAAGGACAGCAGCCACCCTTGACCTGCAAGCCAGCCTAGGAAACGGCCAAAATACTTTATGTTTCGATCTGGCTAAAATTGCCTTCCCCCTCTAAGAAATCTTGACTGGGGGAAAAAAACCAAAGAAACCCTTTGGGTCTAGACAGGTTTCTCCATTACTTCCTGGTGTAGTCTGGAAGGCCTAGGTCTAATCTACATGAGAATAAAGAACTGAAGATGTTTTGCAGAAAATGTGAAATGGCATGCCATTTCCTAATTGCTGTCCCTGTGTGGCTGCTCTATCATGAAACAAACCCCATTTTGCTTTGGAATAACTACTGTGGGAAAGACAATTTATTTCGACTGGAATATATTTCTGAAATTTTATCTGTGTATTTAGTTAATGCTTTCCAGCCTTTCTCTCTTACCATGAAGTTAGAGTTTTGTGTTTTTGTTACTTTTGAAATGAATGCTGCTTTCAAAGTATGTCATTCTGGAAGAAACAGCAAATATACTGAAATTCAAGATAACTGTTAGAACTGGGACCAGTCAATGTTTGTTTTTTGAAATATACAGAATTTAAAGTATTGACAGATTATCCTTAAATACCGAATTAGTACAACTAGAAGTATACTGAAAAATATAAATTTAAAAATATTATGATGTATTAATTTTTGTATTTACGCTAAAAATATGGCAATTTTTTATGTGCTATGCTTTCATTTTTCAAATATAGTTCTCTAACTTTTTAGAAGGCCAACTTTCAGGGGAGCTTACATCTTAAGTTCAAGGAACAGTATACATTTACAGCTGACTAAATTTTGAAAGCTTTTGCTGTTCATTCTTTCGCATAGAACATTGAACACGTAGTATTCACAGCCCTCATGATAATACGTTTGTTGGGACAAGGAAAGCATCTTTTTCTTGTTCCATCTGAGTTAATATGTCTGGTTTAGTCACTTGAGAAATAAAGTTGGCATCTGCAACCTCTTGTTTAGAAGATGCCTAGATCCCATCTTCTGTGATCTGCCAAAAGTGGTTATGAAGGGCTCACTTTTGAACTTTGAAGAAAAAGGATTTTTATTTGTGTCTTAAACTTAGTTTAAAACCAAGTATCATATACTACTCTTATTTTTTTCCCGTGTTTGGTAAAGATACCAACTTCTAAATCAGTACAGATGTACATGTTAAATTGGATTGAGAAGTGAAGCAGAAGCACACAGATTTCACAAAGGAGATGTGGAAGATCTCTAATGATTTTCCTTAGGAAAAAAGGCACTAATATGAGTCCTAGAAGGTAGACTGTAAGCTTTTAAAGGCAAATAACTGGAAACATATTTTTCAGTTGGCCCAAAACACTGCAATAACTAATATCTGTAGGGAATAAAGGAAGGATCAATACGTGCAAATACTTTGGTTATTTAAGCATTTGGTAAAGTGGCATGTTTCTTTTGAGCCCCAAGATGACACTGCCATTATTTTACCTGGAAAATAATATAAATAAGAATTTATATCTATATACGAAAGCTAAAAGAAAACCACAAATTCATGCACATCACAGTTTTAATGCTTACTTATGTTGGCAAATTTTAAGAACTTGCTTGACATGCCTGCAGTTTGCACATTATAGCTACAGACTGCTTGGCTGGAAAGTTGAACCAGGAATAGCATCTAGGCTGGCTACTGCCACAGTGCAAGAAGAAGTTGTGTGGGTACCAAATGGCCCTGCTGCCACCCCGTCACTGGCAGGTGGCCCCGGAAGGCTCCGGCTGGCTGATATTGCTGGAGAAGTTTAAGAACATGATGTGCTCTGTGGTTATGGCTGGCAGGTGGCAGCTGCACCTGCTCCTGGCAGCACATCTGCCACAAGGATAGGCTCTCCCCTGGGACAGCCAAGGCTCCCAGCCTCCTTGATAGGAGTAGCTTAGTCTCTTCTTCTCAGGTTTGCAAATCTGTTTCTGTCTACTTGAAAGAATTCCAAATTATATTCACAATATAATGTTTTAACCTTTTATTATGTTTTGTTGAGATATGAACTGCCTGGGAGGGCTCTGAGGTGGATTGGAAACTGGCTGCACCAAGAGGCTTAAAGGGTTGTCCATTCAGGGTCCAGCTGGTGGCATTCTTTAAGAGTCAATACTTGGGTCAAGCTTTAATGTCTTTTGTTACTGCGCTGGATGTGAGATGGAGTGTACCTGCGCTCAGTTCATGGGTGTGTTGGGAGGCAAGTCCAGCAATCCAGAGCTACCTTGCCTTCCTGGAGGACTGGGGCAATGGGAACCTCATGAAATTCAACACAGCTTAATACAGAGTCCTGCACCTGGGATTGCAGACTCTCAAGGATGCACTTCTGTGGGAAAGAACTTGGGGCCTTGGCCAGTGACAAATCAAATCTGGGTCAGTCGTGTGTACTTGTGTCAGGAAAGGTCAGCAAACTACTGCTATATCAGCAAGACAGCAGACAGGAGGCTGAGGGAGGTGAGTGTTCCCTCTCGTGAGAGTATTTTAAATGCTCTCTCCAGTGTGGGGCTTGCTGGGAGACAGTAGTAGAGAGGCAGGTCTGGCAGAGTTCTGCCAAAATCATTGTGGAGGCTGAAGCATATGAGATGCAAGGAGTGTCTTGAGAGTTGGTTCAGTCTGAGGAAGAGAAGGTGAATCATATTGCTGTCTCCAACTGCTTAATAAGCTTATAAACAAGATAGAAGACACTTCTTTAATGTCTTCATTAAAAAATAAGGGGCAAGGAACACAGGTTAAAACATATGAAATCCTGGTTTGATATTAGGGAATTTTCACACTGAAGGTGCTCGAACATTGGTGCAGGAGTCCAGAAAGGCAGTGAAAGCTCTGTGGAGATGGTCAAAACACAACTGAGCAAGGCCCTGACAAACTTGTAACTTTTGAAGTTGTCTCTAATCTTGTCTCTGTCCCTGCATTTAGTGGTATGCTTGGACCACAGGTCTTTCTGAGCTCTCTTCCAAATTAAATTACTGTGTGCTTCTGTTTTATATCCATTTTCCTATTATTAATAGCAGCCTCTGCAAACAGACGATGTTACAGTAAGTTGTAAGCTTTAAAATGCAGATCTGATCTGAAAATTAGTGCATTATTTGCACTGTATATGTGCATGCATATACATTTGTAATGTAAGACACACATTATAAGAGGCCTCTGATGGTTTAATTTTTGCTATAGATTATTTGTATTGAGCAGTTTGAACTATTTTGTCAGCTATCCTGCTGCAGGAAAATCCCTTTCTCACACCTTTTTGTCTATGGTGTAATTAACTGTTTGCTAGATGCTATAGTTGCTACAATATACTCATGCTAGGCTCCTGTCAGTGATTCTTATTTCTTACATGAATACAGGTCCCTTCAATATTTGTTATGAAACTTTAAAAAAATCTTTTCTCATCTACCTGCTGATCTTGTAGTTGGCTGCTTTTCATGTTGCTCCAGAGTTTTGCTCTTGTAGGCAAAACTGAGTGAATGGATGTGCTGGACCACATAGCTTCCAAAAATCAGAACCTGTTTCTGGTCAGATTAAGAAGACTGAAAATTGAAGAGAAATATTTGTTGTTCTGAATGTCTTTGAGTACAGAAGTACCCTGAGAACATGTCCGAGAGAGAGAGGAATGGAGAGACCGCTTAAGGATAAGTGTGGTGTGATAAGAAGTGGACACCATGTGGGATACTTTTATTCAGAGGCTTGGAGACCTCAAAAGATGCATGAAAAAACATAAAGAGTTATTTGGTACTACTACAATGATGAAGTTTTCTGTAACTGTGAAGGGTTGTTATAAATATTTTGCGCCTTTATGATCTGAAGCGTCTTCCCTAATTTATTTCCATCACCCTAAGACACACAGCTAGCTTGTAAATCTACAACACTGGTATAAGCATTAGTTCACGGCTGGGGAGTATTGCAAAATTCTGCTTCCAAGTCAAAGACTTCAGCAGAAGGTCCTGTTGACTTGTTATAGAATGTAATTTTGCCAGGACAAATCCCTGGGGCTTAGAAAGGTTGTCAGCTTAATTCCAACAGTTTATGGCAAGCCTGGCTTCGAATTCTTGGAAGTAAGAGATGAAATTTGTTGGCCAGAGGACATGAGAGTGATCCTAAAGGTGACAAAGGTTGTTTAAATTGCTTTGCATGGATCTGTTTATGCATTTACAGAGAGTTTAGTCATAATTGCTTGAATAATATGAGCAAAATTACTGATTGATATTATTTTAGGTAAACAATCTAGTAAATAAATTTATTCCAGAGAAAGTTTTGTGCTACTTTAAGGACTTTCTCAAGAGTATATGTCTGTTCAAATGCTATTGGCATTTCTTATAACTCTAGAATATTAATTACTGTCCCCTATCAGTGAGATTGCCTTTTTGAAAACTATCCATCCATGTTAACATCAGACCTGAATGTAAGGACTTTTTTAATGTTGCATGAGTGTTATACTTTAAACATATAAACCAAAAACTACCCATATAAAACTTATGTTACTTCAGTGGCATAGTAATTTAAGTCATGTCTGTACATATTGTAAGTCTATGACTTTCTCATCACAAGCCAAATCATGTTTAAAGGGCTACGACATAAGTTATTTAAATTCAAGTTGATGTACTTTGGCTTTAATTGCATTGGCTGGTCAGAAATTTTCATGTTATCTCAGATCCAGCTCACTCAAAATCAGATTTTTAGTCAAAATCTTACTTATTTCATTGAGTGCTTTATGGCAGTCAGTGCATCAAGAAAAAGGTGCAAATCCCATCGTGAATAAGAGCTGACCTCAAAGAAAGTGGCAGAAATGTCTTAGAAATGGCCTAATGGTGGTGTAGTCGTTATGTGGCTTTCAGAAGCTGCTGTACTTCAGTGCAGGCCATTATCTTTGAGAATGGGTCAGGGCAGTGTGTCTTTTCCTTATGTCTAGCAGGATGGCAGTAATCGTGTCCTCTCTCTTCCTTACATTGTCTAGATTCAGGAAGTGGGAAGGAAGTTGAATTTTCCAAAGCCTTCCCCCAGAAACATATTCTTTTCATTTTTATCCCCATGAATTCTGTATTTATCTTGTTTTTCTTTATCCAGAGCTCTGAAATTTCTTTGCCCTCTTCCCATGTCTAGAGAAGTGGAAGGAAACAGGAGTGATAAGATAAAGGGAAGGACGGATATTGTTCCTGATGGTCTGGCCTGAATCCTGAGCTCTGCTGTCAGGGCAGCTCTCCATTGCACACTGCTATGTCAGCATCTGACCTGGAGCCTGGCCTGCTGAAGTCAACAAGTTAACCCTGTGCAGCTCCTTCTTGCTCCATTTGGGAGCAAGACAGGGAATAAAGGGGCAGGGAAGCAACTCGATCTCCGTGGCTCTTCACTGCAGGAAGACAATATTAAAATAAATAGAACTTATGCAGAGACCATGTCATTCCCCAAGGCTGCAAGAGGCAAAAATCAGTATAGCTGGAAAGCAAGGTCATCGGAGGGACTGATTGCAGATCTGGAAACAGGCCCCAGGAGCTGAAACTTTGTGTTTTTCTTTGCTGAGAAATTTTATAAGGAAGCTTATTAGAAGCCTTCAAATCTCATCAATGACAATAGCTGGCAGCGACAGAGAAACTTAAATTTTCGTATTTCAGGATTCATGCAAATAGCTGTTTCAGTGAAAGAAGGGGAATTAGTTCAGGTTTTTACAAAGCACCTCCTGAAGTGAAGATCACTAATGAGTCATTTGGAGCTGTTGTCAGATCACCGGCCAGATAGGAATTTGCAGTCAAGCACTGATATTATGCTGCCTGTTAACAGCAATCTCATTAGCAACATTAGTTCTAGGCTTTGTGTGTCATCCCCCTATAAGAAGAAGTTTTCTGGAATTATCAGGTGTGCATAGTCATTATTGTCAAACAGTTCATATATTTTTTAAACTAAAATATTTTCTGAGTTTTTTCAAAAACTGATATAACAGAAATTTTTTTTTTGTTTCCATCTGTACTTCTGCTAAAATTGACTAAGAGATTATGGTGCTCCTTTGTCTTGAGCTGTGAAGTTACAGGTCAGATTCTAGCTAATAAGACATGAAAGAGGGAGCTAAACTGCAAGTGAATGAGCAAGCTGATATTATAATAGAGACTCATGGAATTAAAGTTTTGAATCATTCTTTTTTTTAAAAAAAAGAAGATAAACCTTGGTACGTAAATATCTCAAATATCTCAGATATCCCTCAAAATATCTTTTTGTTTTCTGGCTGCTGATCTTCTATAATGAAATAGTTGTTTATGAACAGTCTGAAATGCTTTTCATTCGACTTCCAGAGGGAGTCAAATGCATAATTTGCAGGCTTTTACAAGCAAGCCTAGAGAATGGTTGAACAGCAGTCAAAATATTCAGCTAAGACATGTAACTTTAATCTTCAGGAAGCTGATTTTTCTGGCGTGAATAACAATGGACCTCTCAGCCAGCACTGAGTGCTGACCTTCATGAGTGCTGTGCACGTGTGTCTGTGCATCAAACCTGGCCCAGGAAACCCACAGTGGTTAATTTGCTGTTTAAAAGATAAAGAGTCTATTCAATTTAGAATAGAATAATAGTAATTTAACATACTTGAGCCGAAGTAATTACCTTTTACTGTTTCTGCAGCATGAAATTACAGTCTACAATAATTTTGAAATATTGATCCTTTCAGGCATCTGATGTTAGTGTTTCTTGAATGCATTGGGTTCACTGGAAGAAAGTGAAGTTTTTTGCATGCTGATATAGATAATTTGATTTCCTAAATAAATTATCTACTGTGTTTGAGACTGTCTAGAAGCTTCAGAGAAGTTGACACTGAAATTCCTCATACATGCACCTCAGGTGCCATCAATTTTTGGTTGTATTTTAGAAATTTCTAATGTTTAAAGTGTGCATGTCCCCAAGAAAAGCTTTCTTTCCTGGTTCTTCTTTGAGTTTTCTCTTGTTTCTGTATCTTATTGAAAGAAATCAGTTTTGCATAAAGAATACCATTAATAATGAAATGCAGTCTGTGAGCTTTTTAAAAGTCTATTTCTTCCTTATAAATAAATGGTAATTTGTTTTAAAGCATCATTGCACACAGTGTTCAGCTGGCTCTCATGCATTCGATTATTTTAAATAAATGTACCATAAATGGAACAAGTTCTTTCTAATTTGCCAGCGATATGCAACATTTTTCAAAAAAAAAGAGAGAAAAAACTGTAAAATTTGTTCTTAACTACATCTCATTAATTTGAAGCTGTTCAATGACCTGTAAAGATTAAAGAATTAGTGAATTGGTAAAATTATCAGAATGAAAAATCTGTATAATTTTGATTTCAATTTAAAAATCTGCTAAACAGTCTGGGGGCTTTAGAAAAGTATATTACTTTTTAATATCAGTTCCACAAATGTCCTGGTATCAGTGTTAAAAATGGACTGAAATAAAGGCAACAAATAATATGTTTAAATGTACAGTGTTACACATTCTGTTAAATCCTTTTTTTTTCTTTTCATTAAAACAACTGAAGACATTTAATTAAGTGACCACTCTGCTAAGTGGAGCAAAAATTAATATACATAAATGAATTTATGTGTGGGCAATGATGCATAATTAAAAATACGCTTCAAATAAGGAGTTGAGAAGAAAGAAAACAGTTTAACAAGAATCTTCAAGACTATTGCCTCCTGAATTTTTAGTCAGACATGCATAGGATTTACTTATTTGCAACATTTCAACTAAAACATGTGACAAAAGTGTCTTTAAAATACTGGAGCCGTAGTATTATGGGACAATGATTTGCTGAAAGCTAGTCTTGACTGGAAAAACCATCTTAGTGACTTGTAACTATGGCATGCTGCTCAGCTTGCTGAAAAGGCTACCTTTGGGCAAACCCCATCTTTGACAGACTTTTATTCTAAACTTTCTGAAGTTTTCCTTATGGCAAGGTATGTAAAAGCTGGAGTGATAGAAGACATTTATATGTAAACTGAAAGATGATGTGGAATATAAATGTAAGTTTAAGGACCTTTCCTTTTGACATGGGATAATTGTATTGATAATGTTATTTTAGTTATAGGCTACCTACTTGGGGTAGAACTTCAGCTGCTTAGTAATTGGAAGAGATTGGAAAAAGGAAAAGTGGACTTCCTTTCTTAACTGAAAAATGGAGTAATTTGATTTACAGATCCTTGAATGTTTCATGACAATTTATATATTTATCCTTTGCGGGGCATAAATTGTGGTTCTTTTTTTTTTTATGATGCAGTTGTCATAAGACATGCTTTGAACAGCCATCATTCCATTCAGCTGGGGTTTCCGGCAGATTTTCCATATTTTCTCTTGTCTAGTGAGCAAATATCAGAATGGTGAATGTAGAGCTTTTTTGTGTTGCCAACCTCACATTATAAGGTATATGGTAGTGGAAAACCAGGCTTGTTTTGCCTAAGAGTGGATTTGGATTTTGGTTTTGTGACCTTTGTGAACACTTGTGAGTGTTGCCTTAGGAAAGCCCCATGCTTTTTGTGTTACAGGCTTCTGACACTTCATTTGACAAGTCACAGCTGACTCCACCCCTGTTTACTGTTCTTGAAGAGAAACAAACCAGGAGGAAAACTGCAGCATCCACCCACACACCTCTTGTGTCACGGTGATGCTGCAGCACCAAGGATAGGAGAGAGTGGCACAGAAAGCCCTCCCTGTAAGGATTGCCTCTCCCATTCCAAGAAATCAGCAGCTGCTGTTCTGGTGATGTTCAGGTTCAGCTGAACTCCCACCCCACTGGAAAAAAAAATAAACTCCTTTATCCCCTATAGTATTTTATTGGCAAGTTTAGTCCAGTAATGAGAGGGGACTTTGGGGACTACAAAAGGCAGAGTCCCTAAGGCCGTGTATAAAGAACAGAAAAGCAACAGTCCTTTACTATTTTTTACTAATAAACACATGTAACAGTAACTGCCATTACTTAATTACTGCAAAGCAGTTTTAAACAACTGGCTTAACACTGTATTAACACAACATAAAAACAACCGCACCAGGAGTATCACTCGTCATTATTGGATATGGCCCTGTTGAAGCCAGTGGCATGAAATTAATAGGTGCAAGGTTTGGGGTTTGGCCCCTTAGGCCCCCCCTGGCCTAGGAATTCATTGCTTCATGCTCAGGTTTTCCATTGCTTTACAGCTCCAGCAGTCTTATTTTCATGAACTTTCACAGTGTTTCTATTTCTGAATAAGTGTATGCAGTTTTTTTCACGATACCTATGGAGTAAGAGCTGAATTTCTTTAACTAGTGTTTGTCTGCTTCAGACACCAGTTAACCCTGAGAGTGGGTAACTATAGAACAACCTCTGCCTCCAATGTGTAAAGCTATCCCCAGAGGGCAGATTAGATCTCATTGCTTGGATTTTCAGATACACTTAATCAGAGCCCTATTAAAGCTGTACCTTTTCTGTGCACTTCCAGGTCATCTCAGTTTCTCTGTACCTGTGATATTTTTCAGTCCGTTTTCTTCTTCTACTAGCTCAGTTCTGGAAGCATGCTGTGCTTTCCATTTGTGTCTCTACCAAGATACTTGGTTCTTGTGAGAGCAATGGAGATGAACTGAGCAGCCACCTCTCTGTTTCATCCTCTGTGCTCTTAAGAACAGTGAAATGGGGACTTCACAAAAAAAGAAGGGCAAATGCCTAGGAGGTGGAGTATTCTTTTCCATGGTAGATGTTGCTTTCAGGGTTGTGTGTGATACAGGGGTGAAGAAGAAGAAAGAAGGGCTGGTAATAAGTGGCAGGAGAGGTGCTTTGAGGCCATACAAAACTTGAATAGAAAGCTATTTGTTTAGTGTGTGGCATTTCCATCGTTAAGAGATTGAAATAATAACAAATTCCCTGCCGCTGGCTGCCGAAAGCTCATGTAGCTTCCCCTGTTAAAAATTGCTGTATAATCTTTCATCCTGTAATGTTGTTAGCATTCTTCTGTTTTCGTTTCCTTTCTCAGTGTTTTGATACAGTGCCGCACAAAGGGCTTTTCTAATTACGTGCAAGTTTTGTAAACATTGTGAAGGGATCTACTACATGAACTGATGATTTTTTTTTTTTAAAGTACGTTGATACCAAAGGCAAAAAAGTAATTGTGAATTAAGTCACTTCAGGATACAAGGAGGTAGGGAAAAAAGGAAGTGCCACAAGGGGCAGTTTTAGGACTAATTCAATTTACTTTATAACTTAATGATCAAGACAAAAAAACATTTGGCAAAGGATTTAAGATGCCAAAGATACAATAAAGTCAAAATAAAGAAAGAAGGCAGCTTAGTTAACAATTATTTGGATAAATTAAATTAATTGCTATTTCTGTAGCTATATTTCTGGATATTGAGCTGTATAAAGCCAGAGAAATATATAAACAAAATGTAATAATGAGAAGTTATGCCTTTGTTTTGTATTTTAAGGATAGAAAACACTGTAAGTGAGAAGTATTTGGGAACATGTTAAATATTTCTAGCAGCATAATACTTTGAAACAGGAAACTTGCTCCCTGGTGCTTTTTGTGCTGCTTGATTTACAGATGAAAATTGGCTCTATCCAGGTGCGAGCACTTCCTATTTACATGTTTTGTGATAGCAGCTTGAACCTGCATGCTGCCATTCTCCCTAAGCCTGTGCGAAAGAGAGAGAGAGAGAGAGTCCAAGGATTACAAGAGTTAAATTATTTGGTTTTGACTTTTTTTCGTAATTCCAGAAAAGGATTTTTCTATTTCTAATGTATTTAGAAGATTCCAGTCTCGTGCTCGCCTGCCCTGACTGTACTTGTGTTTCCCTGTGCTCTTCACAGAAGTACAGAGAACAAGTAAAGCCCAACCCGGTGTTTTGTCCATCTAGTTTGGGCAGTAGATTTCTCACACGGAATCCTGAAATCCAGGTTAATGTCCCTCTTTCCTCATGAGCAAGATCATTAGGAAATGGTCTCCTTTGAGTACGTCCCACAGCCAGTACTCCTACATATAGAGGGCCAGGCTCTTTTCTAACGTAACACTGAAGATTTTACCCGCTGACTAAATGGTGTGGTTTTGCTCTGGTTCTTTTTAAAATGTCCCAGTTAGAAGAGCAGGTGAGAATTAACAGTTATAAATACCAGTCAGGGGAGTACCAGATAATGACACTCTCTTATGAGATACCACAGATTCTGTGTTCCTCTTGAATTGAAGGTTTGATGGTAATGGGGAAGAGAGAAAGCACTGGGCTCTCCAGGCTAATGAAGGGGTCACTGCAATCACCAGATCAGCTGGTGTCCAGCTGTGGGAGTGAGCTGGCACTGTCAGCATGGCTTCTGTTTAACCCCATTTTTCTGGTGCAGTGAAGTCTGGTCAGAAGGGAACCTTGACTGCATCTGAAGTGCTTGTGGGAGGTGCACTCTGGTCACCCTCTGGCTGGTGCAACAAATTACTGTGGAAAGCAGGTTCTTAGGAGACTGGGAAGGAGAAAGGTCAGAAAACATTTCCCGATCTGAGCATTCAGATGCATATCTCAGTTCAGACATCAGCTCTGCTTTGGCTTCAACCATATCAAGTCACTTTAGTTACTCTGGAAATGATTACACAAGTCCTTTTTGCAAAAGGCAGTCTGATCTTTTTGCACAGAGTTATGTATGTAGATCTCAAGGGAAAGGTCCTATGAAAATGTTTACATTGGTTTTTAATAGGGCAATCTTACCTTTTTAGTCAGAATCACTTACTTGGTGATGTGCCTCCTTTGGGGATTAGGCCACTTTACCTGGTTTCAGGGCATCAACCAGTTTTCAGTTTTTTGTTTCCATTGCAAGTTGAACAGATAAAATTTGTATAGCTACCACTCTATACTCTATTAGCACATGGTCCTTTTGCACTTAAGTTTCTCTCTTGCTTTCTACATGTAAAGTATTATAAAAGACTTAAAAAAATAGGGTGGTGTTTCTTCCTCTTGGAATGTCACTGAAATTCCCCAGAAGTTTTTCAGGCCTGACATCTGGCAGCTGGAGGAAAGGGAATTTATGTTTCCCCAGAAAGGTGAAATTCTGTGAAGAGAATTAGTTGGAATCTCTATTGGAAATAATTTGGAAAATAATTTCCTCCTTGCCTAATGTAATTCCACCTAAGCTGCCTTTCAAGATGAAGGTTGCTGCAGGAAGGTAAACTTTTCATGTGTCATAAAGATTTGCTTCTGTATTACTCTGTTGAAATGTTCACATCAGATTCCAGCAATGAATATTTAGAGAACCAAACTCTGTAAGTCAGTTTGTATTGTAAATTCAGTATCAGTCTTCCAAAGCTGGCGAATGGAAACTCTCTTAATTAACAGAAATATTTGTGAATTTTAGATTTAGAAGCTAAATTTGCATTTTTGCCATAACTGTCTATTAAAATAAAGCATCCAGAGGAGACCAGTTTTTGATTGCTGGTATTTTGAATGCTTTCTTTTCCCACCTTTCCCCTTGCTACACATATTTTGAGAGTGCCTTTGGGAATGTGACTGCTCCCAAAGGTGAAAATTGAGCAAAAAGAGAGAAGATAGCTGTTCAGCAGTAGTATTCCAAATTGTATAAAACAAAATGGAAATTGTATGCAAAATTGGATCTTCCTCTTTCCTCTCTCCCTCACAGAGAGAAAATTTCCCTTTCTACTCTTCAGCCTTTCACTTGCATGAAAGACAAGGGTGCTCACCTATAACTGAAGTTAAAATAATCTATTTAATCCAGAAATAATCGACATTTAAGCTAATGGATCAATAGAATATGTTTGGTGTAAAAACATTAGGAGTGAGGGAATGATTTGTTTTAGTTCTCTACCAGAGTAGGAGGAAATTGTTTTGGGGAGTTCAGAACCAACAAGAAAAAATTCACTTTGTTTTTTTTTTTATTTCAGCTCCTGGTTTGCCTCTATCTGTACCGTTAGCAGTCACTTCCTCTGCAAGGCTGGAAATATGAGTGAGATCACAACCAATGCCAGACACAAAATTTTAATTTGCTAATATTTTCCTGCAACACCTCACCATTTCTATTTCTTCATAACACCCCTAGTGTGGGAAATAAGGTCACACAATACACTAGTACTTATTTCACAATACCTCCTGATGAGGAACATTTTACTATTCTCACATCTGTACCCCTTTTTCTCCGCCTCTCTCTGCCCTCCTCCCTCCTACTCAGCCCCTGCTAATAGCTGGTCTAAATTTCCCAGATTAATCTGATGTGCAAGAAACAGTGATACAAACTTGCAAATTTAACATACACAAAAGCAGAAAGGCTACAGAATGGAAGATGCACGTTCTGCTCGACTTGCTCTGGGACAGACAGACTTATAAACAGATACACAGCTTTGCCCATAGCCACTGTATTCCACAAACCCTTTGAAATATTTCGGTTTCATGTCTGTGATAATTAAAGAGCAATGACCTTCTCATTAGCGCCAAGAGGGCTGATGATGATTGTTCCCCATTTTTCTTAATGGATGCAAGCTACATGCGTGATCTTAGAATATCAAAGCAATTCTCCAAGATATTTATTAGAGTCAAAATTATGAAAACACATAGCAAACCTTTAGTTTGAATTACAAGTGTTAATATATGCAGAACCAAATGAATAGCTCATCTTTCTTCCTCTCTTGTATCTTAAATTTTTCATTACAAATTTCCAGGGCTTCAAAGTAGTATCTCACAGTCGGTCCCCTTTTTTCTCTCTTGCATGACAAAGAGCTGTCAAAAATTGTTCCTGTGTTTGTTAGTATTTTTCTCTTTTTTCTCTCATCTAAATGTCAAACAACTTAGCTTAAATAAAGCACAGCATTCTTCATCTGGTGCTTCTCAAAAGAAAAACAACACCACAGAAGGCGTCTAAAAAGGCCCTAATTAATGTTTCTCATTGATTTTGTTTTAGTGTGATGTATTTTATGAAAAAAATATGAATCCAGAAGGCACTCTCATTAAAATCATTAGTGGCTCAATGTTAGCTGAAAACAGCTCATTCTTTGGTGCACTGTAGTGCTTAAAAGCACGTTCACACACAGAGTTTCTTATTTAACATCACAAGCTGGTTCTGGATGAAAACTGGCATTAGTTTTGTCAGGTACCATTGAACTGTGATGAGCACAATGTACAAAAGCTGTATCAAGGTGAATAATAAGAATGTACTGTCGCCAAAGCTTGCATATCTCTCTAAGCCCTCTTTGATGCCCAAGAATGAAACTTTCTGTAACTGATTTCTCTGTTACCCATTTGAGAAAAAGTAATAGCCAAAAGAAGAGGAAATAATAACCTGGGGCCTGTTACAGCAATGAGACCTGGAGTTGTTCTGTTTTTCAGGCAAATTCCTGCAAGCTGATTGCCAAGATAAAGAGAGATGTGTTGCTCTCTCATTTTAAAAAATAATGGAACAATAAGTATTGTTATTTTTTCTACTGTTTCCTTTGGATTTTTATAAGTATTGTTATGAGCTGCAATAGTACAGCTTGTAATAATATTTTTGTGTTATGGAACCATACTGACAAATAGGACTAGTGAAAAGTAGTGTATAAGGGGAATAGAAATCTCTGGATTGAACAGGATAGCTGTTTCAGCTGTTTAAGCTTTGTAACACATAGTGCAATGACTGAATTTTCATTAATTTTTGTCTTGGTTTTTAATGTGGCATTCATTATAAAACTTCACTGAGAACTGAGTCCCTGATGGATGTGTACTAATATATGGGCTACTCTGCCAGTGAAGTCACATTTTTAGTAGAAGAGGTAACATTTATTCTGGTCTGATCACTGTTAATGAGGCTGTCAACAAAATTTTCTTAGAAAAATAATTACTCTGCAAGTAAGGCCATATAGATCTAGATATGAGTAGTAAACCTGTATTAATTTAGGATTCAGACTATTTTAATGGTTTAATATTTTTTCTTTATGGAGATCACAATAGTGAGGTCATCTGTAATAAAGATGATAATATTGAACCTTGGTAGTTTTCCTTCCTGTATCTATAGGACATTTATGGCTGAAATATGGTTGAGAGGGCCTTAAAACATTGCTTTATGGCAACCTCTATGCAGTGCTATAAAGCACTTTCTGTTAATGATAAATAAACTATGGAAGATCTATGTCTTAGCATATGGATGTGTTCCTCCCCTTGTGAGTAGCCTGACTTTTTAGCAATGTTTAGATTATCATGATTCCATGAGCTCCAATTTAATGCTGTTGCAAGGAGATGTAATTCCAGTAGCACTGGTGGACGTATAGGCAGGCACAGTGCTCCTGAGTTCAGCCCAAGGAACAAAGTACACATTAAAGTTGCCATGATAGTTCTCTGGCTCTTAAATGGCTTACCATCTCAGCAATTACCTCATTTAAAATATATAAAATTGTCCAGTTTTTCTGCAAATAATTACTTTAGAGTCTTCTTCCTAAATCTGTGAGGCTGTCATCTGTACAGTACCGAGTTCCTTAAGAGGCCATGAATAAGAAGCATGATTGACTTTCATTATTTACTGAAGTATTGATTGAATTTATTAATGCTAATGAAGTTGTGGAATACAATAGAAATGGCCCTGTATTGAAAAGATCAGATCAGGTTTTGAGTTAAAGCCTTTGCATGTTGTGCTGATGGATGGGGATATCAGGCTGAGCAAGCTCAGAAATGGACTGAACTACAGTTCATAACTTACTTTTGATCACACAACTGTAAAGCTGAAGTAATTCCATCAAATTCAGAGTGAAATTAGGTCTTCTCTAAATGAGAATTTTTCTAAGATTACAAAGTCTTCCATTTTTCTTCTTTTTTTTTCGTTTTTTTCTTTTTAAGGATGACTGGTAATGAAGTCTAGGTTCCTGCAATCTCTTTATCCATTCAGTGGCAATAGTGAGCTCCCCGATGTCAACTTTTGGATGGAGAAATATTGTTATGACCTCAATGTCACAGACTAGAGCATACTTTTCTTATTTCACAGCTTGATTACTCTGTGATTACTAAATGCTGTTTACCACTCATTTATTTTGCAGCTGAGCCTATGGTTAGGTCTACATGCACTTAGACCATCTCACAATACAAACCTATCATTGACTTTAAAAGTTTGTAATTACAAGTAGCTAAGACAGCATAGAAAAGAGAGAGAGAGGGGTTAAAGACATTGCTTAGACATTACAAAGGCAATCCAAGGAGAGCCCGGGCCCCTGGCAATAGCCCTGTTATAACCATTATCCCATGTTTTTGCTAAGGTGTGAAGCATTGCTTCTATTCCTAATATTTGCTACAGAAGTAGAATGTAACTTGGTTGCACAAGCTTCTTCTTGCTAAAGAAAAACCTTCAGGGACATGGATTGTGACTGATAATTGTCTCAGGTATTTCGGATGAGCCAAGAATCCATTGCCTCTGGGAAGGTGAAAAATTCTAACATTAAGAAATTCTTGGCTCAGGTGAGTATAACCCAGTATATTTGTTTCCCTTCTGCACATTATGTCTGCATGTTATATGTGGTTCCTGTCAAAGTGCTGTATACTCTGACAGAACCAGAATACGTGTTTTATCTCTTTTGACTTAAAAAGCTTTACTCTGATGCGCAATCATTACGCATTCTTCAATAACTGATAGATAATGTTTTGGCAGCTGTAATTTGCTACAGCTGCATCAGAAAGCTGACTGATGGATGGAGAGGAATCAGAATGAAGAAGTTTGCCTCCAGATCTAAACCTGATCAATGCTTGGAAGGTTCTTGTACATGAGCTGTATGTGCAGGATCACTCCATGGATTGTATCTTGCACCAGTTGCACTAAAAGTTATAAGATCCCTTTGAAAACATTTAGGAAAATATTTTCCCAACATAATAAACCAGTTCTCACTGAGACCAGCCCGTAACTAAAAGAATCAAGTGACAACGTGCCCACCTAATATTGAAGGGAGAACACAGCGTTTTTTCTGGATTATCTCAAATCCCAATTAGAAGAAAAGATCTGCCACATTAAGTAGCTATTTGTGCCTTACTTAATAAATCACTTGAATTCCTCTTAGAATAGAGTTTGCAATTTTTTTTTTTAGTTATAGTTGTTTTGTCAGTCTTCTGACACTGAAAACAATTTCTTAAAAAATATATGTCTCAGATGATAATCTGCATTTATCTGACTTATAAATGAATGCTATCCATTAAAAAAATAGATTTCTTTACAAATCAGGAAATTTTTTCCATTTTTATGAAGACGCTCCTTTCTTTAATCACAGCAGCACGTTTAATTTTTTTTGTACTTTGAGAATTCCCGGAAAATCAAGTTCTCGTTTCTTTTTTTTGTTGCATTTGCAGCCCTGAATATGTGTCCTGTATTGCGCAATTCTTTAGTAAGTGTATCAACAGTGAACAGTGAGTAAAGGGAATGTATTGAGCAACATACTTCAAACCCATGGTTCTAATTAGCTAGGGACAGGATTTAGCAAGTCACAGCTTTTATTTAAACAGTCTTGACATAGCTCAAGACAGCAACAGCAAATTTAACACTTAAGGCCATATTAACAAACAGATGGTTTCAGATTCTCTCTTTAGAGTGATACTGTTGCTTAGATGATGCAGAGCAGTTGGAAACTTTTTGAAATAACTTCTAGCTGCGAGTGCAGGATTTAGCTGTGAGTTATGTCCACTATATTCTGTCCATGCAAATGCCTTGATTCGTTTTATATATCACTGTAAGAGATCTGACACATCACTGATTATTTGGGGTTCAGATCTTTTGCTGCAGGCCTGACTTATCTTTATGTAGCAGTTTATGCTGCCTGTAACAACTGCACTATAATATTCCTTTTTCTGCATTCAGTGAAAATATCTGAAATGTGAACCTTTTTGCCTTTAAGAATGGGATTTTTTCTTACTTTAAAGCTGTGGGCCAAGAAGTACATTTTTAGCAGCATGTGTAGCTGAATAACATACAGCTCCCATTAGTGTTAATTGGAGCTACATATTCCACTTTGCCCCTCAAATGGTTAAGTAGTTATGCCTAGCTGTTTAAGAGACAGTAGGAACATGCCATTTGAAGCTACAGAGCAGTGCCAGAACTTCTGGCACAGAATAAAACCTTAAACTTGAAGCAGTTTTAGGCTTATGTCCAACTTAACCTTACAGACTTTTATTTTTTCTGTACACGTGCTGCTTTACTTGCACCCATCTGGGATGTTGTTCACTGCTTAATTATATTACTAGCTTGGATTACCTGTCCATGAAGAGATATTCAGTGAGATGTGCTTTGCTCTTGAGACTTTTGCTTTACTGTTCTCTCTGTCTTAACTATGGTTTTAGTTAAGGCCAGATGAAGAGTGGGGTTAAAAAACAGCTGTGAACACTGTTTCTGTAAGATACTTAAAGGAGATTTGACTGTGTGTTACCTTAAGGTTAGCTCCTTAATTAAATGGGACTCTTTATTTTCTGTAGGTGCGTTCTGTATCCCAGATACCTCCAGAAACATTTAAAGCTGTGTATATTTAGGAAATGTAGCTGTGGAGTCTCCATTTTACCTATAATGACATCACTAAATAAAGAGGAAGAGATGATATCATAAGCAGTTTTCATTGAGTAAAAGTTGGAAGTGAAATATTTGAGTAAGAGTGTGTATAAAAGTATCCCAAAGCAGAGTGATTTTTAAAAATCACTCTAATTTGGTCTTTTATTGTGTACCTACAAGGTGCTTTTTGAATCTACGTGGTTGCTTTTTGGTAAAGAGACAGAATAATTGGAGGTTTATTAGGTACCTGAGCAGTGAGTTTTTAATTTCTTAAACTTGAAAGAATTTCAAATATTGTTTTATACTTTGAATTTCCTAGCCTTAGTAATATATGTCTATGTATAAATATGCACATACATACGCATATATGGATAAAATTCCCCAAATACTATTCTCCTTTAACTTTCCTTTGAAATTACTTACGTCTGAAAATGCATTTGGATCTGTAGTTGGTTTTATTCCTGCTGAGAAGTTAATTCCTTTTTTCAAATTCTCTTCTCTTTTTTCCATTGCTCTTTTCTTATTTCATCACTAAACCAAACATGTTGAAAATGCAAATGTCTATAAGTGCAGAAACAATTTGCTCAAGGATCCATTATGATCAGCAAAGGCAAACAGAGGAATTTGTGGGGAATAAGATGTACCTGGGGACACAGTGTGGTTGTGTCTAGGGAGTGGAGGGGACAAGGAAGAAATGAACTACCAGATGGAGCATGTGAAAGAGAAGATGGCCTAAAAAAAATCTGAAAGCTCCCACCTGACAAATAGGAGGAAAAGATTCTTCTGCATTATGGTGTTCTGTCAAGTGAGCAGTGAATGAATTGCTTTGGCTTAGATCTTGGGCCCCAACTGATGTTTACTCTGCAGATAGCAACCCGGTTGGTCTTCTAAAAATATCTCATTCAGATTGCAAATAGGCAGATTGCACCATCCCAGAAGAACATATGAGATCAAGATGTTGAAGAAATGATGAAAAGCCTATGTAACACTTTCTCTTTTTTTCCCCCTCCATAATTTGCTTTCTGCTAAAGTTTCAATTACTGCTTGGTGACATTTTGGGAGCTGACGCACAATTTCAGCCTCATTTTCCCCTTCCCTTTGCCTATTTCCCACCTGTATAAGCCACTGCTCATTTTCATTTAGAGTCTTGCATGAGGGAGCCCATTTATTCTGTCTTTTCCCCGCGGTGTTTCTTGTTTCCCATTTCCTGTTTGTTGTTTTGAAATGTCCAGTTTGCTTCCTGGTAGTGTTTGGGGGCCTTGGCTGTCTGTGCTGTGGGCCTGTGTACTTACGTGGAAGTAAACAAACAAAAAGCAAGCTTTGCCTTGAAGGCAAAGTGCTTGGAGATGGATTTGTCATCCACGGAATGGTTATGTAAAATGGAAAGGAGATCTGTCAGTTTAAGCTGCGTGTTGAAAACCAGGCATGAGAAATGAGTTAGTTTTTCTTTGCCACAGTTAGGGACCTATAGTATTGCTATAGTATTGCTATGCATCATATATACTGTGGAAGTGCCAGCACTTTCTCAAGTTTGATGGACTCTTTAATGCATGTTAAGTTGTTTTTCTTTGGATTCTTTCTGACTTTTTTTTTTCTTGAAGAAAATTAATGTACCTATTGGCATTTGGTTTTAGGCTTCACTTGAGATTTTCCCTTTTAATATGAAACATTTTTCTTCCTACGTCCACTTGCTGTAATGGTTATACATTGTGTGCAAGCTAGACTGGAGGTACTGGCAATGCAAAACTGGTTAGTCTGAGATACTGCCCAACAAAAGGCACTGTAACGAGTAGTCAGCTAAGGCCAGGAGTGGGGAGTTTGTAGGTGTGTGTTACCTGTTTTTGTCATATTCAATATGCTTTGAGGTAAAGAGTACTTTGTGCCTGCTGAACAGAAAACAGAAATTCAGAAATCACGGTTGTAACAGACTTACTAGAGGGAAAAAAAAAGCACAAGCTAGCTGCAAAGACCAGCTTGCAATGAGTTATTTAAAGAAATAATTTTTGTCATTCTGGTGTGTTAAATTACTTTGTTCCCAAACTAATAAGTGTGGGTTGACTGCATTTTCCTCCACAGATCTTATATTTTTCTGGTTTTTCTTTCTTATCCTCTGCCACTAAACTCTACTGGAGAGAGCTGTTCAAGTCGGGTCAGGTGCTTGCTAGCCCTCATATTAGTATCTGAAATGCCTTTTTTTCTTCCCATGCTTATGCTGCTGTGCCCCCGTGATCACAGCTGCCTTTTCTTAACACTATTAATCTGCCCTTTGCTGAAAGGGAACTGAATTATAAGAGATTTCTGTACACAGCTACAACAAGACCCAACTGGTAAGGCAGGTGCTCCCGTTTCCAAGGATTTGATTAATTATTCTGTGTGGACATTAGCTGTTGGATGGCAGCTTTCTGCCTGATTTGGTGAAAGGCAGTTGTGAAGGAAATAGGTAGGTGGTACTTTAGCTCTGGCTTTAAAATATGGTCATTGCCAGTATGGCATTAGAAATACCTACATGATGATTTAATGGTTTGCTTCCTTTCCAAATCCAGCCTACACGTGCCCAGCTCTGTTTTGAAATTGAATATGAAAGTGATTCTCATAATGGTTCTTAGAGTTTCTCCCAAGTTGTGACAAAGTCAGCAGCAGGGGTATTATTCTCCACTTGGCATTTCTTTCATGTCAGCAGTAATCAGTTTTAAAAGTTAGATGTACTCTGCATTTTATTTTTCATTGTGCTCTGTCTCTGTTTCTGACTGAGGCTGGCAAAACTTCTTGACAGGAGTGCCATAATGTAATAGAACCAAAAAGATGAAAAATCAGAATGATGATATTCAGTTACAAAATAATCTCTCCTGTGATTATTCCAGTCTAAAAAAATCTGCCTGTTAGCAAAGTTTTCTGAGTCAGACTGTACCTTTGTTCAGTATTTGCTGTACCAGAGCTCAATAAGGTAATTGTTGGTGATAAAATACATGGTATGTGGTGTAAAAATTTGGGCTGTAGGAACTAAGGACTGAGTGAACAGGTACTCTATCACTAAGGCCCCACTGCTAATGAATAGGGATTAATCCTCTCAAAATTTTGGGAACTTGGGCCCAGATAGACCATTACTCTATTTCACATAAACAGCCATTTAATAACCTTTCACTGCAGCTTCTCCCTGAAAGCTTCCAAGTTTCTAATTTGCTTGGGACTGAATCTGAACCAGTTCCTGTGCTGTTCCAGGACAAAGACATGGCACACACAAATCTGCTGATTAAGAACTGCAGGTTTTGGTCACACAGAAATACTTGACACTCCAGAAAAGGGGGAAAAAAATAGTGATTAGTTTGGGGAAACATACCCTAGTACTGCTGCATAACTTGTTGGATGAGTTGCAACAAACTGTTGCTCATATTTCTACTATGTAGTAAAACCAAAATGAAATGAAATATCTGTAGTTACTGTAGGAAGAATTGGGAAGTTATCAAATCATAATTAGAGTGACAGGAAGGGGTTTATACTCATTATTCGCTAAAACAAAATAGATAAGTAGTTATTGATTAAAGGGTTGCGTGCTTAATAGCAATTTATAAATCCAGGACTCAAAAGATAATGTTTGTTTTACTGTTTTTAATTATTTAAGATGCAGTGACATTTCTGTTTTGCCAACAGCAGCACAATAGGTCCCTAATGAACTGAACTGAGTTACTAATAATTAAACCATCAGGCAGAAGTAAGGGGTACAGCATGTTATTAGATTAACATTCTTAAATAGTCATTCTTTTGTTTTTTAAAGAAAACTGTGTGGGAGTCTTCTACCCTGCCCCAAACCAAGTAGACATCAGCCTACTTGAAAAAGCGAAGTTTATTTATGGCTGACACTTACAGATTCCTTGAAATACTGATAAAAAAACACCCTGAAGTTATTCATTGGTCTATGACGAAAGTTTGGTTTCAGTACTTCCAACTCTAGCCTATAAACAAATGGAATTTTTTTGTTTGACAAGAACATTGGTCAAGCTCTTTCGTTGCTCAAGTTGACTACTTACTCTGTGATTATGGTCATTTTAAGTGAAAAAGGCTTGGAGTGCAATAAAAAATTGGTTTATATGGTTTCTTGAAGGGCAGTGTTGGAAAGCAGTGGACTTGTTGAAGAATTTTGTTCACCAGGGAACAGAGTACATTAGCTTGTGTAAAGAACAGGATGATGATAAAAGAAAACCCTAGTCTAATACCTTCAAGTAAAATCTGTTTGGTTTGTTTTTTCTAGTAGAACTGAATATTTATTCTTGCACTGTAGCTTCAACAAGATATGGAAGAAATAAACAGGTTGTTGAAAGGCAAAACCAGAATAATTGGAGTTATGGAACAAGAGTAATATGAAAAGAGATGGAAAATACTAAGCCTTTTTATTTCAGAGCAGATTGAATAAGAAGAGAAGGGACAAAGGGATCAGAAGAGAAGAGAGATTATAGAGAAGGTAGATAGGGAAAACTATTCACTCTTTTTCTTAATACTAAAAAAAGAAAATACTCAACACAATGGAAAGAATGCAAACTCAAAACTAAAAAAGAAAACAACTTTCAACTCTGTTCCCTAGCAGAATTCTTTGATAAAATGTGCCACTGAATTACAGAATTTAGCAAAATTCTTTTTTTAAAAAATGGACTGTTAACATTAAGAAATATTCAAAACTTGCTGACAATATCACTTCCAAAGTTCCCACTTTCATTCAAAGTTCATCCAGCTATTGGCAAAAACTTGATTTTTAGTCAGATTATTCAATAATAAGACTGTACTGGACAGACCTTTCCAGTTGGGAAATTCAGATGAGCCTGAACTGGACAGTTAGTTATGTGCTGTTCATCCCCAAAAGCTGTGATGTGGCGGTGTCTGAGGAATGGACTGTTCTTATTTGTGTTGGTAAGTACTTGGAAATGGATGGAATGTAGCATAAAACTGGTGATAAAGTTGGCAACTATGTTTTCTAGATGACGTCTTACGTTGTTGAGAAACTTTCACAGCTAATCAAGGGAAGGCCTTGTTTGTATTTAATCTAGATTCAGTAAATGATTTTGAGAAGCTAATGCAGCAGGCAAAATGTGACTAGGAGGCAAGAATCTACATAGAACTGTGAGGAGAAAGCAAATAAACCTTGGACCAGGATTGGTATTTTTTGCTTCACTGAATTTTGCCCCACTTGTAAGAAATAAACATTGATAATTTGTCTTCTTTTTCTTGTCAAATGCTAGGGTAGACAAATGTATCCATCTACCTCTAGGACTGATGCCTCTCTAGTCATTATTCTTAGAGTAAACGCTATCTGATCTACTTCAGAGTTAAGTCCTCCACTGGTTAGCACTAGATATTACTTTGGGTCAGTATTTTTGCATATTCACATCCTTTTAGGGGAAAAGAATCTTAAATGTGCCATTAATGCTGAAACATCTGCCACGGCTATTTCCAAAAATTGACTTCTTCAAGTTGGTGCCTTCATTTGCAGGGCTGTTAGCTTGTCATCACACATGGAAACTTTCTCTTTTCCATTATTCCCATAACCCACGCATTTTAACCTGCCAAGGTCTGTATGTGAAACATTTCAGCACTTTGAGGCTCTTTGAATTGTATTTTGATCCTTACTATGTTTTCTCTCTGGTTTTTGGGAGCAGACAGGTCATGTTCTGAAGAGGCTTCAGGTAGTGGTGCTTCCCATCTGTGTGGACTGTTCAATTATAGAAAATTTCTTATAATGTCTTGCAGGTAAAAATTTTGCTGTACTCCATGTGCATATCTGGGTAAAACTCTGACTTCTCCCCAAACACATTGTCTTTGAATATTTGCTGTAAGTAGCCTGAAGTCATTCACAGGTGTTCAGTTTAATGCTCCTTTACTTTGGATCCATGATTTACCTTAATTCTAACATTACTGGGAAGCCTAAGTAGTGGAGGTGCTTTCCCAGTGTGCATTCCCTGGCAAACAGGCTGAGGAGCTGCCTGCAGAACAATCTCGTTATTGTAAATGTGCACAGACTGCATTTGCATCAAAGGCAAACCAGCCAAAGGCATCTGTACACTGTGTTTCACGCTCTTAAAAATCCATACTGTATTAGAAGAAACATGAAAATCAAAGTGATTTTTGCAACATTAGCAGATGATAACAATGCTGGTTTGAAATTTTCATCGCAAAGTGTTTTCAAACGTGATTACTAGGGGTTTAATTTTGTTCCAGTAAAGCAGAGCTTGCCAACTTGCAGTTTGTCTGGTCTAGGAGATCAGGAAAACTCACCCTAAAAATTATCTTTAAATGGTCCTTCAGGCTTGGTCCAAATCAGAGAGTAGCAATTACCCTGTCCTTGAGCGGCCTGCAGTGGCCTGCACCAGATGTTTCACAAGAACTGGGACATAATTCTACAGCAGGCAGACGAAGGATAAACTGTTTCTAGTCTTCTCTCTGGTTTTTTCAGGCAGTCAGGCAAATTCCTTCCAAAATGTTTGCTTTTACTCATGAACATTCTGGATATCCTTGAAAATGGCACTGGTGGCTCCGCCACTCTGGTGTTTATGTTGTTGAGAGCAAGTCTGTGCAGGCCATGCTGTTGTAAATCTGACCAGTGGACATGCAGAAGGTTGTATGAGAAATGTGTTGTACAAAAAAAGCACTTTCTTTTGCAGATTTTTTAACTTTGTTTGTGAAATGCAGGGTGATGAAGGCTATTATTTCCTACCGTCATCATCTAAGTGCTAGACACAAAATGCAGAGTATTTCCATGGTGCTGCATGCATGTGACTGCTCCCAGTTTCCTACCAGCACTGTGGGGAAGGGACAACTAAGGGAATTTCTAGATCATAGAATCATGGAATGGCCTGGGTTGGAAGGGACCATAAAGTCCATCTCATTCCAACCCCCTGCCATGGGCAGGGACACCTTCCATTAGACCAGGTTACTCAGAGCCCCATCCAACCTGGTCTTGAACACTGCCAGGGATGGGGCATCCACAGCTTCTCTGGGCAACCTGTGCCAGTGACTCACCACCCTCAAATTAAGAAATTGCTTCCTAATATCTCAGATCATAATCTTCATAAACTACGTTAGACTGAATTGTTGAGGAGGTATTTTTTCAAATGTTCATGTGATTCACTTCTCCCTATTTATATATTATGTTCCTTCTGAAAATCTGGGGAATCTGAAGCAAAGCAGTGCATGGGAGAACTTCAACCCACTTTTGCAAATTCGTGAAACTCAGCTAGTACGTGGGTTATTCAAACTGAATCTCAACATAGAATCTTTTGAAATTTACTCATCTGTCAAGAATATGTTATTTCATTTAAACTATGAAAAGACTAAATAGATTCCATAATTTAGTAAATATTTTGTCTTCTGACAGCTCCTCTTTTTCTTCTACTCTTTACATTTTTAAGATTTTTTTTTTTCCCCTCCTTGATGTGATATTTTGATGAGACTTACAGGTGGCAAAAGAAGCAATTTGGGAAAAGAGTTAGAGAGTTTCTTACAGCAGTAAGTTCCCAAATCCATCTCTCTTTTTTTCTTCCTTTTTATTTGTCATGTAGGTATTTCTATCTGTTTTAGGAAACTAATCTGAGTGTTTGGTAGTGACTGGTTGGATTGGGGCTCTTGGATTTGGGCCCCTTCTGAATACGAATGCAAAGCTGAAAAAAGTAACGTTGAATCTTTTAGTTATGTGATGTACCAGAAGGTTCAGAAAAAGTTCATTTTATTTTTCCCTTGTAGAAATGTGATTAGCCAGAAACTATGCTTTCAGAACCTGCAAACAGTCCATTTATTTGCCAGCATCAGAATGAGGCTCAGAGTTCCAATGAAAACATCTTTTTGTCTGCTAATGTAATGGGTGCTTATTTTCTGCATCTTCATGTTCCTTGGAAAAGCATCAGGGTTTCATTGTAAATCCATTATGTCTCCCTTGGTCAGAAATTATAAATGACAACTAGTCCCAAGGTAAAGAAAAGAAAGTATTATTTTGTAGAGTAAAAAGGGGTTAAATCACTTTTTATCATGACTGTCCTCCTGGTTATGACATATTCAATGTATTATTTAGTTTAAGTGCATGATTAAGATAGAACTGGGGTACTTCTGGGGAGCATTTTCGCAGACATTATACTTACAGTACCTCATTCTCTGGTACAGAAGAAAGAAAAATGACATGTCCCTTTGTGAACTTATCCTTTTAAAATTAGGTTATAGATTATATAGTGGTGTGAGATCCTCTAAGAATTTCTGGGTCAGAGGTACTTTGTTTTCTTTCTTTTATACAGCAAAACCCTTGTATCTTTATTAAAAATTTATTTGCTGTCAATAATTAAATGCTTATTATTTGATCTTTAATGGGGTCATGATTCCCATATTCCCATATTAATGAAATAATGCAAAAGTAAAAAATGCCTTTCAGTTGGAAAAAGTACTTATTATTCTTTCTTTGTTCTGAGTAAAATAGTTTATCTTAAATTAAAAATTTAAAAAAATGAATTTTCTTTAATCTTAGAATTAAATTAGTGCTAATTAGTTCTATTTTCTCTACAACATTCAAATGCTAAAATCTTAGTCATTTCTTCAGAGTATTAATAGTGCCCTTTGGCTGTAATCAAGATAATCTTCAATTAAAAGCAATACAGTTAACTGAGTTACATTAACAGTTATTGTTCTCAAATCACAGGGTTAAGAACACAGATCCTGTGTGTTTTCAGCACGGGTACATTGCCGTGTGTGTGATGATGCAGGGACCTGTTATCCACATGTTAAAACTAAAAAGCACTAACCCATGGTGTTCACTGATGAAGCCCTTCAGACAAAGCCTTTCTTAAAGGTGGTGGTGTAAACAGAATTCAAAGATGCTGCAGCAAGCTAAAACATCTTTTGGATTTGGTCAATGTTCACATGGTCTCCCCCTGCCCCTGTGCACCCCTCCCCCAGTACTTTTTACTGTAAACTCTGTAAATTATGGGGCATTTTCAATGAGTGAGTTCTGCTTGTTATTCACAGCTGTTATTCTCCTTTGTGAAGAGTTAAAGAGCACTTGCCAGTTTGCAATAATTCATCTTATTTTATTAATGTTTTTTTTTTGAGATCAGAAAATTTATTATATGCAGTAATAGTGGATTTCAGCTGAAAATAGAAGTATTTCTTTCAAATTTCTTAGTGTAGCCAATGTGAAGAAATTGTGGTCCCATAGAAATAGGAAAAAAATAAGTGTTTTCATCCATGTTCATAGAGCAGCTCTTTCTGGTTTCAGAAGCTAGGCACAGAATATGGGAAAATTCTGTTAACATTGCTGTGTTTGCAAACAAAAAAGCATAAACATCTTGAGCAAACAAAACTGATGAGGGGAACCGTGCTGCTTGCTAGCAGATTACCACTCCAATAGTAAAAATAGACTGTGGCTCTGTCTCAGTAAAAATTAATAACAGTTGGTCAGACAAAAAAATGTTGAGTTGCAAAAATATTCTTACTGTATTTCTATAGGCACCTGCCAATAGCTCTTCTGTAAGGAATTCCAGCCAGAACAGAAAGCCCTGGGCACTTTGAGTGGGCCCCTGGACCTGGACTTTTACATCAGTTTGGTCTAAATTTTTGTACTTTAGATGATCTACCAAATTACAATTTCTGTTTAGTATGTTGTTGGTTTTTTAAGAGTCATGCATTACTAATCTGCAGAGCATGACGATGGTTTTTCTGTGTTGCTGGCCTTCAGGAGCTAAAGAGGCAAATGTCATAACTGGGCAGATACTGTCAATAAACCAAATTTAAACACGTTTCTAAGACATTTAAAATCTGTTTTCTCAAAGCATAAATGCAAGCAAAGATTTTCTTTGAACTAACATTTGTATTCTGTGGAGCAAATACCCCTTTTTGAGTTTCAAAATGCTGGCACAGACATCATATATTGACACTGAGGCAATAAATCAAAAGGGATGGACAAAGATATGAAACTGTACCTTTCAGAAAGAACATTGTGTCTGTACATGCAAAAATAATTGCTTTCTTGGAATGTGACAAAAGAAAATTGAATATAAAATAGGGTGTTAACAGTCAACAAATCTAATTTTTGGAGTATTCTTTTTCTGCCTCAGTCAGGAGGATTTCCTGAGGAGTCATATATCTTTGGTACAAAATGTAGTTGGGTAGGTTGGTCGAGTTTAATGCTTTCCTCCTTGGAGAAAAATTAAAATCTGCTGAACTTTTCCAGTATGTTACAGTGTGTGTCACAGAAATGTGGCTTTTAATAAAACTAAGAAACAAAACAGAGCCCAAAACACTGAGTCCCACTATCAGATTCTTCTGTGATTCAGCTGAGGCCAAATAATTATCAGGAAAATTTCTGTAGGGTTTTATAACTGTAGAACTCATGTATAGAATTTGGGATGCAGGAGTAAAGTACCTTAATTTTACCCCATAGCCAGTATGTTGCTTTCCTCTTTCTCAGGCCTCTTCTCTTCTGTTTGTGTGGTAGGTAGAAATTTTAGCAGCCAGGTTTCATGACCCTCCTCTGTACTTATGACATGGATATGGACATGGAAATGACATGGATATGGACAGATTTCATGCAAATTCTGAGGGTTTATATTAATTTTTAGATGTTTCTCTAGGAGAGAGTGTCTGTGTATTTGTAGGGTGGAGAGAAAGGGTTAATTTGTGGGTGTGATTTTTTTTTCTTTTTTGAAAGAGGGAACCTGAATTCCTCTCCTGAATTAAGTAACTGCTTAATTTTAGGGGAAAAAAAAATTGATTAATCTTGAAGACAGAAGTATGGTAGGCTATATTGTGATCCCAACCACTGAGAATCCCTCACAGTGCAGTCAAGACTGGGCTGTGTCTCTCAGTGTACCTCAGGTGATTCCTCTTTGTGACACATGTGAAACAAAGATGGTGCTTCTTAGTGCCACCTCTTTTTGTGAATTATTGTGGTGCATAGAACAAAGAATTACCACTTATCTCTCTTCAGTTACCAACTGATATAACACTAGGTAAGGAAAATGACCTTTAGTATGATTGGATCTATCTAAAAAAGATTGCCAGGATTCCTCCAAATCTTGTTGGGAAACTGTTTAAAATGTGATTCAGTTTTGGGCTTTTTTCCCTTTCCTCCAGCATTTTCGGTTTTCACATCTCTCCGCACAACCAACTTAGATACACATTTTACATGGGTGCTTTATTTGCCAATTTTCTTTATTAGCCAGAAGGAAATATTAAAATGAACATAAATGTCTGCCTGAAAGCTGTGACACTGTAGGGGTAGTCAGACTGACTAGCTGATCTGACTCATTACATGTGAAAAAAGAGAAAGCCAGCCAAAAAAAAAAAAGCCTTTTTTCCTTAATCACATTGTGACAAAAATGAGGAAAAAAGTGGTTTGTGTCACAAATCTACAGGACCTGAAAATATAAAATTCAAAGTTCATCTTCAACAAAGAAATGAGGAAAAGAACCAAAAAGCTCCACCACCCCCTGAAGCTCTACTTTCAATTAATAGAACTGTACATTAACTCCTCTGATGTTATTACATTACGAAATTCACAGTAAATTAAAGCAAAACCTGCTCTTCATTGAATTTTTAGTCTAATTTGGAATCAGAAACAAATTAGAAATGTTTATGCATATGCAGAGAAGGTCATTCAGTTTTGGCAGTTCACAAAGGACCATCCTGAAAACCTGGTCCTGTCCCCAGGTTCGGGTTGTTGTGGCTGTCCCCAGCTGATGAGGAACTTCACCTGGAATTCAGGCATTCAGCAAATGCAGCTTTAAAAACTCAGTGCAGTGCAGTATCATTCTCCATTTTTACTGTAGGTGAAGGATCTCTCCCTAGCAAGTTCCTAATCTTTTTTTGATGTTTCAGGGTGTAGTTTAAGTGAGAGTGAAACAATAATTTCCCAGGTACAGTTAGTGATGTGCAAGAATTTGTCTCAAAACATTTCAGGAATTTGATTGACGAAATGAAATATGGTCCTGACGTCAATTCACTGAGATTACTTTTTAATGAAAACGACTTTAAAAGCATATGCAAAATTAAGATCAGTCACTAAAAATGCATTTGGATGTGACATTTAAAGAATGATATACATAATGTATTGGAAATTAACTTTTATAATCACAGAAAATGATTCTTGTTCTGGCTCTCTCAATTTGTGAGAACTATGGCAATGAAATTATTAATTACAAGCAAAAGAAAACTGAATTACATATTTTTTTATTAATATTGCCTGTGTGCCAGATAATGACCTCTTAAAATATTAGTGTACGTGGTTAGTGAGTTATATTACAGTCAAATCCTACTTATCTCCTACATGCAACTTCTCTCTGAAGTTAAGGAAAGGGTGTATCTTACAAAAATAGATTTGTCCAGAATTTTCCCATGTGCTGTTTTTCATAAAGATCGTCCTGGATTTGCACTCTGTTTTCTTTCTTTAGATTAATGCTATTCCTGGTGAAGGCAATGAAAAAGTTCACAGTGGCTGTAATGGCAAAGTGAGAAGTCCTATGACTATGATTTTTATATATATATATATATATATATAAATATTTATATATATTTATATATATTTTATATATATATAAACTCAATTCACGATATATTTATTTATACTATATTTACCTGCTTTGATTCTTTTGATAAAGCACAGTCTTTTGATAAAACACAGAATTTAAACCTTAAATCAACAGCTGAAAGAACTGGTTTAGTTTTCTGCTTTTGAAAAACAGAAATCTTGGCAGTAGCATTTCAGTGTCTAAACAGTTATTGGTAGTCTCCCGAATTGCTCCCTATAATGTCAGGTGAAGGACAAGAGGAAATTGGCTTAGTTTGTAGGAAGAGAATGTCTCCATTTAAGGAAAAAAAAAGTCTCACTGTACTTTTACCTAAGCAGTTAAATAACTGTTTTCCAAAAGGAAAAAATTCAACTGGAGATTTTAAAGAACTGTCAGCTTTCCCTGGTAAATGTTTATTTAAGTACAGATGGCTCTATCTCAGATCATGGTCTTAGACAATGTGATCTACTGAGGTCCTTTTCATCCCTGAAATTGTGTGACTTAACGACTGCAGGAATTTGTCAACAAAAAGGTTACCTGTTCTTGTTCTATTAATGAGGTTTGTGATTCTATGGCAGAAATCTTTATTCCCTTTTGCTCTCTTCTCCCCTATTTGTACTTTTAAAATGTTGGCAGCAGTTTCACAGCTTTCTTTTCATTTAAAGAAATATCACAGTGTATATTTGACTTTCTGATATTCCATGAGTCGCTGCTCTCAAGAAGTCATTGTCGTACACACAGTTGTACTCAGGTAGCAGTAATTGCCTTTATCTCATCTACTAACTCTAATTGCCCTTAAAGGGAAGAAATACCAAACCAAAAATGCCTTGTGTTTCATGAGACAAGACATATGGACTGCATAGAGTTTAATCTTCTCGTTGACAAGAGGAGTAGGTGGAGGTACAGTGACTTCAAGGACAGTCTGTGTTACTGCAACCTGTTTCTCTTCAGAAAAAAACAAGGTGAAGGTTTTCCTACCCAACTCTCAGCTGAAAAACTGATCCTAATATAAGCTTGACCCTCTTTCCACAAAGGAGGAGTAGGAGAATGATGGAAATGTTCTCTAGACCAGATCTTGTTCTTTTTCCCCACAGCAAGCATGAGGTTTGTTTCCAAACACATACTGGTTTTCCCTAGATCTGGTAAATATCACAACTTACCATAAATTACTTTAACAGCACCTTTGAACGAACTGGTGATTCTGTAAAGAGTTATATAATTTAGTTGTGCTACTCTTTAGGTAGTCTACTTTTTGCAGTAAGAAAAAGAATACCCACATGAACAGAAGTGCTCTACATAGCTCGATAAAAGTGACTCTATCTGACTGCTTTTGAGAGCTCTATATCTGCTCTAGCCATGTTGAATAAAATGGAAAAAATCTACTTTTCTATGTAAAAGTAGAATGCTTTCAAAGGAAAATAAATGAGGGGGTGGGTGAGCCAGTAACCTTAGCATAAAGCAACTCATGCATTATTAATCTAATTTCCTACAAAGTTTGAACAAAAAGCATGTTGAGACATTACTCTGTGTTCCTTGTTAGGCTGTGTTCATAATGCCCTCTCCAATTTTATGTAATATATTCTCCAGCCTAAATAAGATATTCTTGAAGCCTCAGGATTTTCACGCCTTCAAAGATCTCTGTTTTATTTCTAAATATTATAGATTTTGAAGCACAAGAGGCTTTAAGTTTGGTACCTCAAAGGCTGTTCACCCTTTTAGGTAACCCCCAAGTTGGCTTTCATATTTGCTTATTACCCGAAATTCTTCACAAGAAGCTTCAGCCTGTTTTACAATTAAAGGCTTTGATCATATTTACTGTAGCTACGTAAAATATTTCTGCATGAATGTTACATGAGTTCAATTTCCGTATTAGATGAGGAGCTTACCTGATAGCCAGTGTCTACGTGAATCCTTTTCTAACATAATTATTAAACCTAGACATTGCCATTCTCCTCAGCAACCACAGGTAAGAGGGAGCTGCTCCTGTGAGCTATCCCAGTTTGCTCCCTGTAAACAAGTTTCAGTGTTGGAACCCAAGACTCTGGCGTCGGACATTGTAATATTTCCATTCCCAGATAACCAAGACTTTTTCTGGTCTTAGGTTTTTTTTTATTACATTAAGTATACCATGTGTCTGGAACTGTTTGAAAGTGTTTTTTCAAATGTACGTGTGCTTTAAGCTCTGGTACTGTGAGTAGCAGAACGTACTGACCAACACACTCAGAGACAGCTTTGATTATGCTGTGTTCAGTCATAGAACATATATTTGTTTAAAATTACCCCATGCTATGTTGCATGCCAGTTTCCAATTCCTCCTTTTAGTATGCTTTCCAAATTTTTGTTACACTTAGGTTTATTTGCTTATTCAGAAGAAAATTCAGAAGAAATACCCTGAGAAATACTGAAGTATGGTGAATTTAACTCCATGCTTTTGTTTCTTTTGCATAAGAAAATTACTGGATGCATAATGTACCACATAAAACACAGTTCTGGCATAGATAACTTTTGAGAGCACTGTGCACTTTTTTCTAAGAAATATACTTAACCAAAACTTTGATTCCTGATTAAAATTCAATAAAGCACTGCTTCAATGACAGCTCTAAGAGCCCACATTTTTATTCTCAGTATAGTTGTTTTGTTATCTTTTGTTCACTCTGTCTTCCTGAATTATGAGGTATAAGTTAGTTTTTGAAATTGCATTAACCAGTGGGATACATCATAAACTTTATGTAGCTAAAAATTTCAGAGCTACTTTGTCTGTTTCATTTGGAAATGTTTTGAATTTGATTAGAATATCAAACCCAAGTGATGCACCATGCAGTTTCTCACCACCCATCTGCCAGTCCCCAGCCAGCTTTCCTCCTAGGTTATACACTGACCATGACACCATATGGAGTATCCTTTTGGCCAGTCTGGCTGTCCCAGCTGTGCCCCGTCCCAGCTCCTTGTGCCCCCCAGCCTCCTCACTGGTATAAGCTGAAAAGTCTTAAGTGTAAGAACTAAACCATCAGTGTGTCATCAACATTATTCTTATCCTGAATCCAGAACTCAGCACTGTACCAGATACTGGGAAGAAAAGTATCTATCCCAGACGAAATAAGGACACAGTACTGAGATTTCAACTTTGACCCTTGAATCTCAAAAATGCAATAGATTTTCACCACTAACAAATTAGTTTATCAGAAGACAGAATCTTTCAGTTTTCCTCATTTTCATGTGATTTTCTCACATCAGTCCTTTCACCGACTTCACCAGCTCCTTCTTTATATGAGTTATACTTAAGGAGTGAACAAGTCTAGCCTTAAACTTGATCTCATCTTCATTTCTAGGACTGATATTCTCATTTATTTTTTTGCCAATTAGTTTTTTTTTTTAAATGCAGCTTCCACAGAACATTCCTCCTCATCTCCTACACTGTATCTTGTAACCAGATTCGATCTTTCAATTTGGAATTCTCCCAGAAGCAGATGACATTGGTCTTCTGTATCATACGATTCTTGCTCATATTACTGGTCATATTTCTCCTGTGAAAAGTCTTCTGATTAATTCTTCTCATTAGTCAACTTGGTAAACAAATTACTGCAGGAAGCTTAAAAGCTTGGGTTGAAAGCCAGAAGAGTAGAAAAAGATATCTTGTTTGCAAGTCACTATTTTCCCTTGGAAATATCTGCTCTTCTATCAGGTTGTCATTTGAGGCTGCTAGAAGTTTTTATTACTCAGGGTTAATTGCCTCTGGCACAATAATCTCAGATTTCTCCAGAGAATTACTGATAACACACATTTTCCTTCTGAAATAAAATTACTTTCCTGTCATGAGAAATGTGTCAACTTTTTAGCATTTCTTTAAAAAAGTAGGATAAATGGCATTAGGACCAATATTCCTCTGCCTCCTAGTTCTGTTTTTTCATCTCTCCCAAGGACATTGTTTTCTGTCTCTAGGTAAAACCTCTCCAGTTTGACATGCCGGTGGAAACTGTGCCATACATTAGTCCAACAAGTATAACTAGTTGCTTTCCTGGGTGACTGGTCTTCAGCTTGTATGTGTATGTGAACATTGCACTGCAAAAATCTTTGGATTGCTTTTAATTCATCTACTAATACAGTTCAGACATAGATCATCTTTCTGAATAGTCACATAATCAGGAGTGCTTTTTAGCTGTATATCTGTATCCTGTAGTGCCTTACTTGTAGTGTGTTAGGTTACTGAAAGCCTCTGCTGAAAATCCATAGCCCTGTGTAACAGCTTGCAAATCTTTCCAAATAGTTAATGTATCTTAAATATATTACTGTAATGTGACAGGTAAGGATAACGTATCAGTGTAAGTAATTTTTGTTTTGGAAATACTGTTCCTGAAAGGAACACTCCAAAAGGTGATATTTTTGTCAGTCAGTGACTCTTTCATCAGTTCAGATGTAATTCTGAAATTTCTACTTCTGTGCTCCTCCATGGGAAGGAAATGTGAGACTATCACCATCCCCAGCTGGCAGCAGTAAGGACGATACGTCTTTTGATTGACTGTGGTGTCTGCCAGAGCCCTGTGTTCACAACTCCAGAGCATGTGGAGGGCAGGATAGAGTTGTCACTGACATCCCCATCATATTTGCAATTAGTAAACATGCTTCTTGCGCGTTCCAGTGATTTAGGAATGGGAAAATATATTTTGCCTTTGAACAAAAGCCACTGAAGATTTTCTGAAAAATGCTTGATTGGAAGTGTGACAAATTGAAGACATTTGGAATTTTTCCAAAGAGATTTTCAGATGTTGGGCAGATGTTATTGTTTGCTGACCTAGGACTTTGCAGAATGACAGAAAATAATTTGATGCTCTAACAAAACATTGATTACACATACTAAATAGCCCTGGTAGAGTATTTCCCTTATGGCTTGCACTTCCAGGGTTATGGTTAAACGAGCACCCCATGTCATCAAACATACAGAAGGTGCCTTTGCCACTCTGAGGGGATGATCCCAGCATTTAAATAATGATTTACTGATGCTTTTATTAGAACAATTATTGGTTATTTCAGACTTGAAATGGGCAGATTAAGCTCTGTGAACCTCACAGCTGAAACCTCACAACACTGGCAATTTTCAGTGATTAAAGTAATTTACTTTATCTATAAAATGTAAAGATATTTCATAATAGCCATACAGCAAGTACAGGGAGGTGTAGTTTTCCTGGAGATAATCAGACCTCTGGGGATAAAGGGTCCTGGCTGCACCTCATGCATTGCGAGACCCAGAGGGCTTTATTATCTGATGATTACCACACCCCCATTTCCATGTCTTTTTGCTTAATTAATCACAGTAACATTATTGCCCAACTTCAGACAACAAAAATAATGAGAGAGGCTTTAAAAGATTCAAAGACTAGAGGAAAAACAAGAGATCCCATAGGAAGGTACCCATAGTGAAACTGAGGTTTACAAATCACTAAAATCTATTAAAAATGATGCTTACATTTTGTAAAGTGCCTTCTTTAATATAAATATAATTACATTTTAAATACTGTAAATGTGCATATACAATATAAAATATATACTTGTTTTGATCAGAGGAGACGAGGTTTTATTTTTAGGTCAAAAAACCGATTTAAAATATTGCAGCCATACCATGGGAGGTTATAGACATTTGCTATTTTCTTGGGAAGGCTTGCCGTATCCACTGATTTGTTCCTTCTTTGGTCTAAGTACAGTTTAACGTACATTTTTATGTCTTCTCTGCCTTTCTAAATGACCAACTTATCATGCAGTTTACAGACATAAATCCAGAGTAAATTCTTCAGGTATTACATGTCAGAAGTGCCTTCTGAAGAAGCTCATATGGTTAAACTTCTACTACAATCTAATCACCTCTCGTTTTATTATATCCTTCTCTGCCATACTTGACAGTTGTTCTTACTGTAGCTCAGTATAATTATCTGTAAAACTGGTGCCTGAATTTTAAAAAGTTGAGTGAAACATAATTAGTTTATGTGTCGAGGCCCCTTCCTTACACTTAGTAACATTAGACTGTGGGCAAAAGTCTTCTATTGTAGCTCCAGTTCTATCAGAGAAGGTTTTATCAAAAGCTGTACAACGCTGATGTCCTCCTGATTCTACATTTAAAAAACTCGTTGCTTTTTCGACTCATCAAATATTTCTAATAACTTGGGTGAAATTTGGACAACATTTTAATAGCCACAAAGTAGGCATTTTAAAGTCATAAAAGGTCCTAGTCAAGGAAACAAGGTTTTCTTGAGCTTTAAGATTTCCAGATTTTCTTGTCTATAAGTCAAAATATACCAGATCTGCACACCACAGCCACTGCAGCTGTATGCTTTTTGAAATGGAAGCTAATAAGGTAGATTATGTTTCCAAATTAATTTTAGAATTTCAGTCATCGATGTCTGAGGCACAGATAGTCTAAACTGGAAGACCAAATAAGTTTTCAAATGGTGTTTTCACCTTTTCACTCAAACATCGGTTTGTTTAGGAGCGTACGTGTGGGTGGTCAGCTCTTGGAGACTGCAACACTTGTTCACCTGCCTCATTTGGACAGGCAGCTGACTAAGATTTGGGGGTCAGGAGGTAGGCTAACTTATTTCTGATAACCATTCTTGTGCTTTACCAATTTTAAGTGGAGGCAGAGCCTTCTGTTTTGTAATTCACTGTGATAAATATCGACACTCATCTCATGGTGGTGTTAAAACCAGCCTGTAATCCCATCAATGGAAGAATCCATAAGGAGATCAGAACATCTTTGTCTGTGTACTGCAGCAATACCTCTTTCTTTAAAAGCCTCTCGTAGAGTGTACTTAAAACTTCTAACCAATGTGTTTGAATTGTACTCATTAATTTATCATCTTTGAGAGAAACAAAAGCCACACTTCATTAGGGCCGTTCTCAGTATGTGCACCTGTAAGGTCTAGGATTCCTCTGGTGACAGACAGTTTCCTAATTTAAAAATATTTCTTTTTTGTTTGGTGTTAAGGATCTTGGTAGTAGAAACATCAGATAAATAACAAAGCAGGTATTTGATATCTAATTCAAGTTGAAATGCCTCTTAGTCTTCCCTACTCGTTATTTGATAGACAGTAAGGAGAATATCCATCCAGGGAAGATTTTGCATTGTTTTTGACTCTGAAACTTGGTCTATGACATAATAACACTTTCACAGGGCAGTGTATTTGTGACTGTCTTAAGCTTTGTAATAAAAAAGGTGATTTTGTGCTTTTAAGTCATGTATATTATGCTGGAGAGAAACATGAACCAGGTAGGACAAAATAAATGTCTAGCCATGAAAAACTGTAAGTCATCCATCAAATCCTCTAACATTTACGTACACTGCGTTCCATTTTATAACTTTATCTCAAATCTAGATTTTGATGAGCATCTAGAATGAAAGATAAATGAAGAAATTAATCAACTCAAACACACCTGTTTGAACTAATAACTTTTAATCTTGAAGATAAAAGAAAAAACTCCAAATCGCATACTAATAATGTTCTCAGAAGCTTTAAGGTGTGCTGTAGAAAGCATGAAATGCTTTGGAAGCCGCTCAAATTAGGTATCCAACAGATTCCAGTGAATAATACTGGTTCAGTCATTGAAATAAACAAAAAAAACCAAAGCACAACGTAACAGCAGCAACAACAGCCAAGCAAAAAAAAAATCGAAAGAAAGGGAGAAATTACAGTTTTGAGAGATACACATCTAGCATTTTCAGTGGTAAATTCTTGTACCATCCCCTCTCAGTATCTTTCAATTTGCTTTAATTTTTGACTTAATATTTTGCAGTTACATTAATGTTTATTTTGAAAATTACTACCATTCAACTCTAGAACTAAATCTTTTTTTTTCATTTCCATTATTTCTCTACCAAAAGTGTTCATTTTGAAATGTGATTTTAAAAAGTTAATATATTTATGCAGATTTTTGTAGTGTAATTTTCAGACAGGAATATTTTTGATCTTGCACTGTCAGCCAGTGGTCTGTTAATGATGTAATGCATTTCTAAATGTTCATATGGGTTTTTTCTCAAGTGATTGCTGAGCTGATGTTGAAAATATTAAGCATTTTCCAAAACTCCATTTTTATGGTGTCAAATGTTTATTTTCTTATTCCCAGACTGTCATGTGTAGGATACTCATTCAAAGCCACGGTAGAACAGTTAAAGGTCTGTAGTCACTCCCACTGCCTAGGCATTGCCTTTGGAATTTGTTTTTTCAAGGAAAATGATTCATCCTGACATTTGACTACACGTGGAAGTAGATCCCCAGATTGTTTTTCTTAGCATATGCTCTCCAGCAAATACAACAGGCTGGGCCACAAGTCAGTATTCTGGGAAGGCCACTGGGCTCCCTACATCCCACTGTCTGCAGTTCAGTTTTATGGTTTAATCAAGGTGTGATAATAGACCAAATTAATTGAGGGGGTAGGAAATGTGTTCAGAAGTGGAAAATTGGTGGAATTTCGGGGGAGAAATGGGAAGAAAGTATTTTCCATGTAAATTTACAGATGTAGAACCTTTGTGAATGAAGCTCTTTCATAAGTGTTGGATATAAGCTATGCATAGAACCAAGCTGCCCTGACCCTCTTTTTTTTCCCTTTGAATATATAATTGAAAGACCCACATGTCCACTTTCAATTTGATAATTTAAAGGCTAGTACCAGAAAGCAGAGCAATGGATGGAAATTCATGCGATCACTGTTGCTGCACCCTCTTACAAAAGATAGAACCATGAAAGATATGCAAATTGTCCATAATTATACTTTTAGATGGTTACTTAAATACCTGTCTTTTTCACACTACAGGCACAAAGTTAGTATACCTCAGATATGCTAATAAAAACAAATGTCTGTGGTTTCTGGCAAAATAAAAGCTCCAGTAGTTTGCTGTGTGTGCTCTACACAACTGTTAGGCAATGTCACGATGCCTACCGAGACAAGCTTGGATAAAGCTGCTACAGTTTAAAGATTAAGGCTATTTTATATTCTTTGATTTTTATTTAAATGCTCCCTGCATTTAAATTACTGTATTGCTAATTTTAGCTGATATATTAATACATGTGTCTCAGCTATTTATACATACAATATGAAACCCAAGTGCAATAGCAAACAGGGTGTGTGATTCTGTAAGTCTGGAACATGTACTGTTTCTTCTATATAGTGTGTTTGTTCACAGGACTTAATAGGATTTGCAAAGTATTTACACTAAGAACTGAGCTTAGACATATCTTTACAGAATCTCCTTAATTAACGGTGATGATTAATGAGAGCCTAGATTTCTCTCTCCCTTTAATTTCAGATGTTGTCACCTAAATCCAGAGTGACTGCTGCCCCTTACATACCTCCCTACTACTTTTAATAGCACTACCGAGAAAACAGTTTCAACTCCATGTTAATGGTGATAGAATCTGACCCTCTGTAAATGAGAAATGAATGTTCATAAAAACTAACAGATGCCAAGGATGTGAGGATTACTGCCTTTTTGCTAGCTGCTCCTGGAATAGTGCATAGGAAAATCGTGCCTCTGAGTTCAGGATATTCCATCACCAATGTGTAAGAAGTAGGAGATTACTGACTTCAGGATAGTGGATTGAGTCTGGGCCTGTGCTCCTTGCACTCTCCAGAGACCTGGAAAGATCAGAATTGAGCTTCCAGTTTTGATCTAACTTGTAACTGATCCTCCAGCATATTTAACTTACTTCTAGAACAATATGCCTATATGGTGTCTTTGGTTTTATTCTTCTGAAAGTACTTCATTGCGCATTTCTCTTCCTAATCTCTTAATACACTCATTTTGTATATTTCATGCGTGTCGCTCAAATCTCCACCTTCCTCAAATTAATCACAGATTAATTGTACTTGGTAATTGAACACTCTTTATCTTAATTATCTTACGGTTAAACCTAGTGATCTGAGAGAAGGTTTGCCACCAGGTTTTAAACCTTTCTTGTATATTGCAGAATAATTCATTTGTCAAGGTGATCTTTACAATTTTAAGGATTTTAATAACTTTTTCTCAGTCTGTTCAGCTCTTAGGTGAATATTATGTCTTTTACCTCCCAGAACTGATGAGCTTGGATAAAGAATGAAATGGATAGTGGGTAAAACTGGACTTTTTTACTGTCTTGATAAGTGGCTGAGTTACTCTTATATTAAGTATATAAGTATTATATTGTATTAGGTATATAAGTACTAAGTGCTGTTTGTCTATATGTCTATTATTATTAACTTTAGCTTTCATATAGGTACTTTTTATTAGTTTAAAGAGCAATATCGATGTGTGCCAAATAGTTATTGAGGCTTGGTTACTTTGGAAGGTTTCCCACATGTTTTGTAAGAGTCAGTGACAATTCTTTGACAATAATTAGAAGTGAATTCCTGTTTAGATTCTCATAAAATGCACAAAGTCCCTTCCCAGTCCTCCGAATGTAAAAGAAAGAGAAGGGAAATGACTTTTTAGAGAGTGAATGTGTTTTGCTACTTCTGAGCAGAATGTCTGATATCTTCTTCATTATCTTCATCTTATTAGCCAGAACTACTCATACGAGTTTAGGTTCATGTTACTCATGGAGATGAAACTGTGGTCTTGCTGTGCTCTTTTCACTGCAGCTAGTTTTAGCAGCCCTGCTCCTATCCTATCCAAGGAAGGCATTTTCTGTAGTAAGTACAGAAGAGATCACATGGCGGATGCACTTTACTGAAATGTTGAAATTGGAGTGTAGGTCCTTGGAAGCACAACAAAGGTAGTTCCTCTCCCTGGCATGTCTGGTTTTGGGTGATGCAAAAACTTATCTAACTCTTGAGATTTCTGAACAGATAGCTAGGTTTGTAAAGGGTTTTTTTTTCAAGCAAAGTTACAATACCCTTAGGCATGTCCTAAGTATGGGTAATATATATATATATATATAAAGGAATCCACTCTGGACAGTCTGAGTGCAGTAGGGAAAGCTATTTGGCAGGTGAGGCATTCTTTGGTAGAAGTATAGAATGCTGAACTGCAATAGTTAGCTGGGTCTCTGTGGGCCATCAAGAACACATAAAGACTGCCAACATCTCTTATAGATCTTTTCACAGATCCTATTACAATTCACAGTAAGGTGATCCTCTACCTGTCTTTCCTGAGGGGTCCAATTAAGGTAAGGATTTATTCATGACTTGTACAGACCTGGGGCTTGCACAGTGCAAATGTGAGAGGAACATCATGCTCCTTCCCTTTTATCTCAAGCGCACTCCCTGTGCAAGATCTCGCGCTAGCAGTTAATCTGAGAAAAGATTTTCTAGTTGGGCATTCTCCCATTCACTGTTCTATAGCCTGTTATACTTCACATAACTATATAGAGAGGGAAACGAACTTATTTCTTTCATCTCCTAATGGCTATCCGGACAAGTGTCCTCAGAACCTGCAAAGGCATTTGAACCAGGATACTTTGCATGTCAGATGAATTTTCCAAATGCTGATCTCTAAGGAGGATGTCGCTTTTGCTGTCTTCTAAGAATAATTTATCCAGCTGTTCCTTCTGTATGCTGATGAGATCACTTTTAGGCTGTGGATTTCATGGGATGTCAAAGGATGGAATTTACCCTAAAGTAACCTTGTGTATACATGCCCACTCATCTCATGTTTACCTCAAAGATGTCGTTTCTTTCTTATGCAGTTTTTGGTTGTGATTTTTCCATAATACACCTGGCTGAGCTACAGAAGCTACAAGGAAAATTTGCTGTGAGCAGCCCCTCAGTCTGTAGGATACATAAAATAGCAGTTCTGTGACTGAAGCTAAGCAGAGGTGGAGATAGGCGTTCATCCCAGAGCTGCCAGCACAGTTTCCTGAGCTAAGCACAAACTGGGTACGGAATTCTGGTCATCCATTTGTAGCAGCACAGAAGGCCCAGAGCTTCTCCTCACTTAGATATCGTCAAGCCTTCATGAGCATTAGAAGTTATACATTACAGAGCTGGATGCTGGCTGGTAATGCAACACCATTTTGTTTTATTAATAATAGGATAGTAATGGAAGAGTGAGTAACATCAGAGTATAAAAAAACCACAGAGCATACCAGGATGGATAAACATAACTGAATTGTTGTGCTTAACAGAATTTATTTCTCCCAGTGAATATTCAACTAAAATGTAGAGTTTGCAGTTTTGCTTTATTTCTGCCAGTTAAACACAGATTTATATAACTCTTCTTACAATGCTTTAGTATTCATATCCTTATTTTTACATTGTTGATTTAAAGAATGAAGAGAGAACTTTGCAATTTGCAATTAATGACATTTGGTTTTATTAAAAGTTAGTAGAGAGCCATATCAATAAAGAATAGACATTAAGATTATGAAGAAAATCATTTGTCAAAATCCTTGCCTGTAAGTAGGCTCTCCTTGGAGGTTTTATTGGCCATATTATCTTGGTTATTTAGGGAAAGACATATGATCTGCTCAAGGTAAATAGCTTGAAAGCATTTCCACCTGCAGCTGAATCTGTTTATGTGTTGGTGTAGTTGGGCCCTGTCTTGGGCCTTCTGGGCTTGTTGTAGAGCCTGAGGCAGTGTCTTACATAGCACAATGTTACTGAAGCAGCTCATTAGTTCCTACTGCAAGAACATTAGGGTAAACATATACTAGTGAGGGGACTTTAATAAGGGAGCTGTCTGTACCATTAATTTACTGAACACTGAATTGTTCAGCTATTTTGAAAGACTTGAGTGTTCTTATACATTTTTCATTTCTGTAAATGAAAATTTGGGAAAAATAGGACATTGCAGAATACAAATGCATATGACCTATTAGACAGAAGGTGGCAGAAAATCACTGGACTGTACTTTGCACCTAGATGTGGGCACCTGTGAACCAAGGGAGGCCAGCAGGGATGCAGAGGGATGTCACCACACAGATACAGAGAGGTGGTTGGACATAAGATTTCATGGAATCAATTTTACACTTGCATTATAAATCACAATAAGCTTCCTTACTCTGCTCTGTCAATATGACTTGACACCACCACGATACCATGAATTGTTAACAAAAGTCCCTGCATGCTTTGCCAGCAGGTAGTATACCAAAGTAAAATTACTATGAAATCTATGTTTTGGGTAGACCTGTAATTGTAATTCAAGCAAAGATGTATTAAATTAAAAAGATGTAGCTTTTGTCTTACATCTACTTGGTTATATGTGTTAATGGCACTGAATTTAAAAAAAAACCCATCTCTCATAGCCAAAATTAATCTTTAAAGTTCATCCTTTTGCTGATAAGTAAATACATGTAATAAATATCCTCATGCTTCTCATGCTCACTTATTTGCTTCCTAGAACACTGTCTACTTTAAGCATTCTGGGGAAAGTTCCACACTCTGTTGGTGTGACCATAATAAATGAAATGCAGTGGAGTCTTTTTCTAAGCCTACAGTTCCTGGGTGTTATGATAAAGCATATGCTAATAGAGTGTGTGAGCTTATTGGGAGCTCTTAAAAAATGCCATCTGCTACAATTTTTGCAGCTGAAAGTTATATTCAATCAGAGGTAAATTTTTATTTGCTCAGTCTAGTGCATGGAAATATATCCCTGGAATTAAAGTTTACCTAAACTATGGGAAACCCTTTTTGCATGTAGTTACTTTTAAAGATCTAACCTCAGATTTCAAAGATTAGACTGATACTAGAAAGGATCTGATCTACATATGCAAGTCCACTCTTAAAGTACTCTTTGGTTCATGAAAATGCCTCCTTTTCACTTGAATGCTTGGAAACAGTCTTTAAGTATGAAAACTAAATGAACTGAATAGCAACCCTATATTTTGCATCTGACTACTCAGTGAATCTATATTCCTCATCTGTAAAAGATAGTGTTAATGCTTAAAATCAGCATGACTGCTAAAACCCACCTCCACAAAAATTATTTAAAGATTTAAAGCAATAGTACATGGTAAAAAGCATCACGGTTTCACCACAATCCAAATCAGGCTTTCTGCATTAATTTTCTTATATTTAGACAAAATCTGTCAATAGATCTTTTAGATGCTTTTGGGAAAACTAAAACAATTAGCTCAATTTGTCAATAAAACCCAGAAATGAACTAGCTTTGCACCTAATTTATTGAAAGAGAGAGACTTATCCATTCTTCGTTTTTAACAAACTTTGACCACACTCGGTCTGGGGAGCTCCATACAAAAGATATACAGGACTGGAAAAAAATAACTGATTAAATTTTAACCAGCTGCTGGGCAGATAGTTTGCCTGAGGCACTTTTGTCAGTTTCAAAGGGTCCTTTTATTAATTTTGCATTTTGTATTTTGTTAGTGGAAAGAGCTGGCTCTGTTGGGACTGCCAAAAGCTATAGGCAGCGAATCTTACAGCAGCAAAGAGGAAGCTGTAGAGCATGCCAAGTAGATTTAGCACACTGAGCACTCTAAATTACATTTGTTTTATCAGTTCTAAAAATATATTAACTTCAGGTGTAAGTTCTTTGAATAAAGCCTTAAAGCTAGTACATTCAGTTCCTCTTCTGTTTATATAAGGCTTTTACTTTGTCTATAAAAACAAACCACTGTAGTCTTTGCCAGATAACTACCCATGTAATTTAAATCTTTCCTTCCTGTGATTGTTGGTGCATTTCTTTGTTGGTCTATTTTCTTACTCACATTGAACTTATGTTCTTACTGAAAAAAAAGTACTGTGAGTTTTATCTAGATCCTCCTCACTTTCCACAACATTCAGATACAGCTTTTATAGCAAAAACAGGGATGCCTAAGTGGAGTCAATATTTAAATAAACATGTTCTGCTTTCATGTGAATGGAGCCTAGCATCTGTATCAGCATGTGGAAAGTGCTGCATGTAGCATATTGCTCCGGCAATTTGTGAACAGAAGTTAGAACTCAGGGGTTAAATGGAAAACACAAACCTCTCTTGTGATGCTGGGAATTTCACAAGTTCCACACAGGCAGCTTCAAACAGCATTAAACACAAAGGAAAAAAAGTATACCCTCAGGCTAGAATTTGCAGAAGACTTACCTGCAGTAGAATGGAGCTAAAATTAAGCCTGAAGACAAAGCATTTGGGCTTACATTTAGAAAATTGAATGGCAAAGTATGTAATTTTAGAATGCATATCATACTGTTTTTCTAGTTTAATTGCATCTTTTAGGATAGCCTTTTTTTTCCCCAAAAAAAATTTCTTCAGCCCAAATCAATATACGATAGTGTTACTATTGCATTATTTAATGTGTTCTACAACTATTTTGTGTGTGATCCTGTGATGGCAAACCTCATTGGTATCACTTATACATAAAGGAGCATGTTCTTGCTGTTCCTGAAGTTAACAGTAAACCTGATAATAGCAAAATTGACTTCATGGAAGAAAATTGAGCTCAAAGTAATTAAAAACCCCAATCATTTACATCCATATCTTTTTCAACAAAATGTATTGTCAGGTTTTGAGTAGTATTTTAAGAAAATTGTCATTTATATTCTGATTTACCTCCTAAGCTTAACTAATATGTATAAGTGCAAAATAACTGCCCCAAAAAACCAAAACAACAGAAAAACAAAACCAGCCTGGAAAACTTTAAATTGTGCCCATTCCTCCTTCTGTAATTAAATGAAGTTCTCTTCAGGGATGTACCAAGAAAAAAAAAAAAGGTGATCTGGGACAGCTGAGAATGTCAGCTCAACTGTGCTGTGTGAGAACACTGAAATTACTTATCTTTCAAGCTTCAGCTGAAGGTCCAGCTTAAGTATTTTATGGAACTGGTGGCAGATAATTGAGCATTTACATTTTGCTCATCACATGGAACAATGCTAGAGTTGGAAGTGCTGGCTGGAAACCCCATGGGGGGCTTGGATTCTGGGTGGCATACAACTGCAATAGCACAGTCTCTGTTATGTAGGTAACAGCTAACTCTCCTACAAAATTAGGCAGCAGAGTGGCTACAAGCCATACAAACTTGCTCTGTAATCAGAATAGGTTCTTTCTTTGACTTTATCATAATCCAGTACTTGAACAGACAATTTTATCAATGCAATAACCTAAAGAAAAGCAGAAGTCCTTTCTTTCATTACTGCATACTCTCTATATTGCTTAAAATGACTGACAGCAGTTGCTGATGAGAAAATCTAATTCTGGAGTCCCTGTGGAACACTGGGAATGCCAAGGAATACAGTATGCTGGCTTTTGAGTCAGCAGAGACAAGTATACTCTGCTTAACTTTATACTTTAGCTAAGTAATGTGTACATCTTGCAGGTTCAGTATCATAATTTCTGCCATAGATGGACCCTTGCAGTTCCAGTGAGGTTGTACCATTCAAAGTCATGAGGGGATCATTCCCCATTTCTAACTGAGCAAGTAAGTTGGTAGAATTTCAGACTGTGGCAATGTTGGAAAGCAAGTTGTTTTTTCATGTTTTGTGTCCTTTCTCTTTCATGACTGTACAGCAGCAGTTGTTTGATATTAGAACAGAATTTGCCATTTCAATTAAGCAAAATGATTTATTTCTGAGTTGATTAATTATCTAAGTGTGATATTTTGAGGCAGTGTTAGTATTATGAAAACAATTCTGCAAATTTTCAGTCATACGCTCACTTGTTTTCTATCTGTGTTATGTTCTTTAGTAATGGATGCCAGATCATGGTCAAATTAATATGAATTAAAAGTCATCACAAGTGGTCAGTTTCTTAAACTTAGAGTCTGTATTACCAAAAGTGATTAGTGAGCTTGGACCTGTTGTTTTGTGTATTCCAGATTTATGTGAGGCTGATGTATGATGTACTCTATGACAGCAACAGGACACAGATTCAAATATTCTCATAAAACTGCTGCTGCTGCTCATCCATCCTCCCTGCCTCTCTGGTGGTGTCTGAAAGGATGCTGGACCAGGTTGCAACCATTTTCACTTTGCACTGCTTTGAGCTGCCCAAATTTATTCTCGTTGACTATTGTAGCTATCACGCTTGTATTGAAAAGAGTCTAGGTTACTCTGCATAAAACAATCTTTGACAAGAGGAAAGCAGTAGTAGGAAGAATTGGCATGTGATTTTAAGAAGGAAAATGGAGACTAAGATGAAACTCTATCACTTGTGGCCCATGTATTTCTTGCCTCAGACATCTCTCCCAAGTTTTCCTACACTTCAAAACGTTAGTTGGGTCAAGAGTTCAATATTCTCTCATTTTGTTCTCATTAAATGATGAGATGCATTGTCTTACCGCTGTGAAGTCAGATCTTGGCATGATTCTTTCAATTTACCTCTGTGTTGGGTTATTAGCAAGGATTTTTCCTCCCTTAAGTTCCCTTTCATGTATGGTGACATGCAGGTACACAAGCATTCAAGACTCTTAACATTTTCCTGTGATGTCCCATTTAAATTAGGGAAAACCACTCTAATGATTAAGGGGAGGGAACACAAAAGCAGCGTGAGCTTATCTGAAATGAATTCTTTTTTAGGTTTTCAGTGAATACCTCCTGAAAAGTTGTTACGGTGTTTTATCTGACTCTACATGCAGAATTATATGGCTCATTGATATTTTATCACAGAAGAAATGTATGCCTCCTATTGTGCCTCAAGAATAAGCAGGCAGTTGGTTATGCCTACCCTACTACTCTTTTCGCCCCACTTTTGAATGTGAACATGCTGTAGTGCTCAGAATGCTCTCACTGCACCAGTGTGGGGCTGAGAAAAGGCAGCTTTATGCATCTTTGATTACATCATCTTACAGCGTGTTAGCTGACGTGAGAGAACCCCACAGGTGGGACAAATTCTTTAAGATTTTACTAATTTTGCATTGTTCCCCTCTGAATGGCCAACACAGAGGATTATGCAGTAACCAGATGACTCGTTGTATTAATATTCTCCAGGGGCAGAACACTGCAATCCTTTCCCATCATTTTTCAGTTGCTCCTGATAAAGGTCCTGAGCCCCCTGTATAATGTTAAATAGCCTCTTTTATTTTGTCGCACAGGGGATCCAGGCATCTAGAAGACTAATAAAATACAGCAAGATTTTTTAGTGTTGAAGCTATTCTCTGAATAGTTTGGCTGGTTGTGATATCCATATATTTAAAGCTGATGGTTTAAACTAAATAACATTAAATTGAAAGTGCAAGGTTAAACTTTTAGAAAGGAAATAATTACCCTGGGCACACAGTAGTCAGATCATTCCCTCCCTAATCCTGAGTGCAGATTTACTTTGAACTAGGGATGGAGAACTCATTACGAAAAATTTCAAACCAGCTAACAAATTGTGGGTTCAAAAGTATCTCTAAAGTAAACTGATGAACGAGATCATCAGGAGATAAGAGGTGTGTAAGAGATATTGATTTTTTTATGTCTGGCTGCAGAACATAAGGAATATTCACAGTGCTCTGCCTTAGAAAGTAGCTTCAATCCAAAAATTTTGATGAAATTTCAGTGTGGTTGCTGCACATCTTACTTTACCTCTATTTTATAATCTCTCTGTCAAAACATGAATTTGAGGTGTACAGTGGTCAATTAAGTAGAAAGTTTTTCTTTCATGTAGCAGTTAAAATATAAAAAACTGTGGGGTTAATTTTAGTGGCATCTAGCAAAACATTTACAGATTGTTATTTACAGGTATGTTTTACTTTTCCTCTTCTTTCTGTCTAATACAGGACCAGACCCTGGTTTGATATTATAACTTACAGTACTTTTTCACTGAGTGTGTATGGATAGTTTGGTTTTTAAAAAATGCAGTTAGATTTCCAATGAACAATGTGAACTCTCTGACTTAATATATTTAACAGCATAAAGAGTAAAAAGTAATATCAGTGTCTTCATTCCATAACTAGGCACAGGGTGAGTTTCTTATCACTCTTACCCTTACATTACAGTCAGTCTACCTTTTCAATATTTGCAGAATTTGTATCAATTTTGATAACTGACATATATAATATGGCTTTCAGGCATTTGCTTCAAATTCACGTCTGCTTCACAATGTACTTCCAATCACTCAGCCAGGTTCTACACTTGTTTATAGTCTGGTCCTTATGAGTTAAATGGACCTTTCATATCAGTTATGTAGGTATAACAGAAGACACAGAGTCTTCATATGAGGGAAACATAGTAACAATTTTTAATAATTATTTTGTTGTAAAATATTTTGTTTCTCCTTGATCTACTGGCCAACCAAAGTTAATCAGTGTGAAATAAAACATAAGTATAGTATAGTATTTATGGGACTTAGGTTTTCAGCCTAGCTTGGAAATTGGTTTCAGGTTCTTTTATTTTGTATTTAACAGCATCAGTTTGAAATTTTTCCTGGCTGAGACTTTTCTTTGGCAGCTCAACTTCCCAGTGTTGCCTGATTTTGTCAGCCTACATGATCATAGAATCACAGAATGGCTTGGGTNTGAGGGAAACATAGTAACAATTTTTAATAATTATTTTGTTGTAAAATATTTTGTTTCTCCTTGATCTACTGGCCAACCAAAGTTAATCAGTGTGAAATAAAACATAAGTATAGTATAGTATTTATGGGACTTAGGTTTTCAGCCTAGCTTGGAAATTGGTTTCAGGTTCTTTTATTTTGTATTTAACAGCATCAGTTTGAAATTTTTCCTGGCTGAGACTTTTCTTTGGCAGCTCAACTTCCCAGTGTTGCCTGATTTTGTCAGCCTACATGATCATAGAATCACAGAATGGCTTGGGTGGAAGGGACATTAAAGATCAACTTGTTCCAAGCCGCCCTGCCATGAGCAGGGACACTTTTCACTAGACCAGGTTGCTCAGAGCTCCATCCCACCTGGCCTTAAACATTTCTAGGGATGGGGCATCCACAACTTCTCTGGGCAGCCCATGCCAGTGCCTCACCAGCCTCACAGTAAAGATCTTTGTGTGGTTTGAACCGCTGCTTATTGGTGTGCTCTGATTTTTTTTATTGTTTTTACCTTTGTGGGTTTTTGGGTTTGTTTTTTTTTGGGTTTGTTTTTTTTCGTTGTGGTTTGGGTTTTGTTTGTTTGTTTGTTGTTGTTTGTTGTTTTGTTTTCTGGTGATTAGCTCTTTATGAAAGAAAAATTGACAAGAAGCGATCCAAATTAAACTTCACAGATAAAGCTTCAGAATACAGCGCTGAAGGCTTTTCCTTGCTTGAAGTTCTGAGATAAGTTTTGTTTTGTTTTGTTTTTAAATAAGAAATTGTGGTAAAGAGGAAAACACTGGAAACTGGATCTTAATTTTTAAATTGTAGTCACATTGCCTACTCAGGTATTATTACTGTTTCTCTAATTTCCTTCGGGGTATACTAAGGAATTTATGTTAAAAAAATCCCAAAGCCATAAGGTCTCAAAATTCTAATAAAAACATAAGACCAGACATTAACAACTCCAGGACTGTTGCTAGTGCAATTCTATTTTTCCACTACTGTTTTTTTAAAGATTGACTCCTTTATTGATACTTTGATGTTACTTTGGTCTTGCCATTGACAACAAGATTTGAAGTGCAGACAGAAACATTATATTAGGAACTGAACTTTTGTAGCTGTAGATTTTCCTTATATATAAAATCTTTAGTTTGTGGACTATTAACAATCTGTCAGTGCCAGAGGATTACTTTTCTGAAACAGCAAGAATAAAATCAGTGTGAAGTATATGAGAGGTTAAAAAGGCAGTCTGAATGAAGCATATTCAGTAGCAGAAATATCAGGAAGAGAAGACCAAACTTGGGGAAACAAAAAGGCAAAGGGTAGGTGAAAAAAAGCCAAGATGTAAAAAGATGTTACTCAGGTAATGGTGAGACAGGACCCATAGAAATAAAATTAAATAGGTATCAATTAACAAATTAGCCTGGTGTTGCACTTGGGCATTTGGGGTCCAGTCAGTATGTAATTAAAAAATGATATAATTTAATTAATATTAGGGAGTGGGATGCAATATGGTTCCTAATAAAGTATTACAGCACAAAATTCTGAAAAGGATATTAATCCCTCTTGTTTGTTTGTTTGGAGTTCTGGAAGTCTTAAATAGATGCAGACTGTCTAGTAGGTCTGAAAAATCTAAGGATGGATTGTCATTGTTTAAATTTGTTTCCTGTGGGGAAAAGGTGAATCCCAATTTCTTGGTTTGTATCAAGGATGGGAAGAAAAAAATCCTTGTGAAGTTGGCAGCTGAATGAAATGGAATATTAAATCACAGCACAGATAAATCTGCTTTACAATCTAGTCTGAGTACTCTTGCTAAGTGAATTCATTTGGCCTGTGTGTGTGTTTAACACAGCTGAACACAAGGTCTCATGTCTAGGAATTCAGGTATATTAGTCATACTCAGGAAACAGGAGTCCTTATTAGAAGGTAATAATATTGCCTGAAGTAGCAACATTGAACCTTTGAGCACTGATTGCCCAAGATTTGGGTTTTTTTATAGTTCATTCAATATTTTCATAAATACATTTTCATTAGGATTTAAATACTCCTAGCAGCCCAGTAGAAAGGGATATTGCAAATTGGATCCATACTCAGAAAACGAGTTCTGTGGGTGGGACAAGTGGGAAACACAGATTTCAAATGTTACTCCACAACAAGGTGCTTCTACTCCCCGTCTTTTTCTTGCTGCCTCTCTTATCCAGTGTGGGTCACAGTTTAGTGACAAAGCTTGGTAACGTTTGGATGGTGTCAACACCTAAAATTCGAATCTTTGCAGTTAAATTGGTTTTGTGTAAGCATGTAAAGCACAGCACACACAGACTCTGAGCATGCGTGCTGCCTTTGAAAGCTACATGTTTTAATTATAGCTTTGATCACCACTCTTTGGGGTTCCTGAAGGAGGAAAAGGCTCAAATCTATGTTGTTATGCATTTTGAGCTGTGTGTTCTCATGTGCACTTGTCCTTCTGCATATGAAGGTTGCCACGTAAATAAAGATGGAAATGTGTGAATGTCATTTAAATCTCTTGGTTTTTATAAAACCAGTATGAAAGGTTAAAATTAAAGGGTTACAAAACCAAGCTTCTTTGTGAACTAAATTTAGCTTGGGTTAATCTTATATTTCTAGCTGAATAAGTAGAATAAAGTTCATCTTAAGCTGTCCATAATCAAATCCTGATTTTCAGCTTTTACTGCCAAAGGTGTCCTGTTCAGATGTACTAATATTCTGTAAATACAGAGCTGTTTTGGCTCTACTTCATGCTCATTTTACAGATTTCAAATAGAATTTTCATGTCATGCTGCATACGGGAAAAAAATCTCATGCAAGTTGGATCAAAATTGGGAAAGTGAAAGGTGAAAAGTGTTTTAGAAAGGAAGATGTACCCAGGCAAGTCACTCCAAGTGAGTCAGCTGTTGAAGTGGATGATTATCAAAATGATCTCCTCTTTGAGGTATTAAAATGGTTGTCCAGAATGCGCAGGGGAAGAGTGGAACTAAGGAATGGTCACCAGGAACAAAAAACTTTTTTTTTTCCAAATTAATTATGAGTTAAGATGCTGTGTTTGAATAGGAGTTAATCACACCTAATGTTGGTGCGTGGATACTTGGTGAAGTCTCTTTTCTATGCTGTAAATCCCATACATTAAAGAAAATGCCCACTGGGAAACAGAAACCAGCCAGATGTCTAAAACTAAGATAAGAACAAAACCAGAAGGAAAAAAAAAGTACTGGTTCTTCACAAAATTGAGCAATTGAACAACTTGAGGATTGGAGTTATGGACTTTTTAGTTTTATTTTCTATTTCACAAAGAAACTCACCCATAATGAATAGCACTGATTTGACAAAAGTTAATGAGTGGAGTGGATAAAAGCTAGAGATGTCTATTTTGCATTACAAAACATTTTAATGTTGTTTTTTTTTTCTGATTTGGAGCAAAACCAAATTAAACATTTAATGTTTCAGAACTTTTCATTATATGAGGATATTATGTAGAAAAAAGGCTGTGTTTTTGAAAATGAAATTTTTCCCTCTGTATGTATTTTTCAGTTGTGCCTAACTTTTATTATGCCTACAATATTTTATGCCATATAGCAAGAATCAAAATATTAAATTAATTTGCTATATTTACATATAGCTCATTTAAAGACAGCTGCTTTTCATTGAATGCTATTTGAAACATCCCTGCTATTTAGATTTCTGCATCTTGTGGTATACTGGAAAATTTTGAGTATGATTAATCTTTATGGATGTAAAGTTTCCAAGATAACTGAAAAAAGTTTGACATGATAGCATATGCTTAGATATTTCAGACTAAACTTTCTAAATGTCAAAAAATTCAATTTTTTTTTTAAATATAGACAAATAAAACACTTCCCCTGGGAAAGATCACTTAAGTATAAGGGAAAATAAATCTAAGTCAAAACCTGTAAAAATGTTATTGGAGGAAAAAAGATTTAGTTGGCATTTGTGGAATTTCCTGACTGAAATTTTCAGTACGTAATTAGGACAAAAGTAATTTATATTTGGATGCCTATGGTATCAATAGATGTTCTCTTTGGAATGTTCTCTATGTAGAAAAATGTTTGAAATGTCCGCATAAACTAAGAAAATAGTGCTGTCTAGCTGTGGATAAGTTACAGTCCTGGTGCAACACTCAGTCAGTAGAATACCATTTCTACATTACTCACTGAAATAGTTTCAGTTTTAAAAGGTACCATCATTTCAACCTCTGTGTAGACAGCAAAAAGCTAATCACATGAGTTAAAAGTATTGGCAAATTAATATCTGGCTGCACAAATCATAAATATCTTGACATCATAGGTTTAAATGCTTTCTACAATCAATCCAATGGCTTAGATTATTTACCTTATGAGTCCCACAAGGAAAAGAGAGCTGAAATACCTGTATCATAATATTTCCCATAACTGATTAATGTTTGCCTTGGGAATTATATGATGTTCAGTGTATTTATTTTTTGCTACTTCTAGTGCTAGGTAGAATTTTCCATAAAAGATAAATGTATTCTTGGTCCCTTAAGCAATACAGAAGGAGTAGCTAATATGTGTGTGTTACAATAGCGTATAGTCATCCAGATGTATGCTATGTTTTCTATTTTCCAAATGAATTTTCAGAGTCACTTGGGTTAACAGGAGAGCTAATATTTCAAGAAGAGTTTAAACAAACTGGTTTGTTAATTTTTCCCTGGGGATCAAAAGTGGGAAATAGGGAAATGGCTAACAAGAGCAACCTAGAGCTAGTGATATTGTGCTGATAGAAGGAACTGAATTAACTTAAATGTGTCATGTTGATTTAAGATGCCTGTGATGTATTACAAAATGTGTTCTTGCCCTGCATATACTGTTGGAAAAAAACCCATGCATTTTATTACTGTAATATCTTAAGACCTTAGCAAAAACTTAGCCAAAGTAAACTTATCTTTAATGTCTAGTGTGTATTTGCTTTAAGATGAAAAGACTTGAAAATATAAAAGAATTTGTAGGGAAAAGGTAACATACGTGAATGGCTGCTCTGATTCTTTCCGATCTATCAAACTTGCCGCGTTTTCCAGTGCTCCCTTCCACATTGTCCTGGGTTACCGTGTATTCTATTACCATGAGCTGTTGAAAACCAGATGTGCTGATGTTCCTTGCCTCCTCCCTCGGGACTAGCTTCTGTTAATAGGCCCAACAATGCCTTGCCCCATGACTCATAGATAACCTGTACCTGGACTATCTCCTGTTAATGGTCCCATCGAGCTAAGAACAGCTCTCCTTTATGCTGCCAATCCAAATCTATCTGGGACACCTCTATTTTTGCAGCCTTACCTGCTGGGATCCCAGAGGACAAAGACTACACCACCACTGGATTTTCGGAGGAGGACCAGACTTCTCTTCTACAAGATCACCACTTCAACAGAGCCATTTCAAAGAGAACTGCAGCTACCACTACATCGGACTGCTCAGACCTCCTTCTACAAGATCACTGCTTCAACAGGACCATTTCAAAGAGAACTGCAGCTACCACTGCATTGGACTGCTACCAACACCCTGCCCGGCAGCGTGCCAGGTTGTACCCCTGACTCTGTCAGGCTTTAAACCAATGTCTCTGTATTATTGTATTGTTATATATATATAGATAAGTAAAAACTGTTATTCCCATTTCCTCATATCTTTCCCTGAAAGCCCCTTAATTTCAAATTTATAATAATTTGGAGGGAAGGGGGTTATATTTTCCATTCCAAGGGGGGCTCCTGCCTTCCTTAGCAGACACCTGTCTTTCAAACTAAGACACGCATCATTTTCTGATGAGGCCAGTGTTTGCAGAAGGGACCTGGGGAAGAACTGTTTCTGCAGTGGTTTGTCCGCTCTGGAGGAAAAAGAAAAAGTACATGGACAGGGAAAGGTCCCTGTGTCCTTCACAATCCCCCTGGGACTTGGTACACTCTAGAACTTTGCACTACAGGCTGGGTGCAGCCACGGAGAACCCACACCACGCTGCTTCCAAGCACATGGACAGGCATTAATGCAGTCTGGCAATGTGCCCCAGAGAGTCCAAAATATGGATAGCTGTCACTCAGCATGAGTAAAGTTAGTGGGCTGGCCCTGGCTGGATGCCAGACACCCACCAAAGCCCTTCTATCACCCCCCAGCTGGACAGGGGAGAGAAAATATGACCAAGGTTCATAAGGTCTGGGAGAGATCACTCACCAAATACCATCACAGGCAAACCACACTCAAATTGGAGACATTAAATTAATTTATTACTGAATTCAGTAATAATCAAAGCAGGATAATGAGAAGTAAAATAATTTGAAAAACACATTCCCCACACCAATCTCTCCCTCCCAGATTTACTTCCTCCTCCAGCGGTGCAGGGAGACAGGGAATGGGGATAATGATCAGTTCCTTACACATTTTTGCTGCTGCTGCTCACAGGGAGAGGAGCCCTTCCCCTGTTCCAACATGGGGTCTGTCCCATGGGAGACAGTTCTCCATCAACTTCTCAAACATGAGTCCATCCCATAGGCAACAGTTTTCCATGAACTGCTGCAACAGCCAGTGGGTGCTGCTGTCCTTCAAGAACCAGCTTCTCCAGTGTGGGTCCCCACCACGGTCACAAGTCCTACCAGGAAAGCTGCTCCCATGTGGGCTCCTTTCTCCATGGGTCTGCAGGTCCCTGCCAGGACCTGGAGCTGGCTCCTGGCAGGGACCTGCAGACCCATGGAGAAAGGGTTCCCATGGGGTCACAGCCTCCCTCAGGCATCCACCTGCCCTGGAGTGCAGTCCTCCATGGGCTGCAGGGGAATCTCAGCTCTGATGTCTGCAACACCTCCTTGCCCCTCCTTCTGCACTGCCTTTGGTGTTTGCAGAGCTGTTCCTCTCACATATTCTCACTCTACTCTTCCCATCCCACAACTATATCTGTGCAATAATATTTTCTTTTCCTTCTTAAATATCTCTTCACAGAAGTGTTACCACCACTTCTGATTGGCCCAGCCTTGGCCAGTGGCATGTCTGTCTTGGAGCCAGCTGGGATTGGCTCTGCTGGACAAGGAGGAAGCTTCTGGCAGCTTCTCGCAGAAGCCGCCCTTGTAGCCCCCCTGCTACCAAAACCTGGTCATGCAAACCCAGTACAGTAAGGCTAATGGGCATAGATTTCTTATCAAACACAGGGGGAAAATGGAAGGAAAGTATTCCACACCATTGCTTTTCTTCTTGTTCATTTACAAAGCAACAACCTGATATTTCATTTACTTGTAGATATTATAATCACCTATATACATGCTAAAAGTGTGAGTAAATTGTTGCCAAGCCATGATTAAACCCCTTATTTCTGTTCTATTTTGCATTATACTAAGAATAGGAAGGCAAAGTTAAGTAGCCATATTGACCCTCGCTTTTCCCCATACCTTATAGTTTTATAGAACCTTGTTTTTGCATGTCACTTTGTCAGTGACTTATTTACTGGGTTTTTTTCAAATTTTCTTTTTCAGTCCTTTGACAGTAAAGGTTATATTCATTTAGAGAAGAATAAAAACATCACAACAAATCCAGGCTAGTTTATTCCCAGCTACTTCACTGCAATCATGACCTTGGTGTTACTTACCCACCAAGGAAGAAGGACTGGCCAGTATCTTATATTGACTCATCTGATGTGCCAGGATACATCTGGAAGATACCATTGATACTAAGCAAGAAGACAAGAAGAGGGCCTGAGTCATTGCTGGACACTGAAAAATAGTGTCCTATTTGAATATAAAACATAAATAAACAAATAAACATAAATAAACATATGCAAAACATAAAATATTTTTAAACAATAGCATCTAAGAGTTAGTAAGGGCTGATAATAACTAAAATTAAAATCAGGTATAAATTATTCTTGTTTTGCTTTTGTCAGTGGCTATGAGTTTAACTGCAGTGGTGCTGTTACCTAATTTATAATTTTCTTTGTCTCATTTAATTTTAGTGAAATTGATGGGAGAAAAAGGATCTTTGACTTCTTTTTTTTGGACCTGTATGCTGAAAGAAGGATGGGATTATAATGCTAGTAATGCAAATTTTTAGCATTTCCAAAGCTCTTGCTGGATATTGGAAGGTGTCTTTTCCATATGGGTTTAATAACACACCTAATTAAATATTTATCTCACTCATATGCACCAAATTTCTCTGATACTTTTAATCCTACGGATAGTTCTTTAACAAAAGTTCTGCAAGTGGGTCTGAAACAAATGTCTTGCCTGATATTAAGATACATGCCTTCAAGGCCCTTAGGAGTTATTTACGTCAACCAGTGATATGGGTTTCTCTGTATAGCCTGAAAAAAAACCTAGAAAAAACCCCAAATATCCTATGCAGGATTTAGCCTCTTTTACATCTCACCACCTGGCTTACAAGGTTGTATATCTTTCAGCTGAATCATTTACGACAAGAGAAGCTGTTAAAGTTCCTCTGGCAGATTGTTTAGATGTGCCTGCCAATGAAAAGACATTAATAAGTTAGGTATTGCAGCTGTGCTTGGATGTACCCAAGGCACTTTCAATTTTGCTATTATTCAAAAAATCTGGCAATTCATATTGTTCCCGGTTTGTTTTCTTGAGCTGGGCTCTTCAGGTTCGTCTGGTTCCAGAGTTGGTTTGAGTTTCCATTTGTTTCAGAGACAGCTTTTTGAGGAGCGTGCTGGGGAGCTGTTTGTGCAGAGGTGTTGACTGACAGGCTCGTCAGATGTCAGGCTGCAGCAGGGCGGGGGGCTCTGCGTGGGAGCAAGGCTTCACCAGCCAGACCTGCACTACCCAGACATGGCTCAACAAACACTTGTGCCTTGGGCCTTCTGCTGTAATTCTAACAGTTTGGGTTTTTTGTGCCTTGTCCAGCTTGAGGAGAAAGAATAGTGCTTTGTGTGTGTGTGTGTGATGAAGAACTCAGGTTAAGCATATTCATTAGGTCACATTTCAGTGACAGAAAGTTAAGGTAAACTCTCTGCTGAAGTCAGCGTAAAGTTTAACTACTTTTTTCCAAGTTACCTAAGTGGCACTTCCATTTTTTTTTTTTTTGGTGACGATGTACTGCTTTGAATGTCCTGCTATGGAATGCAGAGGTCCCTTGAAGTGAAAAGTTGGCACTGATCAGCATTATTTTATCATGAATGTTCGTGAGAGCTTTTGTGTTGTTTGTCAGAATGAATATTTATTAAGAGAGACATTACTCACCTATATCTGGTAATACGTCTGGATAGAGGTAACAGAAAAATATGAGAAATATGTCAGCATGATTCATTTGCAGATGTAGAAAAAGTTCAGTGAAGCTTTTAAATACATGCACCAGGAGCTTCTCTAGAGAGGATGTACTGCTTATTCATAATCATTTGACAGAGAAATGCAAGACACCCTTTTACATCCTTTTCCCTGGCAGGCTTGTTTCCTAAAAGTTGTATCCTATACTCTGTCCAGTTTAATTCTGCCACCTTGATGACTCCTGGAAAAGGCACTTCAGTACCAAGCAAACACAGCAAGCTCTTGTTACCGCAATTTCCAGTAGTTAGTATGGGCCAATATTATCTGACCAACCTAATTTTGCCCAGTAAAACAATTTTTTAAATATTTTCCTTATTGTTCTCCATCGCCCTTTCTCCTAACTGCTCCACTTCTAGTACCACTTGCTGAAATGAAAAGGCAATTATGGAATAAAAAGAAAAAACCCAAAATTTTAAGAATCATCCAGACATCACAGAAATAGACATAGCTCTTACAAGTTTATAAAAACTTCACCATAATTTTTATGCTATGAGGAATGAAATTTACAGCCTAATAAATGCACACAGCATTCACAAAGTTTGAGCATCAGTACATGCACTGTAGAAGTTAATGATTTGCTTAAAAATGTATTGGTAATGACCTGATATTAGCTTTTTGAGTAATTCCGTTTCAAAAGGATGTAGGTTTTTTTTTACTGCAAAATTCAGACTTAATTATTAGATGTGATTTACATTCCAGTACAGGCTGTTAAAAACGTTTATTATGAAACTTGTAGCTGTAGAAATGTAATTATACACTGAAAAATCAGGTTAAGTGCAAGCAAACATTTAAAAATATTCATTGGTTTCTTTGTTTCTGGTCCCAATTTAAGACAAAACACTGAAACATTTGCATCTTGCTATCAAATCAAATCACTGATACAGTAAAATGCTGAAGTGCAGGGGACAAGTCATAGAGGTTGGACTGAGGCTGAAGTGAGTTGTGCTCAGTTTGGCTCCTGGCAAATGATGCCAAGGGATCTGGAGATCACTGTGTGTGGCTGGGTACAGGGATTCTCCGTGGCAAGGATCACTGTGAGCAGTTGCCACTTCTTATTGCACAGCACTGTTACTGCTCCTATCAACCATCCTTCCTGGGATTTTACTAGCTGAATGTTCCAGGCATGCCCCTGATGCCTCCTAAATCTGCTTTCAGAGGATAATAAATAAACCTGGAGAGTTTTCTTTATTTGGATATGCTTTTTACTTGATGGAATTTTCGGTTTTTCAGCGTTTCCTTTATGTTAGCCTAAATAGTGCAATTTTTCTTCTAAAGAATTCTGAGCACTGTATTTGATAGTTTTATCATTCATTTTAAGGGGAATGCTAAAACAGGACAGGACAAAACTGAAACGTTCTCTTCCACCTCAGAAATAAAAGTAATAAATGTCTATGGCCTGCTAATATTCTGCTAACAAAGATTGAAGTCTTTTTAATATTGACTTCATCTGTGGTTATACCACATTTGATACAATTATCTTGACAAATTACTATTAAATGGAACAGTTTTCTGAACAGTTTCTGGAATAGATGTTTCTATGCCAGCTTGTCTGTTAGCCTGGCTATTTATTTATCTATACTGTACATCTTTGTGATGGATTTCAAAAGAGCTAAATTGAATATTTTTGCCTAACTAGAGCAGGTTCTAGGAAATGTTATTGTATGGCTACTTGTCCTCAGTGTGTGTCAGATGATAAAAATCACCGCAGTATGCCCTCCATTAACTTGGAACATTTGCACTGATGTCCCCTGGAAAGACTTGGTGCATCAGAAAATTAATGTATAAAGATTGTACCTGTTGAAAAGTTTTTTTTTCTTCACTTAGAAGTCTTTATAGGTCAAAAGAAAATAGATTTAAATGCTCCCTACTCAACTGTAGTACCTAAAGTGCTAGTCAACCCCTGGTGGGTGCCTTTTACACCCTCCTGAGTGCCTTTCTTAAATTGATTTAATACTGACTCTCCTTGGAATTTTTTCATGTCATTGTAGTTGGCAGTAGCAGACTGCAATCATTGGTGGTGTTTTGTGGTTAAAATTACCTGCAAAAAACCTGTTCAGAAAGGAGTATTTTTACAGAAAGTATAATTGGGTTGAACATAGATGTCTGCTGAAGTTCACAAGGTTTGATTTCTGAATGCAATTATTTGATAAGACACATGAGAGAATAGGCAAATATCTAAAAATAAGTTCAAAGAAGTAAAGAAGCAGAAGAAAGTATGAAATATTAACTGATATTTTTACACAAATGGAATGAAAAATATTAATCAACATAGAGCATCCCAAATAAATACTCAAAAATGTTTGCAAGGAGATAATTTGTCACAAAAATCAGACAGATGATATGAAAAATTCCTGTTTGTTTTTATTCAAAGGCGCCATTCACAGAATCATCTAATTACTTGAAGCAACTGCAGCACAGCACATTTGCACATTACTTTTTCTCCATCTTCTTTTTTGCCAAAACCCTAAAATCCTCTAGATATACTTGCATTTCTTTTCTGTTGCCTTGTTGTTTACATGTTTCAAACAAAGATCACAGTTCCTTTGTGTTAGGTTTATATAGACATAAAAAATGAATGTAAGGTCTCTCCAAAGATGATGTGATTTTATCACATAATTAGAACAAGAGTAAAAGAAAATTTTGAAGACAGATAATTTTTAGGGGTCTTACTGGGAACCCTGGAATAAATATAGAAGCTGTAGAAGAAAAGCTAGGAGTAAAAAGTAGGCAGCTATTCTTATGTGCAAGTACTTAAGATAGTAATTGCAACAATAGGAACCATCTAAACCAGATCTAATTTATTTGTGTGAGTATATTGTTATTCACCATAGAGTATGTGGAAAAATAACTGGAGAATTATACTGTATAAATAAAAATCCTGGTCCTAGTACAGAATCTGAATCATTGTTGACTGTCTTAAAGATGAATGTCACAAAAAGAAGAGACGAATTTGAAGGAACACAATGACAACTGAAGAAAAAAAGAAAAAAAAAAAAAACAGATTGGTTTTGGAGTCCCAACTTGAGATTTGCTGCTGCCAAATCATAGAAGTAGACATGTTTTTCACTTGTAAACTGAGCAAATTTGAACTGCAAGTGAATAGGAGACACATATAACCCCATGATGATATTTGAAAGAGAATAGCTTTGCTTTAGTGGGAAATAGTTGATATAGCTGGGAGAAAATATCCTCATCAGTATTTGAGATGTAGGACTGAGAGAGATTACTGTCATGGTAAGAGTTATTGCTCTTTATTTTCTCATTCTGTTCATTGTGACATTCTGGGGTTTGGCTAACTTTATATGTATGTTCATATCTATGTACATACATATATATATCATAATAAATGCATGTCAAATTTTATTATCCTTTAAAAGAAAAGCAGATCAGGAATACCACCTTAAGATGGCTTTGTTAAGAGACAGGATATTTCAGTTTCAAGTCCTTAATTAACCCTGTGTTCTTAGGCACTACTTATTTGTGAATTGATGACAGTCCTACTCAACACAGAGTCAAAATTTCTTTCCTTCCTGGAACTGATGTGATGAGAGAATCCAGGTTACTGTGACACAACAGGGCCAGTCCTGTGTGTGCTTTGAACCTGGCACTTCACTCCTAATTGACCCTCGTTGTCCAAGGTCAGGCTTCCTGTCAGTGCAGGACAGAGCAGAAAATTCCTTCCATATTTTCTTTATCATCTTTTAAAACACTTTTGATAGCAGACCCCTTCAGACCATCTCCTCCAGCACAGGGCTAGCATAACTTCTTGCCCAGATCCCATATAGACTTCCCCATAGCAGAATCGTTGCTCTTTACTGCAGTCATTTCTCTCCAGCCCAAACAAGAGGTGGCAAAATTAATTCAGTTTTACCCCTGTTGCCCAGCTCAGAGGAGAAATTGAGAAGATAATTTTTTTAGGATGAGTAAGAAGTGCATGGGCTAAAAAAGGAACTGGGAGTTTTTCCAGGTGCTTATTTCTGTGCACAGTTGCAGTATGTTTGTTTGAAGCACAAAGATAATTTTGTAGCAGCCCTTAAAATAAGAAGTCATCCCATGTAAAGGCACTTGTCTACGCTGTAGAGTAATATACAGCACAGCCATAATTTGGCTCGTCAGTACTGTATCAAAAAGTCTCCATAATTGCTACAATATGCACTTTGCACAATTTCAATGTGTTGAATTTTTGTCATTTATTCTAAAACTAATCCTCCTTTAAATGTTCCCTTTCTGCTGAAGTGAATTGAAGAATTCTTTAGTTAACACCATTAGCTTTTCATGGTATCTAAATCTCTTCTGCCATGAGCATCAATACTACGGTGCTGCTGTCTCCAAGCAGTTCTGCATCAGTGCTTTCAGATGGAACATGACAGATACAGTAATGTTCTTCACACAAATTGCTCTCTACATATAGGCAACAAGCAAAATAACATGGAACATTCATTGCTCTGTGACTGCAAAAATTACAACTGTATTCATTGTATGCTGGCTCAAATGCCTGAGCCAATCATAATATGCAGCAGTCATAGTGAATTTTAAAAGCCATGTTCTAGGAAACAATGGGCTATCTTGTTCCCATGGGGTTCCTGGAAAAAAAAGGATTTCAGTTGTAGACAAATTTATATCTCTTTTTTTCCTTTTTTTTTTTTTCTTAAAGCATGAGGCGACAACTAGTGACAACTATCTTTGGATTATAAACTGGATTTTAGCCAATGGTCTTGATTGCTACCAAAAGCTGGACTTGATGGTCTTGGAGGCCTTTTCCAACCTGGCTGATTCTGTGATTCCGTGAAATGGGTAGTTTTGCTACGTATGTTAATGACTATAATTCTTAACTTCCTTGTGTATTTTTTTAAATTGTGCAATGTCATTTATTATTCTTCTTTATTTTTTAATGAAAATCTGCAAAGTATACTTTATGCTGTAATAAAGGATATGATTTAAAGACACAACTTCTTTTAAAAAAAGCTCTGTCATATATTGTGAGTTAAATATATTATAACAAGTGGTGTATTCTTGACGTGTTTGAACGGTTTACTTCCTTACACAGATTTCTTTTTTTAACAGATACGTTTATCAGGGAAAATCCAATTGAAGTTGCTGCAAGGTTTAGGAAAATTATGACAGTTTTGAAGCACAAAACTATTATTATTGGGCAGAACAAAATATTTTATAAAAACTTACTGAAACTCAGTGTAATGTAAAAATACTTAGCATGCATGCAAAGTTTAAGTTACTGCCCATTAATAATCAAGCAGCTTAGTAGTAAAGCTCTTAGAATCTCAGTCTACAAACCTATTGTAAAAGAAAAGGTCTGCTTCAGTTTTCTGACAGTTTGACAGTCTGAGTTAGTGACATTTTGACAGTCTGAGTTAGTGACATCTCTTGTCCTTATGAAACTGTATTCTTGTCAGGCAAGAACCCTTGTCAATGATGGGTCAAGTTTCCTTGTGGGAACATTGGACTGTTTGGCACAGAGCAACACAGAAATCATACCTGCTTGGCTCCAGGATATTTATTTTCTATCTGCAGAGGAGTGGTGGGACCTGAAAAGGAAAGAAAGGAGACTTATTTGTAAAATTTTAAAAGCATTCATTAATGGATGGTGCACTTCTAACCCTGTCAATTACTTTCCAATTTTCTTCCTCCGTAACTCCTTCAAATCATCACTCTTTGGTTTCTCGTGCTCTTTCAAGTGTCTTCATATGATTCCTGCACTCTGATTGTCAGTCTGACTGCTACTCCTATTTTTTTAAAACATGCCATATTTTCCTGAAGAACTGATTTCCCACTTGACGGTGTTCTAGCTGGTTTTTTTTCAGTCTGGCTTCTCCTTTCCAATATTTCACACTGCTTTGGGCCATATTATCAATGTCCTTTTGTACTTTACCACATTATTGCCCTCACTGTCTCAGTTACCTCTTACTCTTCATCTCTGTTCATGAGTTTTCATGAATCTCTCCTTTCTTCATTTTTGTACTTTATCAACTGTACTGCCAGCTGCTCCTTCTGAAAATGTTTGTTATCTTGGTAACTTTGAATTGTTTTCCTTTGTTTACTGATGTTTTTCAAGTTTCAGGACTAAACTAACCCCATTTTTTTCTTTCTTCTCTCTGTATGACATTGTTTGATCCCAGAGTTTTGGCTGTCTCTGTAGTGTAGAGAGTTCCAAATCATATACCAGACATTTTTGCAGCTCAAATCTTCCAGAGCTAATCATTTTGCAAATATGTTCTCTGGGACATCTGCCTGCATTTCAGATGAGCACTCTAGAAATGACTGTCACAGTTTAAAGTGTTGCTGCTATTCTAATCCAGAAAAGGATAAAGATACTTTAAAGATTTAAGTGATGGGAGGTAACAAGAGAATAGTCAGCCTTGTACTCAATCAGAAATCGCAATGGTGTCTTTATGAATATGAGAATAAATAGCTCCTCTTTGACATAGTAAAGAAGGGCAAATTGGTAGCGAGATGGAAGATGCTGAAGATGATCTAATTTAAACACAGATATAGCAGCATAACATTTGTAGCCACTTCTTCAGCTCCCTTGATGAAGGAAGACAGGTTTTTTGTTTAAAACGTTAAAAAGCGTAGCAGCCAAATTTGTGGAAGTTGTATTCTAGCATCAGGACCAATGAGAGCAATCATTTTACCTGAAAGGATGGATTAGAGATTGCTTTCTGAATGGTGCAGTAGAAAAAGAATGTGAAATATTAAGGCACTATTTATCCAGGTGGACCTACAAAAATGTGAAACTGGAGACCTGTCCTGGCTGTCTGGAGTGATCACAGTGATCCATAGATCATATATTGAAAAGTGCTTATGGGAAGGATTAAGAGTCCCCTTGGATATGCTGAGCATTTTCCATTGTCTGAAATGTTGCCTGAAACAAAATTGTGGTCAAAAGCTGCTTCTGCATGTGTGATGTCTTTATGACATAGACTTCTGTAATTCTGTGGTTCAAGGTAAATCATAGAGCTACTGGAGAAGGTCTGACAACTAAAAACTGGGATGAATTTTGGCTGTGGAGAGGACATCAGAGACATTGATAAGAACAGGTTCAACTGGATGAAAAAGACTAAAAATATGGGCTAGAAGTGGGGGAGAGAAACTTTTAGGTACTGTGAATTGGTCATTTGTTGAAAGCAAGGTCTGACAGGAGAAGGAGAAATGGTAACATTTCCAGGAATACAAGTTTATTTTAAAGGAGTACAGGTCCCTCATCTTTATCACGAGAAACATGGTTGGAAGGGAAGAATGAATTTCTTGTTGGGAGGCTTAATATTCTAAATGCAACAAATTGCAATCTAAATCTAACCTAAAATTCACTATTGCACCGTAACTTTCAAAAAATATTTCTGTTCCAGTCAAAAGCATGCTTTATACAATCAGAGAAGCATTTATATTATGTGTTAAACCTTATTTTAGTTTGCCAAATCAACAGGCTTTTTGTCAGGCACAAACAGTGGGTTGAAGATACCTGTCTAATCCTAGATGCCTTTTGGGAACATTGGGGATGTGGCTTGATGCTAGGAGGCTGAACGAAACAAAACTCAACTGTAGCTCTCCTTCTGAGTTCTGTTCCTTGGAGGTAAGCACAGCTACCAGAAATGGAAGGAAAAGGAAGAGCCAAACCCCAGCTGTCTGGTGTCATCTAAGCTGTTTGTGCAAGTGCATTTCCTCTTTGATGTTCTTGGCAATGGCAACTAACCAGCTGGGACGTGTGTCAGCTTTTTCCCGGGAATGGAGGGGAGGAGGAACATTCATACACATACACTCTTGTCTCTGGTCTCTTTTGGGAAGCAGCAATTAACAGCTGAGAGGTTATTAAAAATTTCTTCCTAAATTGCATCTTATCTATGGCTTGCTCCTTTTTAAACAGTATAACAAATCTTGATGAGTGGTGGGGCTCGTTTTAAGACCACAAGACTAGAGGCAAAAATTTGATGAGGAAACAAACAAAATCATAATTATGAACCTCTGGCCTAGGCCATGTAAATGTGGGCTAGCTGGTTCAGATGGCAAACACCTTGAAACCATGGTAACAACCTGCCACAGGTGTACTACCTAGATAATCATCCAACCTCATGGCTTCTCGGGCTGTTAGCTGTGCTGTTATCAGCCACCCCAATAAGCTAAGTTAGCATACCTGCTCTGCTTTCCCAGGAAGCAGTCACATCTCTGATGGCAGCATAAACACGACTCTTGACTGAGGTAATGATTTTTTCTTTTTTTTTTTTTTTTAACTAAAAAGAAGAAGCTGTAGCTGTGAACCTTTAAGGCTTGCACACCGCTGAAATCTCTGTTAATGTGCTGCTTTTCCTTTCACACTGTTTATAAGCTCATATGATTATGGCTCTTTATTTTTTTAATTCCTATTTTGGTAATATAAGTTTTATGACTCTCTGCAGTTCTGAGAATTTCAGAATAGAACTAACTTTCCTGTTGAACAGTTTTGTGCTAACTTTTATCAAAATTTCTATAAGGCCATATAGTTCAATAGCAGTCACTTGACATATGATCTTCTATTTCCGGGAAATAAGCATTACCAACTGGGCAAACAAAATGTTTTAATTTCCTTTCATCTTTTTAGTATGGAAATAGAAAATAAAATGTAGGACTGTGTGAAAGAGTGGATACTATAATTAATCTGTTTGTACAGCTCCTCTCCTTCTCTCATTTCTTACACCTAGTAAAGTTGTACTATTGCATCTTATTCCTCACTTGTGGAACACCTCCTAATCTATCAGTTTAATCAGGCATCCTAAAGATTCTTGTCGATTTATCTGCCATGTCAGATAAGAAGCATTGGGCTAGCATACACCCATCACTGTGCACTAAAAATCAGTGGAAAATAACCCTGTTTACTGCAGCATTTTATGCTGAGTGTAGTTAACACACTGTCGTTCAGTAAACAAAGTACTTTGTAATGTGGAATATATTATTTTGCTATAAGGTATTTCAAAATAAGGTGACATATTTCAACGCTTTTCTTAGTGGCAGCATTACAAGTATGAAGAGGCTGGGTTTTGATAGATTGAGCAGCACGCAGCAAATCAGAAGTTACTTTTGGTGGTTGCTCCTTTAATGAGATGTATCATACAGCTTGGATAAATTCTCTGCTGTGTGAAGCAACTTATCATGCCAGAGTATACAGTATATTGTCATGGGCTTTTTTTCTTTTTTCTTTTTTTTTTTTAATCTTTTAGATTCTCTGGTATGCTGATGAATTATTTGCAGCATTTCCCTTTCACCGCTGCTAGAATAATCAAGTTTTATTTCTTGAACATCAGTCTATCATTTTCATCGACTTCCTCCGTTGTCAAAGACGGGGAGAAGAAAAAAACCCCACTGCTTAATTTCACAAGACATTCTTCTATTTCCTTTTCTCCTGTGTTTCTTAGCTTCCTTTGCTTTCTTTGTTACAGCTTTTAACTTAGAGAAGACTTTTAAGTTTTTCCACTTCAGTGTAAGCTAATGAAGTCTCATTATTTATTTATTTTTTAAATGAACTGTAGTTTCACCACCACAGTCCTCTGAGCTTTAGATGCTTTCTCGTCCACAGCATCAATTAATCATCGTCAGGATTATACTTTTCTCTACATACAGAATATGCTTAAGAATTTTTGTGGTTTTATGCTTTATTAAAAGAAAAAAAAATCAAAACCCTAATAACTTTTGGTAACCAGAAAGCAGCTGTTAAATTCTCATGTTGTCACATTTAGCAGGACTTCAGGCATAATTATGGGAGAGGTGATGACCTATTTCAGCCTCAGTTTCCTAGTTTAACACAGTGGTAAACTTACTTCTTTATAAAAAGCTGAAGCTGAAAGTGTGCATCTGTACTTGAACAGTTAATATTGTGATGCATATCCAAAAATTGTTTTATTTTACATAAATACTATATCGAATTCACAAAGACCAAATTATAACAGATTTCCTTACAATACAGTATTTATAAAGTGTTGTTATTTTGGGGGTTTTTGTTTTTGTTTTTTTCCTGATATGTCAGAGACAATTCATTTAAGTTTCAAATTACTGAACTTCTTCCCTGACCTCTTGTAACTGCTCTTACATCTAGCAGAAAAGACAAGTGGATGTATCATTATTCCTTGGAAATGTTTATGACCTATCTTTTTGGAACATTTTTGAGGCTGAGTGGCTTCCATCTTACCCAAGCCTTGTAAAAGTGTCATGAGAACAAAAAGGTCACTTCTGTCTTCTTTGAGTGAGGTTTCTTAGAGTTCAGATAATGTTTGTATGATCCTACTTAATTTAGCAGAAGATCATTCACTCAAATCTAATCATGTATTTACTAGTTTGGGAGTCTTATAAATATTTTTCTGTGTTTAACTTCTATGCCCCTTGGAAGGTTTCTCTTTCTTTTTGAGAATCGCATTATTATGTTCTGACCAGATTAAAAAGTTTCACGTTTTTATATCAGTTATTCTAATATTCCTCTTTTTTTGACTTTACCTATTAATATTTAACTCCATTTCAGGTTGATAGCATAGTCTCATGCATACATTGTCACCCTTTCTTACAGAGCCAGCAAATATCAACCCATCGCCAAAAACACAGATACAGACCCCAAATATAGCCATGGCACTGTGATAATAATCTTTCCAACAGCTGAGGATATTTATTGATGGACAAGTCAGGCATATATTGTTTTCATAGCCTTGCAGGCAACAAAATCCAGTTTGACATCTTTTTTGCATAGGGGCAAAATTTAATCCCAAGCAACAGAACTTCCAAATGGGACAGACCCCAAGAGGACAAGATTTCTTGACCAGATGTTAAGTATTAGACCATGCAGTCATGTCCATAGAAGTTTGTTAGTCCAGTAGCATAATAAAAAATCCAGAGAACTTTCTCTCTGTGGGGGTCTGGTATATATAACTGGTATATAAGCTAAGGGAAGTCATCACTGTTGAAACAGTAGTCAAAATTACATAGATTTGGACTGAAAATACCAGGTTTCCTTTCTCCTGTCTCCACTTCAGTGAATCAGTATGTCCTGACATTCATTTCTGGAAAATCATGAGTAAATTAGTGGGAAGGATGGAGCGATTGTGTCTTTTATCCTCCTCTCTTCTTTGTGATATTCTTTATAGAATATGGCTCATTTTCCCCTGTGCTATAACCTCAGTATGGATCTTAGAAACTGAAAGAAAAAGGTGTTTGCAAGACTGGAACCCACTGTATAACTTCTTGTAGTTCTTTTTTATTCCTCCAGGCAATTAAACAGTATATTTTCAACAATAGCTCCAAAAACCCAGACTGAACTGAAATAAATACTTACAGAAAGAGAATAAAGACATATAGTATAAAACTATATTGGGATTGTGATGGACACCCTTCTGACTGTACATTCAATATTTTGATATTGAAGTTCAAACCAAAGTTACATTGTTCTGATCCAAAATCATCTGAAGTAAACTTCCAGTCATATCTATGTGTTGAGATCTACTTGATAATTTGTATTTATACAGCAGAAATCCTTGGTATGGCTTTAGCTTTGTAAAAAGCACTAAAATTATGTACAGAGGAAAGTCTCGTTATCTGACAGAGTGTGAAGTTAGCTAAATATTTTGACCTGCTAGAAAAATAATTATGCCCCCAAAAGCTCTAATTTACTATATAATCTGTAAATATATTTTTGATGAGAAAATCACAAGTCACACTTAATGATCTTTGATACATGAGTAACTTTTGGTGACAGAAGAAGCAAAAATTTTACAGATTTGACACAAGCAAAAATATTTTTATATTTTACTCAAAATATTCATAAGGCAGGGAGATTTTAAGTATGTAGAATATAGCTTACAATTAAAAATCAGAAAAACACTTTTAGTATATATCCAAAATGATAAAATAATTGAGAAATTATGCAAATTTTATGATAGACCAAAAAAGCAAGTAGATTTTTTATCTAATTGCCACCTTTTGCTGATTCAAGTATGTTAATCACAGGGAGGCCTAATAGTTCTATAAGGTTTTACTAATGTATTCAGGTAAAATGAACAAAATAATTAAATGTCTAAATATTGATTTAAAGTCCTCCAAGTATTAATGAATTTTTGCACTCTACTTAACATGGGTTAGACTGTAGTTTAGATACCTTCATCCTTTTGGGTTGTTAAATGAGACTGAGAAAAAAAGTGTCTTGGACATGATGCTGGCAATTTCTTCACTCCAGTGCAAGGAAAATGTATTCTCATTGACACTCTTGAAAAATTCCTTACTTTTGTTTCCTTCTATGTGTTGTACAATGGGTCTAAGTTTAGCAAAGCCTGGCAAAAAGATGCTGGTGAAGAGTGGAAAAGGAGGATCATGTTTGCTAAACCTTCAACACTTCCACATGTCTTCAGGAGAAGGAAAAAGGCAAAGACTGCTAACCCACCGAAGAGAGAAAAAGACCAGGCACAGGAATGACTTAGCGTGGTTGATGGTGTGATTTGGGTTAGGGAAGCTCTGCTACCTTCCACCTTGTCTCTGAGCAAAATCCAGTTATTCATTCACACCTTTTACTGTTAGAATTTAAGTAATAACAAAACCATTGGAGGGTGTTGTGGGGGGAGTGCTGTTGAGATCAAGAACCCTTAAGTTCTTTCTGTCCTTCCCAGCTCATTTAGCTTCATGTTATGGACAACACTTGCTCTCTGGCGTCCTATCTCCAGCACGTGAGTGCAACAGTACCACTCCTAATTCAGTCAGTGTCCTTGTTACTTTTTCCTGCCTTTTCCTGTGTTAAAATTACTCGTCTGCTGTTCACAGATCAGAGGATTTCATCATGATGCCATTTTTGGGGGTTAAGCTACAGAAGCTGTTTGGACATCATAACACTTAGGTGCTGAGGAACCAGTAGCCCCAGTGACATGCCTGTCATTTTTGGATGTTTATCCTTTGGTTTTACTGAGTTAATTGTTCAGGGGTGGGGAGCACACAGTCTTTCACCAGTGCAATTGTGAGTGTTTATAAAAACACACCCACAAGCCTGAATTTGGACTTCTCTAGAACCATTTAAAATTTTTGGATTTTTTATTAAAATATGAGTTATTGTCATTCAAATTTCTATCTCTTTTCTTCAAACTATCTGAAAATAGTGAAGAATTTTTTTTCTTCATGAGCATGAAGAAAGCAGAAATACCTGTGGCTTAAGTCAGTACTGGAATTCTTTTTCATCACTTGTCCCTGTGTTGTAATTTTGTTTCTTTAAAATTTCAACAGTTTCTGAATAAATAAGAGTGATTGTGGCCCATTGGGCTGCTCTTTTCCTTTTATTATTATTTCTATGGAATTTTGGTGTAGAAATTCAGTAGAGAAATTCGGAAGAGACAACTGTAGGTCGTGGTAATGGTTTAGGAAGATGTTGCACAGAAACAGAACAAAAGCACAACTTCAGAGCTAAACAGTTAAAATTGTGGTAGAATATGGGTAGTACTAGTAATTGAAACATTTCTCAGTTGAGTCTGCACAGCCGATAGATGAGGGCCCAGTCACTCTCATAATTTTATGGTAGTATGAATTAGAGAGAGAAAGCCAAAATTGGTTGAAAGTTACAGGAGACACGTGAATAGTAAACTTTAAGGAGGAAAAAAGAAGTCCAAGCCCAAAATATAAGCTTGGGGAGAAGGAGTCACTTTCTCTTTACCCCTGAGCTTCACGCTAGACCGGATGTTTATGATCAAAACACCGACATTTATTATTCCTTACTTTACTTTTCAAGGATACAGAGATTCCAGCTAGAGCAGTTATTAGATAAATGTCATCATTTCAGTTTTATAAACAAGCAGGTTATTATAGAGTCCTATGTTTTCCAACTTCCACTACACAATGTTCTTTTGTATGCCTCAGACAATGAGCTGACAGCTCCATGGAAATCTCTTACAAGGTTCTGTAGTCAAAAGTGTTATGGAGTTCACTAGAAGAATGCATAATGCATTGAAGCAATGTTTTAGGCATTTATATTAGACTTTTAATGGAAAAATTAAAAAGTAATGCTGCTTTGCATTGCAGTAACTGTACATCAACAGTATGTCTTCATTTCTGGCACATGAAGGGTAGTTTCCATAGCAGCAGCATCTGTAGCACTGAGCAACATGGAAATTGGAATTTTTTTTCTCTTGCATTTCACAGATTAGAAAGGTAAAATATATGGAAATAGGGGAAAGTACATACTGCAGAAATGTGATCTTTAAAACTGCTTCTTCTTTCCAAAATTCTGAAATTGTAATAGAAAAAAACAATTCTTGGACTTCATTCCTACTTCGTTAAGCTTCATATGTGGCTTAATAAATGTGTATGGCAGCTATTTTTTGTTTTGACTGACAGAACTAGAAAACTGCAGAACTATCTCTGCCCATCTTCTTTGCATCATCTATTATCTGGCAATTCCTTTACTACTGGACAAAAGTGACCAGTAATTAAGGCCCATTGCACTGAGACTGGATTTTTATTTTTCATACATTTCTGTACAAACAGCACTTGAGGTATGCTGCAAGTAAGAAACACCACATACGAAAAATGTCTGCTATTTACTCAAATTAATGATGATTTTTCTTTCAAATTCTCTAAAATAGGACGAAAAACTCACTTTTGTTATGTGCACAGGAGGTAAAAGTGCAACTACACATTCTACAGTACACATTCTCTTACACAGAACCATGATAGAAATATCTTCAGAACAAAGAAAAGACTGAAAGGTATTGCAAAGCTAGCACACTTTGGTAACTTTGGTGTAAGAAAGCTTAAATCAGAACATAGAAAATTTTAGTCACAGAGTTGCTTCTCTCTAATTTAGCAGGAAGTAGCTGAATTATTTTTTTTAATATGTAGGTCAGATTTTTATTTACTTTGTTCTTTTAAAAGGAGTGAAATTTTCACCGTTGGTTAAAAAACCTTCTGAAGCTCCTACCTGGTAAAAGAGCATGAAAGAGCTTCATATAAACTATATATTGAAAATATTATTTAAAGACAAACTTAGTTTCTAAATATTTTACCATAAATTCCAGGAGAAGCTGTGTAGTATTGAGGGCTGACAATTATACGGTTCACCAGGCAGTAATTCTTTTCAGATACTTTTGTTTTCTGTTTTTGGTCCTAGTGCCCTGTGCAGATACTCCTCTGTGATGGTTATTATTTTAGTAGGGAATAGCAATTAAAAAATTATGTCTGCTGGGACTTTGGTCCCTAACTCCTTTAAGCACTCTGAAAAGTGTACTTAGACACATCTTTAAATTTTGTTTTGCATTTTGCAGTCCATCCTACTGACTTGCTGTAAATGTTTAAGCAACATCAATTCTATAACCCTCTTTTAACAACATTACCTTGAAGTCTTTAGAGATTTTAAGAAATAACACACCGACTGAAGGATTAATCTATAAACAATATCTATTAGCTATATAAAGAATAAATATTCTTTATTTGTTTTATGCAGAGGATTTACTTTTCTTAAAATACATCTTCAGCTGTTTACATTGTGAAGAAAATTTTTAGGGGACCATGACAGCTGGATAGATAGAGTTTATAAGGACGGTGTGCTCTGTAAGAACCCCCTTGGATGTGCCAGGTGCTGCTTTTCCACAGATGTGCTCAAGTGTCCAAGTTTCCAGGGTGTCAGAGGTTTCCTGCCTGCATCCATGAGCCTGGACTAAAGGACTTTTGTCCTGCTGATCACAACACTTTGTGTTCTTGAACCTTCCTGAAAAGTTATATACAGATTCAAAATAAAATAAAATACGCATCCTATTTTGGTGCATGGATATAAATTGTAAAATTTCATGTCTGTTTTTAAACCCAGCAGCTTTCCTGCAGTTTTAAGCCTCCTGAGCAAGGAAGTTGGCTGGTTTGTATAGTGTCAAGAAGACAACACAAGCTTTCAGCACTATACAGTCCTGGTATTTTTTCTCTATTTAGTTTATTACAGACTTTCTACTTACCCTTTGTTTTGCACAAATGACTTATCATCCAGAAGAGAATAAAGAAATATAGTTCTTTGTTAGCCTGAGTTCCTGCTATGATTTATAAATGTATGCCCAAGCCTAATATGAAGCTTGGCTGACTCTTCATTTGAATAGAATTATTTTTTGACACATCAGCTGTAGCTGACAAAACTAAAGGTTTAATACCTCATGGAACAAACCTCAAAACAAACCTTGCCTTCCTGTTTTAAAGATAGGAGACTTCTATGGAGATAATTAATGCATATTGATATATTTATAAAATTGAGTATTCCCGTCAGTGAAGAACATACAGTCTATCTGAGGCATGGAAGAAAAGGCTTTACACTTGATTTACATTTGATTTGTATTTATATTTATAATTTTTATAGGAATTAATGGAGGAAGAGGAGAGAACAAGTTTTGATTTCATTTTAAAGACCATGGTTTGAATCCTAGATTATATTGAGAATGTTTAAGTAAAATTATGTTAAATAAAATAGTTCTATTGTTACCTTTGCCCTCTCACCTTTTTTCCAAACTCACTTCACCTGTGAATCTTATAACTGAATATGTCAAAAGATACTTGTATCCATTTTTCTGTTTGTAATGCTTTCAGGTAACTGAAATTGGCAAATTCTAGAATCACTAGAACAGTTTTACTAGCACAGAATCTGAATATAATATGGCAACTTTGGATTATGACTATTTTTTTTTTCCTTCATGTTTTGTCTTCCATACCCTTTCATGAATATACATTTAGGTCGTAATGTGGCAGTTATTATCTCTAATTACTACATCAATAACTTACCAACACAAGCAAAAAATAAGGAATGAAGTTTAATGGGTGGTTATTAGTCCTTGGCTTTTTATGGCATACCTAAGATAACACTCCAGTCTTGTAAATTGCTGTTCTGGTGGACAGTCATGGCTCCAGGAAGCAAATATGTCAGTGAAAAAGTGGTTGTGTGAAGTTTGACTTTTCTTCCATCTCCTCCATTCCTTCCTAGTTTTGGCATTATCCATGTGAAGAAGAGGGAAGATATCTTGGCAGAGGTGCCTCTAAGGAGAGAGGAAGTGACAACTGCCCACTTTTTCCCTCTCAGCTTCTGGCAATCTGCGGAGCAGCTCAGTATTGTGAGTGTATCTTTCTGTTTGGTATCCTTTAATAAATGCTTCTTTCAGGAATTTTCCTAACAGCCATTTCATTTTTCAATATCCTTCAGTGATGAGTTTCACAGTTTAATTACATAAGACATTAAATAAAATGCTAACCTGTGTTTGTTTAAAATTTGTAGCTGAAAAGTCCATGGGATACTTGTCACTTCTTTATTGAGTGACAGTTTCCAATTCCCTTCTGCATATCATTCATAGTTCCATGTGTCTATGGTATTCCCTCTGAGCCATTTCCTTGCAAGCTTGTCCGTTTCATTTTTTTCAAATGGAAATAATTTTTGATCTCTGATAATCCTTCCTACATCATGTTTAGTTCTGCTGTATCCTTGAGATGGAGTGACCACAATTACATGAATGTCATGGATTTCTTTAATAGCAATAAGGCTTTATCTCCTAAGCTCTTAATACTTTCCAAATAATTCCTAATGTTCTATTTGTCTACTTAGCTGCTGCTAAGCAGAGCTGACATTTTCATAGAAGTACCATTGCAAGATGTGTAATGACTTCAAGATCTCTTTCCTGACAGGTTATATGTAAATTAACATCCATCACAAGGTAGACATAATTAGGATTTTCTTTTCCCTCTTTGTATCTACTATATGTATTTGAATTTGTCAAATTAAATTTTATCAAGAAGTTTATCATGCAATCTGTTCATGTTGTGAGATACTTGTGCAAATCTTTGCTGTCACTTATTTCTTTCTCTTCCTGTTTGGTTTTTTGTTTAGTTTTTTTTTTGTTTGTTCGTTTGTGGTTTTTTAGTTGCTATATTTTGAGTAATTGCTTGCTATAAGAAAATATCCGACTTCTCAGCTGCTTTCCAGATCTTTCAGGAATCGATTGGGGAAGCACGCATTACCATAGGATTCCACTGTTAACTCTTGTACATTGGGAAATCTGACTGTTAGTTTCTGTCTTTCCCAATCTCTGAAATGTAGATACTCTCCACAGATTAATGTTTTCTTCTTCAGAAACACCTTTAAAACAGAGCCTCTGGTGAGCACCTTTGCCAGAAGGTTGTTAGGAATTCAGGTGTAGAGTATGTATGAACTGGACTACTCCTATTAATGCATTCATTGACTCTTTCAAAAAACTAATAGATTTGTGAGGCTTGACTTGATCTACAAAAATGTTAGGATTGTTGCCCACTACACCTTATTTACCTGCTTGTCTTCCTGTTCTACTCTTTATTATGTTTCCACCAACATGTCTGTTTTAGAAGTCAGATTTACTGCTCTTCAGCTCCTTAGAATCTCCTGGAACTTTTTACGGAGAATTTGCTTCACCTTTATTACCTTCCATTTCTTCGTTATCTGGTCTGATTTATGTTAACATCCAAAACACATGAAGTTCAGACTCGTATTTCTTTAGACCTCTCGGGTGAACTTTGCCTGTTCAGGACAGTTTGCTATTGTTCATTCCATGATTTTTCCCGTTATCCCTTTGACTGGCTCTTCAGTGTCAGACAAATCCTCTGATGCATCCTTCATAAGAAAGGCTCCTCTAGGGCAACTTCTCCAGCTCACTCCTTTTGCATTTTGGTACACATAGTTGCTTTTGGTCTCTTGCTCCAGCCTAATATTTCTTAACTTATGCTTATTGCACTTCTCCTGTATAGGTCTTGAAGGATATTTAAAATTATTTGGTTTGAGATGAATTTGAAATAATTGTGCTAGCAGTTCTTGTAGCTTACGTGCATTCTTTCCTATTTTCCTGTGTTTGACCATTCCAGAATTTTTTGTAGATATTAGACTTCGATGAATTTCCATTTTTCCCTTAAACCTCTATGATGACGGTACCTAAATAAATAGATTTCCTGACAGCCTTAAAACTCTTGTGTTTTTCACTTCTCATTTTAATAAGCTTTCTTTTTAACCAACATCCTCACTTTTACACAGCTTTCTGTTCTGAAACAAATAACCGCTGCAATAGAATTTTTGTTTAGATGTTTTGCTGTTCCATTACATCAGAAAAACTTTCACAGCTTTCTAGACAACACATAGGAGACTGAACTAAAGCAGATTCAGTCTCACAATCACATGTGAAAAATATTCATAGCGATTCCCTTTGGAATATGTCATGACTTCTGAGGTATCTACCAACTTCTGATTCTAAATCTCCACTGTATTGCAAGTTCTTTATAAAGGACCCATAAAAATGAATGCATAACAGGAGCAATTAATTTGCCAATATTTAAGGCTCATTTTCCATGTGTAAAATGAGAGGACGTCAGGTGGTAGACAACGAAGAAAGGAAAGCCCTAAATTTATTAAAAGAAAAAATTATTTAATACGGCTAGAAATGTGTTGCATCAATAAAAAAGCGACTGGCAGTCTCACTGTTCAGTTTACATCGTGCACAGAGCCATTGCTGATTAACAGTCTGTACTGGTCTTGTGTAATATTGCTATTTGTTCTGAGGGGGAAAATAAAACCACATTCCATTCTCTAAGAATGGCTGTTTTATGACATTTTGGGCTTATCTGGAACATAACTGAAACTTTCTTTTTTTTTTTTGAATAGAAAAATACTCTAATTTCTCATTCTTTTTGTAAATAAATATGTGTCTTTCTGGAGGGGTGGAAATTTGTGGATTATGTTCTGGGATTTTATGGTATTTTTCTAATATAAGGTTTACAAAAGGTTTTACTTTTTACTTGTGTATTTACTTATTCTATCTAAAGATCTAATGTACCAGCTTCTTTCTACCTTTAATTGTGCTTATTCTGAGGGTTATTTATTTGATCTTTGCTTTGCAGATAAAGGAAGAATACTAGTATTAAAGATACTATGCTGTATAATTTTCTGTCATAATTTCAGAGAGAAAACAATCTGAACTGGAAAAGGAACACAAATGTAGACTGCCGTATTAATGACAAATGTTTTGGAAACCTCTCAAAATGTACCTGCAGTTTTTGCAAGTCCTCTTTCTCAAAATGTACCTGCAGTTTTTGCAAGTGCTCTTTTTATTTTCCAGGAGAGTTTAGCACATTTAGGAAACATCAAAAAGATTTGTGAATATAATTGTAGTTGTTTATATTGTTTTTCCTCTTTCTTGATTTAAATAAGAAGTAGGCTTGCCAGGTACATGTGGACATATAATTCACTGAATTCCCTTCACACACCCCTCTCATCTCCTGTTGTTTCCCTTCTGTTATGGATGGGAGAAAAATGGGTGTTTGATAAGGGAAATTATGAATTTGGAAAATAAAAAGGGTTGTCGGAAGGGGAAAGGATTGATTAATTAATTCGGGAAAGATTGTTAATGTGATCAGGGAAAACAAATGAGTCCTATGACCAGTAAGGGCAGGCAACGACAGCATCTGAAGGGTGGCCTAGAGAATGGAGTGCTGAACAAGCAAATGATTATTTGACTAATCCAAGAGTTGGGAGCTGTGTATCTGTAAGGATGTAGCTCTCCATGGCTCTGCCACTTTTCCTTTTGGTTTCTTCTGGCTTTTATTTTTTTTTTTTTTTTGCTAACGATGGTATGGACAAGAATGCACAAAAATGTGCATGTTCACACACTTGCAGCAAAGTAGATAAAAGAGAATGGAGGACAGTGCTTGCAGAAGTTTATTTCTGTGTTCCCTGTTCAAGAGCAGATGCAGCAGTACTGATGCAGTGCTGGTGTGGTACAGGTACACATCTTGTGTCTGTCAGTGCTCATGCAAAGCAGCAGGAACTCCTCTGAACTGGTCGGTAAACTTTCTTGACAGTTCTGAAATGTTGACGGGCATTTTAAGTTCTCTGGGCAAAATTAAAAGAGATCTAATAGAAAGCATCCTTTTAAAGCATTTTCTAAAAACAAATCCCCAAAATAACCTACAAGTATCATATTTTTATTTTCTCCCCCACTTAATATGACACTTCTTAATTTCCTGTTGGCAAGCCAGTTGTAATCTTTAGCTGGTAACTAATTTGGTCATAAAATACTGACCCAGATTTTTCTGGATAATTAACAAGTTGGGCAAATCAGCAGAAGCAGGTGTAGTATATTTTCAGTACCAGTGGAGAAAAGCAGTTAGCTGGTGTTTTAATTCTCATTTCCAGTAATGAACTATATAACATTCTGGCTGGCTAATGCAATTAGCATTGTCTCCTCCTCCCCTTACTTCCTCACTTTAAAAAAAAAAAAAAAAAAAAAAAGAGGAAACTCGAACCAGGAATTTATAAAAGACCAAGAATTACTGACCCTTTTTGCACTCTTCTTACAATCACGTTATTAACCTTCTGGATTGAGCCTTGTGTAGAACAGTAATAAAAAATTTATACAAATGTGTATCATGTTACAAGCTGAGACAGAAAACAATGTTTCCATTATTTGAGCAATTAATTATTGTGATTAATGTATTCCCCCTTCTCTAAGCACAATTCTGCCAGGCAGAGTCAGCCCATTGACATATTGTAGAATTATAATGCATATCTAATTAAAGGTGACCTGAAAAGGCAGGGTGTTTAGCCTTCCTTGTCAGGACCAAGAAACTGTTAATCAGAAAGTGCTTGCTTTCCACACCACACCACCCCACTCCTCCCTTTTTTTATTTTTGTGCTAATTTCAAATCTTCTCCCTGCATCAGTGAGCAGATGAGATCTTCAGCCAGCTTTCATCTTTCAGAAAAATGAATAGTGCAGAAAGAACATTATCAAATGAGCTGTTGAAGAAGTCAGTGAATATGTCATTGAGTGTGACTGCTTCCAGAATGAATTTAGATTTATCTCTGTTATCTCCCCTCTTCCGACTCACTCTGCACACTCTGCTTGCACTCAGGCCACATGTCAAGCAGGGTGGGTCAAAATGAATCATAAGGTACAGTTACTTGTAGAACAGTGACAGGTCCAATTGTGATACAACTTGTTCTGGAATTATGTTTGTTAACATTATAAATTGTCTCATTTGACCAGAGGTTTAAACACCTAGAAGCTTTTATGCATGCAATTTCTTAAAGTATTTCTTTTCCATTAGGCAGCTGCTGCTTTACAGTATTCCACAAATGAAATTGTTTTATCACATCAATAGCTGCACAAAACAACTGTGACAACAAGAAAACTGTTATTGCCCCCATCTTGCTAACAAGTATCACTCAAATCAATAAACTCTGGCAACTGGATAACACCCAGAGAAGATATTATTTAAACTCAATTTTTAAACACATTTCCAAATCCATATGCTGATGCAAAATTCTGATACACGCCAAGGAATTTTCATACGATCCTCTTTAGTTTCTCTAGGAATAATCCACTGAGTTAACATCTTAAGTAGAAAACCAATAAATATTTTTGCTTTTCACTGCCAGTATTTTTTTTCTATATGTGATGTAAAGTTGTTGTCATAAGATTTTTTTATTTTTATTTTTACATGTGATAGAAAATGGTATGATTAAATTGCAATGTTTTACCCACAGGGACAAAAAGGCTAATGTTTTTCTTCAATTGTCAGTATTGCCATGTAACAGAATGAGATATCAAAAAACCTGCAAAGTCAGCACACCTTCTGAAACATTTGTTGTATTCTGTAAACCCTTTGGGTTATTTGACTAGCTACTTCATACTTGTGATCACACTTCACTAGGCTAGTCCTACACAAAAAATATATCTTAGATGTTCTTCAGTTCAACAAAATTAATAAGTAGTATCATTGATGTTGAAAAATATCTTTTACAGTTTATCAAAATCACCAGAATAACACCAGAATGGTGCTCCTGACTTTTATTTTTTTTTTAAATCATAAAGCTCTTCCATGTTCAAAAGTTAGGGAAGTTTCTGTTGTTTGCATGATTTTTCCACGAGTCTGCTGTTTGGCAGGGGGAGATTGGCACGGTTATAAATGTATATTTTTCCTCAGATGTCTTGTGAGGGCATGAGTGCACATGTGCTTTCCTCTGGCTTTTGGGACAATGTATTTAAGGGGAAGAAGTTACTGTGCAGCAGCAATTGCAGCCAGAGAAGAGAAGAGTGAGAATATGTGGGAGGAACAGCCCTGCAGGCACCAAGGTCAGTGAAGGAGGAGGAGGAGGAGGGGGAGATGCTCCAGGTGCCAGAGACAAGATTCCCCTGCAGCCCATGGAGGACTCCAAGCCAGAGCAGGTGGATACCTTGAAAGAGGCTGTGACCCCATGGAAAGCCCATGCTGGAGCAGGCTCTTGGCAGGAGGAAGGAGGGAGAGAGGCAACATGTGATGAACTCACTGCAGCCCCAGTTTTCCATCCCCCTGCGCTGCTGTGAGGAAAGGAGGTAGAGAAATTGGGAGTAAAGTTAAGCCCAGGAAGAATGGAGAGGTGGAGCCTAGGTGTTTTCAAGATGTGGTTTTATTGCTCAATATCATACTCTAATTTAAATGGTAATAGATTAAATTAATTTCCCCACGTGGAGCCTGCTTTGCCCATGACAGGAACTGGTGATTGATCTCTCCCTGACTCTATCTCAATCCGTGAGCCTTTCATTATATTCTCCTTCCCCTGTACAGCTGAGGAGAGGGAGTGATAGTGCTTTGGTAAGGATCTGACACCTCACCAGGGTATTTGCCTGAAAAGACTTACTGAAAAAAAATCCACACTTTTTTATTTTGAATTTTTGTTTTATTATGTCTGGATCTCAATGCTTACATATTGGTGTTATTGATTAAAGGGTTACAGGCATGTAAAAAGGTAATGAAAATTAAATGTTAAACAGTGAATTCAAGAAGGGTAGCAACTAAAGCCCATCCTAAAGCCAGTGCAAGCTTTGGTCCTAAAATCTATCATTGTTTTCAAAAAATAGAAAGAAGCTGCCATAATTTGAAAATGTTACCATTTTTCTCATTAACAATATGATGTATTTACAGTTCTTTATATTTTAACCGTTCCAAATGATAATATACATTTTTTTGTTCAGGGCTGTAGTTCCAAATTATTTACAACCTGTGAACAAGGAAAACATTAAATGTTTATTTAGGAAGTGCTATTTTGCAGAAGTGAAACTGAGCCTTTGGTCAAATAAGCAATTTTAGAAAACACTCAGAGGAAATCCATGTCAGAATTGAGAGCTGAAATTCTTCCTCAACTATGTCCATTACCTTCAGTAAAAAGAGACCTTTTCCTTCTGTCTGACCCTCCTCCATGCTTCTAAGACTGTGAATAACTAAGAAACACAACAAAATTAACAAGTAAGTTAAAGATATTGAACACTATTTGTCACAGAATCTCCAATCATATAGACATATATATGTATGTATGAGTAGGTATATATATTTTTTTATACATTTATACATACATTGACCAGGCATTTCTGCCTGGTTTTTTGCTGGCTCTCCATTCGTCTGAGACCTGTTACTAGTATTATTTTCCTTCGGGTTTTGAGGATCTCTCTATTTCTGTATTTTAATAACCTTTCTCCCCATAATAAGTTCAGATGCGTTTGGGGGAGGTTAAGTATTCTGAAGTACTAAGCACTGTATAAGCCTTAAGTCTTCACTGAGTTTACGTGCAAGTAAGATTCCTTTTAATTTCAGTGGGATTTTTGCTTTAATAAGGACTAAAGATTTCAGGATTCCATTGCCTCAGCCTCAGAAAATTTCAAATAAGAAGAATTATGTTAGAAATAAATCTTGTGGGTAGTACACTATCACAAGCATTGATAAATCACAGAACTGGAGTGAAGCATTTGAATAGACCAGGGGACATCTAAATATGATCAGGTGAGGCTACAATTTGTTTTTATGGTCTTCTGGCACAAATGAGAAATTTTACACAAATGTTTTTGCCTGAAGTGTCACAGGACATGAAAATTTACCAGTGAAGAATGGTAATGCTTTTGTTGCTTGTAAAATATCTTTCTTGCATAATTATTGATATGTAAAATATAAAAATGTTTCCAAGGTAAGTTATACCCCTGCTAAAATATAAAATGCAAGGGTTGTTTAATTATTACAGAATTCTATTGCAGAAATACTAGAAGTTAAGTCTCAGAAGAGATTAAAAAAAAAATGCAATTTTCCTTGTTGTGTGTGGGGAATCTTCAAAATACTAACATAAACTGAAGGAAATGCTGATATTTTGCATTGTGTTAAAAAACTGCCACAGGGGAACCAAATATGAAGAAAACTCTTGGTTAACTGTTCCAGTGTGTGCATGCTGCACCCGCATAACCTTTTATCTGACTCTATTTGTCCTGCGCAGGAACTTGTTACCCAAATGATGGACCTGTACAGGTCAATGGGTGATTTCATGGAACATGAAACATGTACAGCTTGGGCTATGTAATGCTGATTAAATCTGGGTCGGAGTCTCATTTCTTCCTGTAGTGTGTATTACTTTCATCTATCATCACATACCTTAAATCAGCACGGAATTAATGCAGTGAAGTACCTTAGGCAAAGACTGAGCCTTCCCAATGCTTTAAGCTTAGGCACCATGCCTTTGAATCCTGTATGCCAGTCGATACTTCAGCTCAGATACAAGACAGTGGCTGATCAGAGCTTGCAGTGGCACTCAGCTCTGAATCAGGTCCTCCGTTACAGGCAACAAAAACTGAGAAAAGAGGAGTGGGGTTTGGTTTCAGTTGTGTGCATAGATATCTCAGTAATTCTATCTAATTTAGAGAAGTCACTCCAGATTTACACCAGTGCTACTGAAAATCAAAATCTGGCCCATTGTCTTAGCAAAATACACCAAGTCAATATCAGTTCATTACAGAGAGGAAGAGAGAAAGGGAATGAGAGAGAAAACAAGGATTTCGTTAGCAATGCATTCTGTAGTATAAAAGATAAAAAGGAATATCCAATTAACACACCACTATAATTGCTTGCAGACATTCTTTTTTATTTAAAGATGAAATAGCTAAGAGTTCTCATCAAAACTGGGGTCACAGCCTACATATTAAATGAAAGAAATTGATTGGGCTTTATTACACCCTGACTACTGCAAATGTGCCTCAATCACTGATTGCTATAAATTTATTCTTATAAACTACTAATTGCCCAAGTCATAATGGTAACAATGGTATAATGAAATTATCTTGATCAAGCTGATGCACAAATTTTGCTTGACAACATGAGCAATGTGAGAAAAAAGGAAAGAAGACATGCATACAAATACATAATGTTTCATTAAAATTAAAACCAATGTTAAAACAACTGTTCTCTGAAGTATACAAAGTTCTGTATTAGAAGGGCTTCCTTTGGAAAAATCATTTAAGAAGACAGGCATTTACATTTATAATAAAATGATCTTGCATTTTTTATTTGTCTTGAAAATTAATGACTTACTTAATCACATTTGATCAAAGGAGATAAGTTGATGTAGTCATGTGTTTCTGATTGCATTAAGCCTGATCCAGAGTGGCATGATGGATATTTAATAGTCTTGCTGTCCCTCTATATCTTGTCACCATTTCTTGATATGCATGGATACTGTAGAGTACAGCACAGCACAAAAGTGTACTTTTAATAGAACAGACTAAGGTCAGAAAAAGGAAATTCTGTTGGAGTTTACATGGTGGAGCTTTTAGAAGTAGGTTATCCACCATCAAAATATATTTCTTTAAAAGACAAACACATCAGGTAACTCAGTATAAAGATGTATAGCTTGAAGTATTTTCTCCTTTTAAAAGAAGTGCAATTTGCTTCTATGCTGCCTCTATTAAAAGATATTGCTATAATAGGTTTCAAGGACTAGGCAGAGTGAAAGTATGTAGAAACAAAGATAGCCATCCAGAAAATGTAGGAAATTTCTAGAAGCTGGAATGCAGAGCATTGTGTAAAATGCATAAATTGGTGCTATTTATATTGTGCTAATAGCTGTTTCTATAAGTGTCAGCTGAGCCATTCATAGGGAATATTGGTATGTATGAGAAATTATTTCTGAGTAGTTCAAATGTAGTTCCAACTCTTTCCAAATTAATCTCACCAAAAATTTTATTTAAATTGATGCCTAATTCTTTCTCACCAGAGTATTTCTTCAATATGAAACTGTCCTTTTTGCATGAGCATGTCTTGCTTTCCTCTCTCAAAACGGAGGTCCAAACTTTTATACAAGGGTACAATATTTTCATTCTTCAGAATAAATTGCTCCTAAAATTGCTATAGTTGAGGCTATCCTATAGGAACTTAAAAAATTCAGAGACATCCAAGCTGGAAGGGTTTCAGGAGGCCCTTTAGCTTAGCTGGCACGCCCCACCCCAATCGGGCTGTGTATTTGCTAAGCTGCCCCACATTTTAAGTTTCCAGCTACTGTGGTCTCTGTTTGTCCTATTGCCAGAAAGCTTTTCACCAATGGCTAATCTAAATCCTTTTTGCTGCAGTTTATACTTAGTGACACTTGTTTCATGTGTAAGGACCATGGAAAATGGTTTATCCCTCTAGTCTTTGCAATATGTCAGATGTGGGAAGTCTTTGGCTCTGCCTCTTCCCTCCTCTTTACACATTCCACTCTTCCTGCTTCCTTACTATTGATCTTTAAGCCCTAATAATGATGACAGCTATTTTGTAAAGAAATATATATATATTTGGGGAAACACACATGAGTTTAGGACAGAAATATCAAAAAACTTCAGCCTCTCAGGAATAAATTATCTCCAGGGGAGCACACCTACAGCACCTAGTAGGGCAGGGGCAGAGGGGTAACCCAGGCACAGCCGTTTTTCAGCTGTGTATTCATAATTCTGTGGCACTTACTCTATTCTAGCTATGTGGTAGAAAGTAATAAGAATTTACTGAGTCATATTTGTGTGTTTAGTGAAGTATTGGGATTCTGCTGTGGTGTTATTAGAGTTGCAGACAGGGTTTGTTCATTTTAGATTGCTTTATTATTATTATTATTATTTAGTGCTTTATTTTATTTAGGATTAAATTGGGTTAGCATTTTCTTTAACACTGTTAGATAGGACTCCCTGAAAAAAAAAGCAAACATTTTTCACACCTGGAAGCGTTTTTTTGATTTTTTTTTTTTTTTACCTCCATTGACTTTTACCTTAAGTTGTTGATTTTAGTTGCTGTTTTCAGGTGGACTTGTCCTACGACCAGCTAACATTTCAAAAAATCTGTTTCTAAAAGTGGGCATATTTATAGATTCAGGCTATATATGAAAGAGAAACTGGCCTGGACAGGATGGGACTAAAATGACAAATACCCAAAGGTGTGTCAGAGAAAAAAATAGTGTAACAATGCTTACAAGAGAATGATGAAGTTTTTAATCTATTATCTAAGGTGAGGAAGTTCTTTAATATTATTAATGTAGTCAGCAAATGATACCTGGAATGCTATTCTGTGCAATACCCCTATTATTTCTGGAATTTTTACAACAAGAACACATAAATTGGGTTTTCAAAATGGCCTGTTGATATAATGCTGTAACACTTGTTGTCTGTCCTACTCATCCATTCCTTTATCCATCTATCTCTGTACCTATCGTGAAATGACAATCCTAACTTACTTTAAACTCTCCAAAGGTATATTCTTAAATTTTAATGTTGAAAAAGCTTCATGATGACTGGTACTGTGGCTTAATGTGGTATCGCTTCTGACAGCTGCTGCTGTAAGAAAAGCAAAGGATGACTGCATTACTGTCACTTTCTGTCAGATTCTGGTTGCCAAACTCTTGCAGGGATGATGACAGTGAACCAAACAAGAGTGACAAAGGGAGTCAAAGCTGTGATTTTGAATAAGGAAGAGTGGACACTTGAATTGCATTTTGTTAGTGCCATTCATTCTGTTCTACTTGTGGACTTTGTGGCATGGTGCTTGCTCCCATTTTTTAAATTATTTGTTCTTTGGGACTTGTACCTGCTTTTGGAACTCTCAAAATGCCCCAAAAATAACTGTTAACAGGCCCAGAGTAGGTCAGAGTATGAACAGAAAAATAGTTGTAACTGTGGAATGTACTTGAAGGAGAAGGCAAACGCAGAGGTGTGATGCCCAAGTACACTCAAATTCTCTGGAAAGGAGCTTGCACTTGTAGGTGCAATGAAAATGTGATCTTATATTCAAGACCAATCTGGGGGACACAAATTAGCACCATTTTTTTTCCAAACTAATTTCTATATCTTCATTTGTCCAAAGTTTCTAAATAAAAGAGTTGGTAACTTCTGCATGTTAGATTGAAAAACTGCTGCAAGTGCCATTTAAACACAGTACCATTATCCAAGCTTTCCCACTGTATGATGACAAAGTTGCAGAGCAGAGGCACAGAATCCTTCTCACAGGGAGAGGTTTTACCCAGCAGCCTGGTGTGCATGCTGCGGGCCCTGTGAGGAGCTGGTGTGGGAGGGGGATTTATCCAGGGCAGCCTCAGCCCTATTGCTCCTACTCCATAGAGAGCAGCTCCCTGCCTGAATTCCCAACAATGTCTCAGGCAGGGTCCTGTGATGACCCAGGGGCAGGAGGGTCACAGACTTCCATGCAGTTTTCCAGGTTTTTTTGTTCCAGGACTGGAAGGGAGCCAACAGGAATGACAGAAAGAGACTATTTATAAGAGCATGTAGTGACAGGACATTTCTGATGTGATGGCTTCAAACTGAAAGAGAGCAGGTTTAGATTAGATATTAGGAAAAGATTCTTGATTGTGAGGGTGGTGAGACACTGGAAGAGGTTGCCCAGAGAAGTTGTGCATGCTCCAACCCTGGCAGTGTTCAAGGCCAGGCTGGATGGAGCTCTGAGCAACCTGGTGAAATGTGTCCCTGCCTGTGGCAGGGGATTGGAAATGAATCNCTGGTGAAATGTGTCCCTGCCCGTGGCAGGGGATTGGAGCTGAATGGTCTTTAAGATCCCTATAAACCAGAGAATTCTATGATTCTGTGAAACAACCTGGTTTTACTTATCGGTTTTTTGCATTGAAGCGTAATAGTGTGACACTGCCTCAGTTTGCAACTTAATGCAAATTTCTCTAAGTGCCAGTGATGGCCAAGATTGAGGGTGGAGCAGAGACTGTTGCCTGGATCCAGGTGACAGAAGTCCAAAGGATGCAGTGAACTTCTCTTGCCTGATTGTATTTCCCTGCTTTCTCCAGTGTCCTCTACTCTCTGACCCTTCCATCTGTCCTTGACCCCACAGCTGTGATGATGGGGCTGGGTAAATGATAACCACACACACACACACACACACACATATATATATATATATATATATGTTTTGTTGACTTGGGTTCTAATCCATTTTGCTGTTCTCTAGTAAGAAAGGGAGGTGTTTGCATTGGTAGTGAAATTTCTGCCAATGACAGACATTCACCCAAACTATAAGAAAGCTTGATGCATAGTGTTAACCATTTTATGGAGAGAAAAGCCAGGAGAGACTAAGTGGGAATGAAAATAAATGAGTGGGCAAATACTGTGACTAGTACTAGGAAACAAAAACTGTTCTGATAGTTATTTCCCATATTATTTGCCCTGAGATAGCATTATTACTTCAGCACTCTATTAAATGCTAGTGAGAGTTGTTACCTGTGGCTGATTTACTATCTATGAGAATATGGCTCTGCTAAATCCGTTGTATGTTTTGTATTTTGTGTCATTGTTCTTCAAAGAGGAGGTTCCCTGCTTCCTGAATGTTCTCTGCAATCGTCAGCTGAAATGTGCTGCAGCAGTCACAGGAGAGAATGCTGTGACAGACTGCAAAACAGTGTTGTTTATGTTTCAAGATCCATTAGGAATGAGCTGTTTTAGAAATCATATCAACTGTGGTATTTCAAATTCTGGGAAATGTTTTTCAAAGGGCCTCGGACTGGGAGGTAATCAAAGATTTCTTTAGTTTGCTTAGTTTTGAACTAGAGAGAGTTTTATGATGTTGAAAGTGGAGCCTAGGTGAACCACAAGTCTGATCCAGCTTGATGGTGTGTCTGTTCCTAGTTCTAGGGCAGCATTCAAGTATGTTTAGAGAGAGGCTTTTAGTGAGACTATTCCTTGCTGTTTATTCTAGGAAAGCACTGGCTTTTTTTTCAGCAAAGTAGATTCAGAGTGTTGTTTTGTATTCCTAGGAAGGATATCTATAGGGCTGACAGAGTTCCGTGGAAACCTTGCGCATGATGGACTTTTTTTTTTCTCCTTAATTTTCTTTTTTTTTCCTTTTTTCTCCCCTTTTTTTTTTTTAAATTTTTAAAATTCCTTTTAAGACTGACTTGGGTTTATCAGAGGTCAGAATTTGCAATCAAAACCTGACATTAATCCATCTTCCTTAACTACTATACTTACACTTAGGCTTCTCTGTAGCAACAAAAGCCTATGTGTGATTAGTTTGTTTTATATTACTCTCTTTGACTATTGTAGTCACAGAATAACTGGCCAGAAGAACCATGCTTTAAACTTGTGTGGAGTTTCGATATGTTCTCAGTGTTTTATGAATCAGTCATGTGTTTGTATGTTAGAGTTATGACAAAGCTTCGTGATTTAATTTTTAAAATCAGACCATTAAATGTAGGGGAATATGTGACTACATAGTACGCCGCGGATATTATTTCAAAGGCACATACTCTCGCTTTTAAACTTTATTCACACTAAAAATAGGTGCTTCTAGTCCTAAAAAAAGAGCATGGTTGAAGGTCATGTATTAATTAACTCTTGGATGCAAGTCATTGGCACTAGAAGGGTATTCTTCACTTGTTTTGTGATGCAGAACAAATGCTTCATTAATCAGAAACCTATCAACCTGAGATTGAAAACTAATAAAATCAAGTGCTATGGTTCGACATTGCTGGGGACACTGTTTAATACACATATTTCTTCATGCAATTTTCAGCATAAGTTCTGGATTTTTTCTTGATTGTGAGGATTTTAGAAGACTTTTAATAACCCAACTCCTGTGAGAAGATAAAAAGAACCAAAGCTATCTTCACAAATAAGAAAAGAAGGGATGAAGATTTTTCTATAAAACATCTAGGCTTTTCATTTCTCATTTCTCACACAAATTGTGGCCATTATAATCTCTTCAATACTGTGGGAGGAAAAAAAGACATTTTATAAAAGGCCATAATGAGTTACATAAATGCTGGTTATGTTTTTTTTGCTCTAGTGAAAAATTCCCATGTACTCCAGTTCTGAATATTTTGTTTTCTTTTCTTCCGAAAGGAAGGATGAAAAAATGAGTACAAGACATACCTCTCTTCCTCACAGCGGAGTAGAATTTGAGGAGCAGATCACTTGAGGAAATCAGCTCCTTGGTTACCTTGCTATTAGCCATGGGCTCTGAACATATGGGGTTTAAGAGTGTGATGAAAAATATTGTTGGGTTTTGTGTTTTTTTGGTTTGTAATCCTTATTTTGAAGCCTGAGATTTTTCTGAGGCAGATAATTTCATTCATTATATTTTGTGATTTCACTGTGTTTTATAATTTTAGCCTGCATCACAGGTTTAAAGAAAAAAGAGCGTAGCTAGCAAGGAGAAGAGCCTACATATTCTTCACTTGGAAAATTCTTAACAGTGTTTTTTTATCTCTGTAAAAATCATGTTATAATATCCCAAATGCTTGTTCTTGTTGTTATTGATCTTTGTGTTTGGGGTTTTTTGTTTTGTTAATAAGTTGTTGATAGTAAAGCCACTCTAAAAGTAGAATTTTCTCAGCTGCAGCACTGGTATTGGGGAAGAAAGCAGAGACTGAATAGAAAGTCTTAAAACCAGCTATCATAAATGGATGTTGGAATAGGGCACTACAAAATCACATTATGTTATTTTATATTTTGTTGGTTGCCACTTTTTCATTTTGATGACTGTCTTTTGACTATGTTACCATTCAAATATATTGCCACAGCACAGACCTTCATTTGGGACCTCTGTTGCAACCTGACTAATTTCTGTGTTCCTTTACTGTAATCCATGTGTTTTCAAAGAGCAGACTGTTATGGCTGTCACAGACACATTGTTTTCCACTTTTTCCTGGCTAGAGCAGTGACAGAAACAGATTAAATTTTATAGGTAGATGCATGATTAAGATATTCTATAAAATAAATATTCAAGCTTCTACTCTGTTTCAACTATCTGAATGTTTCTTTTGGTATTTTTCACCTGAGTTTAAAAGATTTTAAACTCTAAAATATAATCAGGATCTTCCAGCAGTTTCTAAAACTTCATTTTTAAAAATGTTTTTGAACTGGAAGAAAAAATTTTGGAAAGACAGTGCCTGTAATTTTCTTTGTAAAGCTTCTTTATAATATACAGGCCAACTGTTGAATAATAATAAAGTGAAAGCAGGTCCAACACGAGCTTCAAGGGATTGGCTTTTTAAAAATTCTTGGGGTGTCCTGTGCAGGGCCAGGAGTTGGACTACGATGATCCTTGCAGTCCCTTCCAATTCAGGACATTCTGTGTTTTTATGGTCAGAATAAAATTCATTTAAAATTGCAGACATCTTTCCAACTCATCTGACTGCTGCTCTGTCCTTTTCCAGGAAAAGGTGAGATCACTCTTAAAAGGAAAATTTTGGTTGACTCAGATCTGTGATCTTCACTGTTCTTAGCTGAGTTACCTCTCTGCAGAACAAAATACTCATCTTTAAGGAGAGAGGGGACTTTGCTCCCTTGTGAAGATTTTAAAAAAGTAGTGGAGGAGCTTTTCCTTTGGACTTGATAGGATGTCTGAAAATTTCCTTATGTAATAGATGGACTGGATAACTTTAAATGAAGTTTCAGACTTGTGAATTCCTAATGAGAGGTAAAGAGAACTCTGAAACACTAGAACAAGTTGCTGTAAAAACTAGAAGAAAGGGTACTGGTAATAAAAGTTTGGGCAGGTGCTTCTTATACAAGCCCACTGCAAGGAAGATACAAAAAGAAGTGGAGTAAGAAGTACATGGCAAACACTAGAGCAGCACTTATATTTGTCTCAAATTTGTGGCAGGATTCATTTTAAGAAACATGGGAGAAGAGAACCATAGTATTATATGACTAAATGAAATTTAAGAGGAGAAAGGCTCCTTGAAGCAAAAGGGCCAAAAGGCAAGATTTGTTAATTTTGTTGGTGTATGCTGCAAATTGTAACACAGCATGGATACCAGGATTATTCCTAATGATTATTCTTTTTTGTTGTCATGGTGTCTAGCAGTCTTGGTATGAAAACATCTCTCCTACCTAAAGGACAAATAAATTCACTTCAGTCTGTCAGCACAAAGCTCTAGGAGGAAACTGGACTCATTTCACTCAATTATTAGAGAATCTTGGGCTCGAGTTAGATATCCAGCACTTGGAAGTCTGAACTCTGATTTGCTCCCACCAGCTTATGAACCTGTAAAGGCTATTGGCAGGAGGAGCATCTGTTACATCCTTTGTCTTACACAGTCCTTTGTGCAGACAACTTCACAAGCAAGCAGTTTTTCCCTTTATATTGTTATCTGTCCCTTCATCCTCTTAATCTTTTTCTCAGTGCTGAACCCAGCCATCATATGCTTCAATAGTTTTAGCAGTCCATAAATTGTAGACAATAAAATGCCTTGCATTTTCCCACCCACCCATTTGCCCCCTTTGTGTCCTTCCTTGCCTTCATGTTCCGTTCTTTGCCTCCTCCTGCACAGAGAACTCTGTCTCGGGGGTTTTATTTCTGTTTTTCCGGCTTTGACTCTTCAGTGTGCAAATTTCCCCCAGGCAAAGCTCTGCAGGGCTGACTCGGCAGTCAGTGGCATTTGTCAATTCATTGATCACTCTCCACCAGCAGTAGGAAGGGGAAACTCGCCGAGTCAGCAGCGAGCAACCGGCCTTTGCAAGGATTAGGCTGTAAGAACCTCCAAATTAAAAATAAAGAGCTTTCTGATTTCTCTGCAGTGGGACTTTCAAAATGAATTTAAAAAGTCTCTCAACCCTCTCGCTTCATTCAACTGTAATTTTTCTTATTAATTCCTTCTCATTTTCCAAAAGATGACTCTCCTGTGGAAAAAGAAATTGGGCTTTACATGTTTAAAGAATTTTACATTTTATTCTATTTCTTGTTATAACTCTACATTCACATAAGTCAAACAAGAAAGCACTTCACATGCTAGAATATGTCCCTGCTCCAATTTTCAGTGGGGTGTGATCTAAGTTTAAAGATGTATTTTCACTGCTGGCCCTCTCCCCCTTCCCCATCCCTTCCTTTACTTGCATCGTCTCTGTAATCCTTCTAGGAGAGTGCTGGTTTGGGAGAGAGAACAAATGGTTGAATTGGGGATAAATATGGTTCCTTCTGAACTCTCTGAGAAAAGAAAGCTATTTTATTTCAACTGAAGAAAAACTATAGCATTTTGACTGCTGCAGATTCTCCCTAGGCTAAATCTATTTTCTTAGAGGATACAAAATTTTGAAGCGTAGTCTTTCCTAAATAGCTCTTCAATGAGCATTTCCATGGGAGCTGGACTGAACAGTTCTTTTCTTGCCTCCCTATCTTTTCTTTCTCTCCCTATATATATGCTCTAGACTCATCTCTTTGTCACGAAACAGATGTGCATATTCTCCTTAAAAATATCATAATTCTGTCAAGCATAAAGGGGCTAAAGATTTGCTCAATGGACAGTCATCTAGCTGTATCTTATATTTTCACTTCCTGAATATTACTGCACCAACTATTCCATGTGAAGCAAGTGGAATTGTTTGTAGATAGGACGTAGACTGTGTGCATTCCATTCTCTTCCCCATTGCTCCCTTTTCCCTCCTTTGCTATTTAATGGGACTTGTACATGAAAAGGAATGGAGTTCAGATTTGGGATTTTGCAAGCATTGTTTTTATGCCTAATTTTATACAATGAAGTGATAAAAGAATTCCATCCTTGGCAATGAGATTTTGAATCATTTAAAAGCTCACTTAGAGAATATTTTCCAGTATTCTCTCTTAAGACACCAGAAGCCTCAAGCCTGCAACCCTTTGTTCAGGGACTTGAATGTAAATATCATTGTTTTTGCTACTGAATTCAACAGTCATGAAGATTCTGTGCTTCATGGGTGATCAGAACACCTTGTTTGTCTCTTTCTTTTTCCTCAAACAATAGAAGACTTTTTTGGAGGATCATTCTGGCAAAGGTTGTTTAACCAGGCTCGGGGTTGATAAAAGTGGTGATAGCCTTAGAAGAGGACATAATTGCTGTGGTTGTTCTAGCAACAAATGACAGAAGGAGTCACATAATGTGTAGCATCTCTCTGAACCACCTGACTGAAATATAAACTCCTTTCAAATTGAATTGTTGTCTGCCATATAAAAATCAAAAGAAAAATAAATTTTGTTTTAAAGATGATAAAGTGTCTTTCAGTCCATAATGTGGATAGTAAGTATTTGCAAAGAAAAGGAACACAGGCCCAGAAAAATGCTACTGTGTTGCTTAGTTTTAACAAAAGTTTAACTACTGGCTCTTTTTAGTGCAGTTTTAGAAAAAATGTCTCTTCTTTAAAATATAGATTGTCTGCTATGGTGTTTACCTGAGCAATAATCTGTGAACATCTGTAAAGGTGCCGGCACACTTACAAGAATTGAATACCATTTAATCCACATTTTGAAGGTTGTTCATCCCCTTTAATCATTGTGTTTCTACATATCACAAAGGTAGAAATTTAACAACAATAATACTAATTATATAATTTCACTTTTGCAAATAGCAGGAGAAACTTGCTATTAAAAGTTGCTACATATATATATATATAAAAAAAAGAAAAAATGCATAACAATTTTTTTGTATTTTGAGTGTAAACAGACTTCAGAAGGAAGAATGTGCATTGCAATCAGGATAGCTGCAGGATGCTGAACTGCAAGTCTGAAGTTCATGTACCAGATCCAGCTTCTGTGAAACACTTTGTTTACCTCAATTTAGTACTTGTTACAATGGAACGTAGCACATTTGGGAAGCTGAGGTCTCAGAGGAAATTTGAAGGGAGTTATGGTGCTCAGTCTGTGTGAAAATAGTACCATATACTCTGAGTTATGTGAGATTGTTTAGAGCTTTGTCACAAACCAGATATTTAAAAGTAATAGCTGCTCACTAAAGTTTAAAATTGGGGTACACATTTTCTTTTTTAATATTGAATATAGAATCCTCTTGTATCTAACACAAAAAAAAAGCAGGTATTTGAAATGTGAATTCCAGAGTCCTATTTCTTTTTTTCCAAAGTTATCCTCTTTGTGAATGATTAATAGGTACTTGTTTTCCATGTGAAATCTATTATATTTTATTCTGGTTGTTGAGGGTTTTCAGATACTTAGTTTGTCTTTTGCTGTGCACTCCTTTGGCATTATTTCTATCATTAGATTCATTCCTAAAATTTAATGTAATGTCTAAATTTTCAATGATGTGTTTATTCACCAGCGGCTGGAGAACAATATCATCTTGACTATACCTCTCATTTTACTTCTTTACTAATCCCCATTTTTGTATCTTTCCTGACTGATAAACAGACATCTCTGCCAAGACTTAAAGCTGTAGGGAGTTGGTTTGTTGAGTTAGTGTGCTAGGGGGGAATGTTTGGGTTTTCTACTTAAAATTGAATGAAAATACAATTTGATCTGTTCCAAATATTGTTTTTAGTGAATGTCTTTCTGCTTAAGGAAAAGTTAACACAACTCTTGAGTGATAAATATAATTTACCTACAGGTTAACAAGGAGATTTGATCTCATTTTTCAGAGGACTTCTGCTTGTGGGCTGTGCATGTTATACACCTATGTCTTGTGCTTAAATGTACACTGAATGTCGTCAGATTCTAATCTGACTCAGCAGTCACAGAAACATGAAAATAATCTGCTTCTATGACAATTTGCTCAATATATGATTTTTATTATATGGTTCATTGTAAAGGGCCAGATTATGGCTGGATCTTGTGAATACCAAAACAGCAGGAGAACTGAAGAGCCTACAAAGAAAAGATCATAGGAAAAAGGACACCTTTTGGAGAGCTAGTGTAGGAAAACAAACCAACAAACAAATAAACAAAACCATACAAATATGCAAAGCACTGCACAGTTTTTAGCATTTTTCTTTCTTCCTCCTCTGCCTGCCTTGCAAAAGCAAGTTAAAAAAAATGGGTAAAATCATGTTAGTGTATTCTGGCAATGAGGAGCACGGAAGGTAAGAGTAATTCCAACACAAGTTACATGCTTCACAAATTCAAGCTTGGCTGATGAAGCTAAAGAACCTGTGATACCCAAGAGACTAAACTTCTCATTAAAGGTTGTGGCCTTTAGCTTTTTCTTCAGTTGTGTCTCTTGAATTCTGATGCATTCAGGACTGAGAATAGTTTCTTTGCTGTATTAGGTACTCATTGCAACTGGGTGGAAGGAAAGTTTGCTGAGCTGTAGAAACTGGATGAGGCATGTGCCTTTTGCTGGTCCCTTGTCTATGCTGTTTTTGCACTTTTACTCTCCCTGCTCTTAGGAAATGTGCCTTCTGTCATCTTTAGGAATTTTTGCACTTCTAGTGGTAGATTGTTGGTTGCCTTTCTTGGTTTATGAATCTAATGTCCCTACATACTAAAATCTCAGGGAAAGGACAGATAATCTCTCAACCATGAAGAGAGTTCTTCCATCTGTGTGCTGTGATCTCAAAAGCAGATCCTTCCTGACAGAAACCTTCAGAGAACAAATCTTCCAAGAACAGAAAAAATAGCATGTGTTCTATTCCATGAGTGTTTGCCTTAGGGTTGCATGTTTAATAAATATTTGCTACTTACCTTTGTTTACAGAAAGGAATTTACTGTACTTTTATTCTTTTGGGGTTTTGGGGTGTGTATGTGCATTTGTTTGTTGTTTTGTTTTGTTGGTTTGGTTTTGTTTGTTTTGTTCTCCGTAATAATTTAATTAACTGTCAGAACTGAAAGCATGAAACATTTGTGCTGCAAGGTTTGGCTGCTTTTTAAGTAATCAGGATCTGTTATTCATTTGAATAACAAATACTAATGTGAGACAGCAAACAGCTGAACAGGCATTAAAATTAGGAACTTCAGGTGAGTAATTCACCTGAGTTCCACAGAGTTCAGTCCTCAGCTTTCTCCCACTGCAGTGAGCATGACCGAGACCAGTCCCAGGTGTGTCCATGCTGTGTTAGGGCAATGATTCCTTCTAATGGTGAGTGGCTGGAGATGCAAAACTTGATATAATGGCATCCTGAAACATATGCAGAGAGAGGAGGGAGGAAAGGTGGGCACTGTAACGTGGGAACTGCAAGGATAGTAGAGTATGATGGTAGTAACAAGTGGCCAGTGAGAATGAAGAGAAATACAGTGTTAAGTTTTTGCTTAAATAATTTTTTCTGTGACAAAAAGTGGTAGCTGCAAGAGGTCTCTAAGGTCCTGTAGGGCTCCAGATTCAATGGCCCAGTTCAGCATTGTCTCAATCCACACCTGCTCAGTATGAAACTGGAAGAATGCAGTTATAGCTAGAATTGAAGCCTGTGGTACAGGGCGAATGACTAGGTGAGAATCTTAAATACTCAGTTAACCATGAGGGAACTTGGTTGGGTTTGGCCAAGCAATTCGTGTCAAATGTTGCAATTTTATAATAACGGGAGTCTGAAAAACTACTGAAGCAGGATTTCTGAAAAATTATTTTAAACACGCAGGAAAAAAAAATTCTGCAACATCCCGTGGTTCACAAAGAATATTTGTCTAAATGACTGAATGGAATTTGGGATTTTCAAAGCCACGGGCCTTTGGCAGTTTTCTCATTTTAATCCCATTAGAGTATCAGCCCTAATAAAGAATAAAGCAGCAATAGAAAGGAGGGAAACTAGCACTGTATTGCACAGGTCCGTTTTTTACTCATAAGCGAGTGAATTAATAGTAGAAAATGGAGACAGGTGTGATGTCTGGCTACATGTGAACATTCGGTGGATCTCCACAGAGATAGTTACTGATTTAATAAGATGTCTTCCTTAGCTCCCAAGTTTGACAATGCCAGTCACTTTCTAGGCGTGACCAACACTTGTATGAGGAATTCTTCCAAAGAGATTTACAGTCCTGTTACATGTTCTCTCTCATATGGGCTATAAAATCAATATGCTTAAATATGAATCTTTAAAACATATCAGTTATTATCATTGATTAATAGAGAAAATTGTGGTCTTCCACGGATTTATCTTTCTTTCCTAAAACCATGAAATGTGCAATACAATACCTTGTGGCTGTTCAGACTGTCAGGGTTGGACTCCCACAAGTCTGGGTGTTTTTATTGACTTAAAGGCTCTGAAGGAATCCTCTTTCATGACAGCAAAATAAATGTGGAGTTCAAACAAATCTGTATTAGGGCTCAATTTGGGGTTTATTCTCTTTCTTGTCCTACTCAAGGCGTGCAGGATTGAGACAACTCAGATAAAACCTTCCCTTTCTCTCTCATGTGTGACAGAGACAATGATGCCCGTGAGTGGGTACAATGACTACAAGTGTTACAAATCCAAACCTGTACAACTAAGTATGTATTTCCAGTTGATTTCTTAATGAAAAGTAATTTTTTTGTACAAAGGCAGTCTACCCTTTTAAATAATATTAAATATTCTTAATATTGTGGAGAGTTAAACAGAGTTTGAAATGCCGCTCTTCTTACAAATTTAAATAATAATAACATTAAAAAAAATCTGCTGACACAAATGTATTAGAAACAAACCTATATAAAGGAGCAGTTAACCTAGAACTATTGTGAGATATATATTGTTTGACATACTTTCATATGAGCAAGCAGAAGTACCCCATCCTTTAGACTGTGGTAATGTGCCTTATTGTTAAATTCAATAGGAAAAGCTATTCATACTGTAGTATGATTGAAAAGAAAATTGAATCCTTTTGATGTTATAAATGTCTCTATTACTGCATGTGCACACAAATTTTCCATGGAAATTATGGTGAAAATAGTGGTTCTCCTAGAAAAATGCATTAGTGTTGACATGTTCAATTTTAGCCACATCAGAATATAAATACCTTTTAACCGTGGTAAAATTGTTGGGAATGTATATAGTGTATCTACATAAGTCAGTTGTCTGTCTAAAAAGATGTGTTCCTATGGTCCAGTTATGTTCTCTGTTTCAGCTGAAAGGGAAATTAAAAACAGTGACTCACATATCACTCTCTTCTTACAATATTGTGTTTAAAATATTTCAGTACGTGGAATATCTTTTATGTAGCTGTTCATGATTATTTTTAATTTTGAAAAACCACAAAACACTTAACAGATTTTTGGCTATGAAGCAAATTATATGTGAGAGGTTGACTGTCCATTCACTTGCATGGCAATTGGTTCTGTGCACAAAGTACTAAATTTTCCTGGTAATGGAGATAGTCTAGGCTCCTTTGCATTGACAACAAAAAGAGTGTATCCAATAGCCAAAAATTTATGGCAGTGGCACTTCCAAAGTTTGCAGTTTGCCCAGGATCATAACTAGGAAAGAAAAATGTTTTTTTTCTCTCTGTGAAGCCTGCTGTATGCTGTAAACTAAAATTACATGCAGTTTTAAAATGTATCACTCAGTGCACTTTGTATATTAGTGTACATTAAGTTATATAGCATAATGCAATAAGAACTAACCTGACAACAGCAGATGTGAAACACTGTGTGTACTGCACTGTAACTATATAAAAGCACCAATGTCTTTAGGAGGCAAAACTTTAATTCTTCAGAGCTCACTTGCGTGTAGCTGTGGCAGGAATATTTCCTGTTGTTTGAACCCAATGAAAAATACAATATATGTCGCTTGCTTGTGCTTTGGTTTTTGTGGGTGGTATTTTTGTTGGTTTTGGTTTCTTCTGTGGTTTTTTTTCAGGCTTAGAAGACAGAGATTTAATTGGCAGAGTATTCTAGATATCTTGATAAAATGAAAGAAACCTAAAAATTACCTCAGAAAGGCTCACAGTTCCAGGTTTAGAGAATAATTTTATATAATACCTGATTTGTTTTTTTTCCTTAAAACTGTATCTGGAGGAGCAACCGTTGATCATTTTGGTATTTTTAGAAAGCAGAAGGCCAGATCTTCAACTAAGATAAACATAGGCTATTTCAGAGTGAAAATTACTTTATATCCATCTAATTTCTCTTGATATGCTGAGTTTGTTAGGCTCTCAGTACAGCTGAAATACTCTGTGACTGTTTTGAAATATTATTACCTCTGCAATAGAATGATAATTTCAAAATTATCTTCATCTACAGTCAGTTATCTAATACATGAGGTTTCTGTTGTAGTATCTGAACACCTTTCATGACAATTAGACATGTGAATCTCCTTCTTTTAACTCTGTTAGCATGGATGAACTATGAAGTTATTACCACCATCTGAATGTAAAATATATAGATGGACATGTATTACATAAAGCATGAGAGTGCTGGTGTTTTGGGAAATGATTATGTGCTTTTCTTCGACTCCTTCTGTCCTGTCCTTCCTCCTCTCTCTTTCCATGCTCATCAGCTAAGTTAGTGTCTCTTCTCTAAATTGCTCAGAATTGGGTGGGAATATTTACACAGAGTGAATTATGGCTGGGTGTGTTCCTATGTCAACATGTAACACATTGATTTCTTATAAAGTGGATCATTATTCTGTGTGGCATAAATAGTATTACCAGACTGATATGATTAAAGCCAGGGAGTCATTAATTAGCATCTAATTAAAAGAGACTAGTAACGTGTCCGTGTACAACTGTTATTGTGTTCTATTTTCCTTTACAGGGAAAGGTGATTTGAGCTTGCAGGATAATGTTCAAGTTACTTGTCTTTTAATACATGGTGTATAATATGACGGGGGAGGAGGGCATGAGTCTAATGATTTCTCAACTTTGCTGGGAAATTCTGTGTTATAGATGAAGAAATGAAGCCCCAATTTATAGGAAAATTATACCCCGACACGGGATATCCAAAAATGTAAAAAAAATTTTTCTGAAAACATTCAAAGATGTTTCGTTGTTGTGTGACTATACTAACACACATGAGTGATTTAGCTGTTAATTCACATGGAAGAGAAACAGTCTTTTTGTGTAAATTCGCTGTGGGGCAGGGGAAGAAACTGTGTGGGTACAGTGAACATGTTTAAGCATAGACTGGCTCCTTACCTTCCCCTTTTCACTGTCAATTGATTATTAACAAATCATAATGGTCTCGTGGTGATGGCTATTCAGAAGAATTTCGTATAGATGAATCACAAAGCATGAAGACAAGGGCTTAAGAAAATCCATAAAGTGTGGGGGAAATCTGTGCACTAGGCCAGGCGGAGTATTTCATTTTTAAAGGTTTGCTTGAACATGAATTAATCACAGTTTTATAGAATTGTATGATACACACTCATAGATTCTTAGTGAATAATTTGATTTTTTCCTCTGTTAAAAATGCATTATTAATGTACATATAAGATGTACATGTAAATAAGTGAAACTGCAATTAAAATATTTTCAGCATTGACAATTTCTTCTTCCAGCATTAAGACAATGTTTTAAACTTGGTTTTGTCTTTCATGTTTGCCGCTCGTACTTGACACATCATAAGGGTCTGTGTGAAGACTGGAAGACTTTTGCAAATACAGATTTCAGAGGAGCTCTAATAAAACATAACTGGTAGAAATAGTGGTGCATCACAAAGAGTTTTGTGGGAAGGAAATTGTCCCCTGTTCAAAGCCGAATATGGGTTTATTCTGCACCAAATTTTCAGAAAGGACATCAGAATCTTGCCTACAGATTCATAGCTGCAGAAAACAACATGTAAAAATATAACAACTAAGATTTGTATAAATTAAATTATGTAAGTTCCCATACTTTAGACACTCGGTATCTTTTAGTCTTTTAAAGTCTTTTGGGTGTTTTTTATTTTTTTAAGTCTTTAATGTCTTTTGAACTTTAAACTCTTATAGACTTTAGTGGTTATCTTTGTCCATCTTTGTCCAAGATTTTTTCCTGTTAGAAACTTAAGTATTCTAATACAATGCATGGAAAAATTGGAGTGAGATTACTTTTGCAGTCTGGGATTCTTCAATCCACACCTTTGGTGGCTTAAGGCACTGCCCCACTCCACAGGCTGCAAGCTGAGTTGAAGAGGCTTCTCAGAAGTCATTCCACACCGTTCTAGCAAGAACAGGAAGCCTGCTGGGACAGACTAAGCGCAAAGGAAGCCATGATATTCTTACTTAATGGTCCTAGAGCAGTTTCTCTGCTTTTTATGAAAAAATCCCATATCTATCTGACCAATCATCTACTTATATGAAAATACGAGCACAATCACATCATTATTGTAAAAGTAGTAGGAGAAAATGAATTTTTTAGGTATCCTGTCCAGATTTATTAGAACTTCAGAGCAGACTTGCTCTGTTTGAATCCTCAGTTAGGCCTTATTTCTGGTTCCAAACCAAGTATGTTGTAGGCAACAGAAACGGTGCCCATGCTTTAAAACAGGAGAAAGATACATTTCTTTTATTTAAGACATCCACAGAGTTAAACAATTGTGAGAATGTTGGGGGTTTTTTTTGGGTTCTTGCACCCTAGGTGAACACTACCTTTAAACAATTAAATTCTGCCCATTCTCTGGTCATTGCCATAGCCTTAATTCTAAAATTACTTTTAAGAAGCAGAACAAGGGGCCAGTGGCATAATCAGAAACAAAAGTGGTACTATCTTAATCTCTTAAAACTCTTTCAAAGATCACTGGAATATTTCCATTCAAAGCCCTCAATTCTTGTCCTTAATAACTAAACCATTGTAGCTTTCCTCTCAATAGATATTTCTGATTATGAAGATTATGGCTGTGATCTTTGTCAGATGTCAGGCAGGGTTCCCTAACTCATAGCCGTGTCCTTACGCCTTTCCCAAGAAAACAATAGCTCCATTATAGGCAGAATTGGAAATTTGTTCTTCTTTGTGGTTCAGGTTTGCTTGATCTGAAACCTTGGAATTAAATGACTCTTCTGACTTCAAATTCCAGTTTTCTAGCTTAACCCACCACAGCAGTGTTTTCACTCTCATCTGAAAAATATTATCATTGGCTAAAGTTAAGCTCTTCCACATTTCAAGAGACTCTGAAGGTCCTAAAGATAATGAGAAGTTTGACAAATGGGATGAAACCTAAACTTTGAGAAATTTGAAATACGAGTGTGTTGGGGGGGAGGGGGGGCAGGGAAGAGAAATCAGCTTTAGGACTTGGAAAATGTGTAGCTGAACCACTAAGTGAAAGATTTGACTGTGTCCAAACAAGCAGCTGTTATAACTGAGCTACAAAATGCATTGTTTTGGTTTCAGAAGAAAATTAGCTAATTCTTATGATAAATCATCTGGTGCAGACAAATACATTTACCATACCCAAATGAGCCTTCAAATCAAATGGAAGTCGTAGCTTGTTATAAGTATTATCTTTTTCATATTGGTTTTTACTTTGTAAACCAGACAGTTGAAAGTATCCATGAAGGGTGTAAAACCACAGAAACAAAATTGGCAGGCTTGGTAAAGATGTAGTTCCCTACTTCTGGGATGCATTTCATGGAAACAGCAGCTTTGGAAGTACTGCCAAGGTAGGCTTTCAAGTAGGTATGTATATATGTACAGAAAAAAAAAAATAACAGTGTAATGAAAAACACAGAAAAAATGGAAAGGAGAAATGAATGAAAACCACAGAATAATGTTTTTAATATAGTATTGTCGAACTTCTGTAGAATATTATTAGATTCTGTCACCTCTTTAGTTGTGTCAGGAGGATAAGTTTCTGTGGACTAACAAGCATTAAGTATCCTAAAATAATATCTACATATATATCCTTGCCCCCTGGTACTTCTACAGTAACTATAGAGTAGCTCTGCCTCTCTCACTGTGAGATTGCATGGCTTGAATTATTTCACATTTATTGTGGAATGCACAGGACAGGAGAACAGTGACTGGGGTATGGAGCAGTGGTTGCCACTCTGTCTTGTTGGCTGGCAAAAACTTGCACTCAGTCCACTTATTAACTTTTTCTGATGATCATACTCTTATTAAATTAATCTTACTAGGGGCACAGTGAGACTGAGGATAGCTGAACATAGCTTACTGTGCACAAGCAGCACCCGGGAAAGCTGATACCTAAAATGTTTAATCAATTTGTCACAGTTGTTGTTGTTGTTATATCAACAGTTTGAATAGTCAACCAGAATTTAAATCAGCTACTCCTGCTGTCATTTACCCTGAGGTAGGGCTAAGTCTGAAAACCTATAAAATAGGTTACATTTGTTCACAGGTCTGTATAAAAATGATGTGTGAATTTAATTAGGCCCAAAGTATTATTAGAGGGAGGAATCTAAGTGGAAATGTACATCTCTTTTTGCTAACATGTAAGAAAATTAATCTCCCTAAGTGTCTTTTTACTCTAAATTTGGGAAACAAATTATAGTCAATAAGATCAGTGACAAAACATAGTTGTATTCTAGGTGTTTCAAGATGCCACAAAGATGTATTTCAGGGATATTTTTGATAATAATCAAAAAGATGTGGTTTTTCCATTGAAATCCATGAAGCTGTGGGCACTCAGCATCACAGAAGGAACTGCACTGCCACCTCACAGCGGAGGGTGCCTAATTGCCTTTCATCTTACTTAAGTTTTAAATAGAAGGTACAAATTACTTTGTTTCTCATCAGTCAGCAAGCTGTTTATTGCAGCAAATGATTCATGCCCCTGTATTTCTGCCATACTAGTTCAGAGGTCTACAGGTGTGATACCAACAATCAGAGATCTTATTACAGCCTGAAGGTGTAAAATTATTTTCTTTCTTTCCATTCCTGCATAGATTTCATTTGCATTTTCTCCAGTATGCTTTCATATCCATCACCAGAAGTTCTCAGTAGTGATTACCAGCTTTTGTTGTTTTATGTTGCTTTTCTGCTATTTGGTAGAGTCTATTTTTAATATTGCTTCTGACTACTGCATGTGTGGGCTTGTCTCAGCAGTTCAATCCTGAGTGTCAGGCATTCAATTAAACAGGGTATTTTATTCCAGGAGACTGCAGTGTGTCTAGCCCAGTAACTATCTGAGCAAGTAAAAAGGAAGGCAGGCAAATACTTCCCTTGAATATGGCATAACATCTGCAGCCAAATGTGAAAAGATCACAGGATTAGCTTTTCTTTAACATTATTATTTCCTTTCAATAGGGTGTAAAATTTTGAGGGGTGAAGTTTAATACTGGGTGTTGCTGCAATAAAATTGGGTTTGCGTGTGTGACATAGCAGCAATAAGTTTGTATATCAGTTTTGGATAATGGCACTCGGGTATATGCATTTTAGGGGGTTCTTTGTGAGTTCTTGTAAGGACCATTTTAAGGCATGCATTTTCAGGTGTATACATACTGTATGTATCTATATGTAATATTTTGGAACCTTTAAATTTCAAGCATTTGTTTGTCCCCATAAATTTGAAGCTGTGGACTTGAACACTGAAATTTGAATGTAAAAGAGTTATTCACATGTGATTAAAAAGAGTTTAAAATTCCATACTTTATACTGCAAGAGTGTTATTAACAAAATATCTCTCATGAGTAGATGTTACTTAAACTGTAAATTTCTAAGAAGCACCCAGTGAATTAGTAGCTAGTGACCTTTTTTCAAAAACAACTTTATACATTTAAGATCATAGCTATGTTTTCTTTTTAACTTCGCCTAAACAATAGTCCTGAGGGTCATCATCAGCATTAGTTATTGTCTTGTCAGCATTGCCAACCCACTAAAGTAAAAAAATAAAGGGATGTATTTAAAATAGCTTAGAAAGAAGGTTCTGTCAGCTTGAGTCATATTGGCTGAAACTGGTTATTGAGTGTTCCCAGGAGCAGTCAATTGTTGGAGCAGAGGAGACAGAGACATAACACACATAAGAGTGTGTTAAGTAGCTGAGGACTCAAGTTTTTGCCCCTTCACTTACCCGAGCTAAAGATGGGAGATTGCACGTGCCCATACCGTAAAATACATTTGATTTACTAGACACTTAAAAAAAATGTTAAGTCACTGGTGAAAGCAAGATTTGGATATTTTTACCACAAGAAATAGTCTTGCTAAAAGAGTTTGTCATCCAAGTGGAGCATATATTGTTAAATATATTCAAATTTAAATTTTAAATGTAACATATCCAATGGTCTAGGTAATAGTATCACTGCTAGTTTACAGGTGATTAGAATATTGACAGCTGTGACTGTACATTTAGATGACATGCAGAGTGACAGCTACACTCACAATCTGAGTCTGCATTTCAGTTAATTGACATTCAGTTGGAATGTTTTCCCCTGGAATTTATTTGCAGGTCAAATGGCAGGAACTGATGATGTAAAGTTCATAGGTCCAAAAATTTAAACAGAACGAGACAGGCTTAATTTCTACATACAGTCAGTTGAACATTTCTTATATGAACAACCTAAATGGAATAATTTCTGAGTGAAATTTCATTAAATAATGCAGCCCTTCTTATGTCCAACTTCCAAAGGCAGAAATACAGTAAGTCATCTCTGATGATAACTTACTTCTCAACATGTACTTTCGTTTTCAGCCTTTATAGAAAGAAGTCAAAAAGAATGACTTTTTTCCTCAGCAACAGACTGCTGCCTTCTCTTTTCTCTCTAGTAAGGAAAATGCATTGTCAAGAGCTGAACTAACTCCTGCTGGTGTATTAATTAATACCACCACCTGGATCTATCAACAGCAAGACAGCCAGATTCACACCAGGGGATAAAAAACAATCTGCACCTTGTCAGCCCTGCCACACTGGGAGTAGTCACAGGTCTGCAGCCCCTGGTAATTACTCACCCGGGTCTTCACACTGCCTGCATTTCCATTTTGATTGTTGACATTGCATAGTGCGGCCTCATCTGCCTAAAAAGGTGGGAAGAAGTGAACAAAGTGTGTCAGGCCTGGTAATTACACCACTGTCACCTCTCCAAGCTATTGGACCCCATCAGTAAAATGATAGTTGTCGGTCTCCTGTTAACTGTTTCATTAAAAGGGAATGATTATGTTGAGTGAATGGGTTGACACGGAGAATCAACACCTTCTGAGCAGCTGCGAAAACATTTAGAATGGATTTATGTACCAAGAGCCTAAGTGAAATGAGAAAGAACAACCATAGGTCGAACAAATTAATAAAAATGGGAAAAATATTAATTTAAATTAATTTTGTGTAGCTGGAAGAATAGATTTAAATTCCTGAAAAGAAAATAAAACTGCATTTTTGAGGGTCTGCATGTATTTAAAAGAAAGAACTTATAAAGTTGTGAACTAAACTCCACTGAGAGGGATTCTCTGAGTTGTGTCAGCAAATTTACACAATTTTTTTTTTAAGTATTTGTGGTATCTATCTGTTGATATCAAACAGACCATTTCTTTCAGGACAGGAGAAGGAAACATCAGTGGTTCTGCACAAAACCCCAAAATAGGCTAAGAATACATAAATAATTCTGACCCGTATTTCAGCACTGACAGCACAGCTCAGTTCAAGCTCTTGCTCAGGATTCCAAAGGATGAATCGACAATGTTTATTAAATTTCTCTCGTTTAAATTTGTTAATATAGAAAATATCATATAAAAACTTATTTACAGTATAATTGACAAGCTGATTGGGTATAATGTGCCCATTATGATTAGTGATATGATTAGGGAACTTCAGGCATTTCAAACTTTGTCTCCTGAAGCCTTTTCCATCATATAATACAGAAGGAACATGTTAACAGTGTTGATACATGGAATGATAAGACACATATGGACAGAGAGAGGTTAAAAGGGGATCTTGTTTTAAGGCTATGAACATCATCATCACTTGCGCATGTTGGAGGAGATAGGAAAGGAGGAGTCAGAAATCTGGGATAAGACTGTTAAGCTTGGTGCTATTTTCCATTTCTTAACAGAACCAATTGCCAGGTGCAGATCAGCTCTCAGTAGTTCAGCTATATGTGGGAAATGCAGCCTTGCATGCATCATAAAGATAGTGATCGTTAAATGCTACTTGGCAATGGTGTTTGGACCTCAAATTGATCACCTGCTACTGCAAGAAGAAGAGAATTCCAAATCTATAGTCATCTTGAAGTCCTTAGTATCTCCTGCTTGTAACAGTAGCCAGTAGGATTTTTATATTTGTTGTATTTTATCAGATGAAAGGTAATATAGATATTTACTGCCAGTTCAGACTAAAAAGATTCTCTATACTTCTACTAAAAAGGACAACCACCTCACCAACCAGACAGTTACTGTGAGCTCCAGAACAGATCCCTGTAATGTCCATTTCTCACATGTCGCTTTGTTATTATTGTTGTTATTTTTAATGTCATTATGAATTATGGATATTTAAAATTTAAAATTTGCAGTCAAACAGAATCATTGTTTTCATACAAAGATTCCCCAAATAATCTTACTGATATATTCTATGGAGTAGAGAATGCCAATACTTAATATTTGTTTCTGTAGGAATTTATGTGTTTGAAGAACAAATTTGAGAATTTTGGTCCTTCTTTGAGAAACCTGTCAGCTTGAAGATAAGCAGTAAAGGCGTTCGCCCTGTAACTCCCTTAAAGTGTAAGAGGCATCTGTTGGGAAAGCAGTAGAGGTTAAAGGGTTTTAACTTCAGAATTTTCATTTAATCTGTTCAAGATTTTCTAGCCTTCAATATCTCCTGACAACTCTGTGCCGGGATCCGTGGCCGTTATGAGGGTATGGAGTGGGATGGATTGAAGAGAGGGCCAAATGTGTAGTTCTCCACTGCTTTGGAGGTGCAATACTTCTCTGGAGTTGGAAATAAGGCGTGTGTTGTTCCTTATACCATGCTTTTCAAGGTGGTTGATTGCTCAGGAGGGCCAGGATGGTTTGGTACTGTTTTTAAGGACTGTAAATTTTGTGCTTCAAAACACCATTTGTTATTAAATCTCTGTTGCCCACTGTTAATTGGGAGGATAATGGCCAAACCAAGAAATCAGGACCTGTCCTATTGGTTTATTCCTAGTATTTATTCCTAGTATGCCTATGGTTTTCTTGCACCTGCTGCAAAAGGAACCAGCTGTGTATGACTTTGTTTACCTAGTACCACACCACAGAATTCAGAAAAATGACATAAGTAATAGTTAAACAAAACCTTTCAGCCAAAAATCATTAATGTGAAGTAAATATGAAATCGTAAACCAGATGCAGCAAAGTGCCAGAGACAGTAAAATTACAGCATCACAATACTGGCAAGCAATTTTAAATACAAAGATATGACTTTTTGTTTTGTTTTGGTTTGAAACCTATAAGGTTAATGAGCGGAGTCTTGTCTCATCTTCTCTCATCTTGTAATTGCTGTGTCAGGTCACAAACCCTTTATATAAAGTCATATAAGAGTAATAAAAAAAGCTCTCAACTTGAACCAAATGAGTCCATATTTCTACTCTAACAGAGTATGGGAGCTGAGGTTTTTTAACCCAATGGGTAATATATCAATATGCTCAGAAAAAAAAAAAAAAAAGAGGAAAATGTCCTTTTCATCAGATATAATTCATTACTAGGCATAACCCAGTCCACAAATAGACGCATCCTTGTTATCTTGTATTCCTCTTCTTCTTTCCTCCCATCAGAGTTCAGAAATCCAGGAGTGCAGCATTGTCCCCTTGTCCTTATGGTGGTTATGGACAAAAATAAATAAACATGGAAAGGGACAGATCTACCATAGAGAACTGTCATGAAACTGTTTTTAAGGAGGGATCATTTGCATTTGAAACACAATATTGTTGACATAAGCCATTCTCTTGGTATATTGTTTTGAGTTACAAACTTGCTCTTCAGGGTTTTTGTTCTAAGTTTGTTTTGTCATGATAAAACTTTCATTGATCTCCTGCATATTTCCCCCGACTTTTTTACTTTTAATCTATTATTAAAGTGCTTATTTGAATTGAAGGCTAAAGACACAAACTATTTTACTGTATTAAAGTAAAAAGTTTACTTAAGAATTTAAAAATTAAGAAGTTTAAATATACAGGCAGGTATCTATCCAGTAGGACTACCTAGCTGAGGAATATACACCTAGAAACACAAAGAAATTAGATATAGAGAGAAGTCTAGAAATTATGTTTTGCTAATTTATGCATTTTTCTAATACATGTTATCCAAGTGAACAGTTGTAGCTCAAATAAGGGATCAAAATTTTAAAGATGTACTTTATACCTGATGCTGTTAATACTTTATCTTCTGGATTTCTTCCTCAAAATGTAAAATATTTGTGACATTAAAGGCAAGAACCCCTTAAGTCCAAGATTTTCAAAGTATGTGCACTGTATGTTATTAAGAGTAAGAGAAGATTAGCATTTAATTTATCTCTGAACAGGAGACAGCTACAAGGAACAGCCTAAAACTATATACCTTCTGCAAAATGTATTGTTCAGGCTCCAGTGATTTTTTTTTGTTTTGTTTTCAGAAAGCTACATTAGATAAGACTGTGAAAAGAGGTGGGATTAAAACCATTCTTGAATATTTTGGTTATCAGAAAAAGGTCACAAAATTCTGAGAGGAATATTTGTTCTCCATCCTGCCACCCACTCCCCTGCCCCCAGGATACTGTAAAAAACCCTCCATATATTTGAGAGACTTTACTGAAAATTGTTAAGATGAAATATGACAACCTGGAAGAAATTTCTTTTTTAGAAAATTGCAAGGGAATGGAAATAGACATTTTAAAAGAACAAGCTTCAACAAGAAGTAGTTATGATGTAGTTCTGGCAGACAAAGCAAGATGTCTTCAGCTCAGATTTCTCAAGATCTGAGGGAGTAAATGTATGTATGGCTCGAAATATTCTAAAAATGTTGGACCCTGTTCTGCAGTTTCCAGGCATGGAATTGCTGCAGTTTGGTTCTATGGACTTCTCAACTATGGAGAAAGTAGAATGCATTAAGTCTTTGGGTATAAAATTAGAGAGAGAGAGATTCTCTTATTGGCTGAGTCACATGCCTCAGTGTATCTGGATAAATATGTTTTACATGGCCTTCCACAAACTTTGTACACTTTCTTCTTCTCTAGCAGATTTCAGAGTTAGAAACATGTAGAAGTAGAATGAGCAGGTAGCAAGGTGCTAACAAATGAAAAAAAAATTATTTTTTATTATTTTTTCTAATTTAATTTTATGGTTCACTACAATTATATGGAAATCAGCCACACAAATGACTTACACATGGATACAGAACACTGTCTATTTTTAGAAATCCTAATTTTTAAGCAAATCAGACATTATACAACAAAAGCTGCATGTATGCAAGTGTATTTCTACACAGTGCCAAAATATGTATTTCTTGGAACAATATTAATTTCCACACCTTTCCAATTCCCAGTTTCTTTCTTCACTTGGGGTCTTCAGTCCAGGTGTGTAAAGTCCATTTGCGAATTGTGTAGTAAAAAGGAGTCTCCCTTGAGTGACAAGAGCTCTTTTAATCCTTGTGCTCATGGGGGATTCAAAGTGAAGTGAGAGAATTGCTTCATAGTGTCACCATTCCAGTGATTTAAAATAAAAAATAACTAAAAAGGCAATTGTTGATTTACAAGAACAATGCTCTTTTGCTGCTGATAACCGGGATTTCCATGATCTGTTCTTCTCCATTTAAAAAGACAATACTAAAAAGCCTTCCAAAATTAATCAAAACTAAGCCAAGACAATTGACTGAAACTGTCTTAGAAAAAGCAGTTGCTTTCCTGCACGCTATAGATGTGTATTCTGTTTTTATTCCCCTCCAGACTTCTTAAAATCACATTGTTATCTTAGTCTTTGAAATGTAAAAATGCTGGCACATCAAAGAAATATTGTGATGGTCAAAGAAATTTAGAAGGAGAGTGTATATAATGAATACTTAACACCGGAGCTTTACTTCATTTTTTTTGTGAAGATATCCATTGTAGCAACTTAGAGCTGGAAAATGAGGCATGAAATTGTTTGTAGAAGGTTCAGTAAATTGAATCTTAAGCATTTGTATGTTTGCTGCAAAAGTAAGCTTGCAATTTTAGTCATAACATGGGTATTTTTGCATTTGTTCTGTAGCTTGTTAAACAAAAAGCAGATAAGAAAAACAGCAGCAGAGAAAAAACATTTTGAGGATTACGAGGAGCATACAAAACCCAACAACACATCAGGAGACTGAGATGAGGACACGCTCCTTGAATAAAGTGGTATTTTAGTCAGGCTGAGGATAGGAAAAGTGTAGTGAATTAACCTTCTCTAAACTTCTGCAATGGGATTCGACCCCTCCATATGATCTAGAGGCAGACAGACTGTCATTACACTCTATTCTGCTACCGTGTTTATCCAGCTTGCAGTATTTAGGGTTGCCTGTTTGAAGCTTGCTTCGCCACCCTTACCAGTGTTCTTCTTTCCAACAGTATTTGCCCTTTAGGAATGTTCTTCTCGCAAAAGTCTGAAATCTCTTTTTTTTTTCATGTTGATGCCTTCAGTCAAGATTGCCACTTGAATAAAATTTTTTTCTTAGGTGGGTAAGAAATTCCATCGTGTGGTGGGTGATCCCATTCTCCCGGGGCTCTGCGTATGTGCAGTCGAGTCTGATGAAAATGCCAGTGTGGCATTAAATGGCAGGGAGGCATCATGGGGTGGCCTGATAAAAACTATTCGTGCCACTTCTGTTTCTGTCTAACCCAATACATGTTAACTTTTTTCCATTTGGAGTGTAGGTTTTTTAGCAGAATACTGGTTGAAATAGCAAGACTTACAAATTAGTACGAATCATTAAAACTAGAGCACTTTACACATACAGAATCTCCATCCCCAAGATACTTTTAATGAGTCTATATGTTCCTAATTTGGGGATTAAAAGAAAGACAAAGACAATGCTTTATTTGAAACAGAATATAAGATATGCAGCATGTCTCTTCTTTAGGTTACATTTTCTAAGTGTTTGTACACATATTAGACTTAATTTTATATATTTCCTATTTACTTTACAGTAGAGAACTTAAGTTAGCTTCATCTAAATTTTAAGTATTTACTTCCAGTAGTAGAAACCTATCTGCTGCACACGTGGACCAGCTCAGTGTGTGCTATTTCACCCCATCAGGCCCAGTGCAATTTGGTCCTCCATTTACTCCAAGACATCTTAAAGCAGAATCCTTCTAGGATATCATACATGAGGAAAATGTTTAAGAATATTGAGAAACATGTGAATTTACAACCCATTTAACCAGCATATTTTCATGAAGCTGTGATTCAAAATAAAATGTCAGGTGGGTTGAAAAATTCTACTAATGAACTGGGATAAGCAGGAATCCTCAGTATATCAAAAGAAACCTGACACCTTCCTTAAGCACATCTTTGACTCAGAATAGTTCTATCAAAATGGAAGACTCCCAGTAATAGGCAGAGTTGATGAAAAATAAACTATTATTGTACTTTTTTGGTCTTTTTGTAGAAAATGTAAGTATTTGTTAAAAAAAAAAATTCCACTGCTATGCATGAATTCCTTCAGTTGTCCTCCTCAGGTACATTCTTCTGCCTGAATGAGGAGTAGAAAAGATCTCATGTGTCATTGTATGTTCAATGGTCATAACTCAGATACCGGCTTTATATGAAGTTTAATAGTGTTATGAAACTGATATAAAATAAGTGTGTGTAGTTATATACATATAATTCTCTATTATCATCTCTCTGTAGATGCATTTCTCAGGATATTAAGTACATACTTTAAAGACTCAGTGGTAATTTCAGTCTTCAGTACAATATTTGAGAGGGCAGTTAAAGAAAATCTATTATCCCTTTCTCCCTCAGGAAAGATAAGAAGTGTGGAAAATTAGTTCCTATTGCCAAATTACACTTTATCCTGGAGGAGCAGTCACTTCCATTCTTATGTCATATATCCTGACTTTCTTCATTCACTGAGAAGATCCTGGTTTACACAGGATGAAAGAACTGGAAGGTAATGTCCAGTCAGTTCCTCACTCATTTTCATGCACATCCATATATTATAACGCTGGTTAATTTCATCCTTAGTTTCATTCAGTTCAGCATATGAGATGGGTCTGGGCTTCATTTGCTTTGATCCTAAGGGGCAAAATGCCAAAGATACATGTCTGGCCTGTATGGGGATGTATATATTTGTTTCTTTAGGCTGTTTGATGAAAGCTGATACCAGTTCCAGAAGCTTCAGAGTTGCAGGACAGAACTAACATATTCTATATGGACAATCAGAAAATGTAAGGTTGTTTTTTTCCTTTTTTTCACTTGTATTGTTGTGACTAAGGCATTACGTTCTATAATTTTTAGTTCTTTACAACTTAGTAGTTTAAACCTGTGCGACAGAATTAATGGAAGGATTACTCCTCCTAATTTTTGCTTCCACTGTGCAGTGATGACAGTTATTATATAAGATATCTAATCACAGGGAACCTTATCCAAGGTATTAATTCCTGTCCACTCACGTTTACATCATACATAAGATGGTATAATACTTTACATTTATTTATTTATATTCTATATAGGCTTTTATATTCTGTAATACTTTTATAGATTTATGGCTGCCCTCATCCCTAACGTGGAGCCTAAGAATGTGGTTGCATTTGATTCATGAGGGTAAAAACCTTCTGTGTAAACAAAAGTTTAAATTAAAAAAGAAGGGAGAGAGAGAGTAGGTAAATCAAGCCTGTGGTAGATTTTTACACCCAGCAAGGGAAATAGGGTAGGACAAATGACCATGAATGGCACCAGAAGCTCAGGAATTCACAAGCTGATCTACACTGGTGCTATTTGGAGTCAAGAGTGTGCCCTTGTGGCAAACCCTATCCTGGGATGCATTAGGAGGAACCTTGCCAGCAGATCAACAGAGGTGATTGTTCCCCTCTTCTCACACAGATGAGGCTGCACCTGGAATAACGTCCAGTTCTGGGCTTCCCAGTACGAAAGAGAGTTGGAGCTGCTTCCTTATGGCCAAATCTAAACAAGATTATGGACTGGAACATCCCTCATCCAAGGAAAAAATGACAGATTGTGCAGCCTAGAGGAGGGAAGGCTTTTGTGCTTATATATATTTTGAGAAGTTTTATGTACTTACTGATGTGTGTAAACACCTGAACATACAAAAAAGGCATACCCAGGCTCTTTTCAGTGGTGCCCAGTGACAGGCCAAGAGGTAATGGGCATAAACTAACACATGGGAGATTTCATCTGAACATCAGGAAACCCTTTTTTCCATTGTGAGGCTCACTGAACACTGATCTAGGTTTCCCAGAAACTTTATGGAGTCTCCTCCATCCTTGCAGATATAAAAAAAAAGTCTGGATAAAGTCTTGGGCAGCTGACTCTAGGTGGGCCTGCCTGAGCAAGGCAGCCAGAAAAAATGACCTCCAGAGGTCCCTTCCAACCTCAGCCATTGTGTGAGTCTGAAAAGTCCGTAAAGACTGAAGAAAAATTGCAACTTCAAGGGCAAAACCAATTTTTGTTCTCAGAGGAAAATATTGGCTACAGCTATTCTGATTTCAGAGACTCCAGTATATGCAATATTTACTATTCTTCTAAGTACATACTTCTTAATCAATGATTTAGTTTGAGCTCCTATTTTGGTCAGCAGTATTTTGGAATGAATCTAAGATCAATAAGTCTGGGGTGTTGAAGGAAAAAAAATTCATGACAACCAATTTTATGTACTTCATTAGTAAATTTAAACAGAAGAGGTTAATTCTAATAATGAAGGAATAACAGAAGTTTCTCTTTTAAGATTTACTCCCTTTGTAAATGTACCACTCCTTTACTTCTTGTACCCATGGGAAAGAGAAAACTTCAAAGTACTTTGCTATTTGATTCTGAGAAATAAATATACAGTCTCTGAGCCTGTCTGCCTCTATAAGCAGAGGAGACCCCTCCTTTACTGGTGAGTACAAGGCTTGGCTGGTTTTGCTGCCCGATCATTTTGCCTCTGTGGTCTGTTCCTCTTTTCGGTATTAACATTCCAGCTGCATTTAAATCTCAGTGGTGGCTAGGTTTCTGCTGTGCTAAGTGCTTTGTGGACACATGCCTCAAACAACTTAGAAAATGAGGAGGAGAAACAGTAGTTCGGGAAGTCAGTGGTGGGGATAGGAGCGGAGCCCAGGCCTATATTTTGGACTAATACTGTGTGTACGGGAGGGTGCTGGATGCTGCTGTGTCCATCTTCACATTCCACCTCCCAAGTGCTTAGACTATCTAGTCCAACTCTGCAGAACAGGAAAAAAACACAGTAAAAAGTTTATTCACTTTATCCTTTTGAAAATCCAGGAAATGTAATGCTGCTGGGAGTCACATAATTTGTGCTTCTTGAAGTAGGAGCAGCCTTAGGAAGCCACATACCATGTTTTGTGGATACCTGTCAGGAAAATAAGTCCTGGAGAATCCAGGAAGGAAGACTGTGAACTCTTACACTAGAATAAATAGAACTCAAATTTTGTTTCCTGCGTGTAGCATGTGCTCATGCAGAGAAAAAGATTTTGCATGATTATTCCATAAGCCTTCAGAAAAATCCCACAGAAGAAATATACTGTGATTAGTATTAATTATAAAGCTTTAATTTAAAGTATCAACTAATTTCATAAATACCTCTACAGCATATATGGTGTAAATTAAGGACAGTCATATTTTTTAATTTAAAATATTTTATCCTCCTAGGAGAAAGCTTTGTTTTACACAATAAAAAAGAAGCCTTAGGAAAAAAAAACTTCTGTAATATAAATTCTAGAGGTCCAGGATGAAATTTGTTGTCCTGGATTTCATAATACAGCTCAGACTGATATCAAATTTGTTTTGAAGTAACTTGGGGGCTCTGCCAGGCTATTTTAGAGTCAATTTGTGAAGATTTATGATCACTGTAGAGCCCCTGTCCCAAGTCAATTACACAGACTTAGTGAAATCACTCCTGTAACTGCTCCGCAACATGAAGAGATTGTTTCAGAACCCAGCCTATATCTTGAGGAGACAGGGGATGGTATCAGCACTTTGAGATGGTCCATTCAGTTTTTGATTTTATAATAAAATATTTAAATATTTCATTAATCATGTTCCTGTTTTTCAATATTTGGCTTTCAATTTCTTTAAAAGTGCTACCTTTAAGTCTTATTGCGTGCTTGAAATCTGAAGATTTTAATCCCAAATCCCAAAATTGATTGGAATATTTTGATGTCCTAACAGTGCTTAACTCCATACAGATTACATTAATTTTGCATCTCTGTACTGAGCTATATGTATTTCTCAGCTGTTATCTATCACTCTGAATAGAAATGGAGAAAATGTAAATCTCTTACATACCTACACTGTGTAGGTATGAATGGATGAATTATTTAAAGAAGCACTCTTTTATTTACTTACAAGTCTAATAAGGGAGCTTGGCGGGGTTTTGTTTTCTCTCTTTTAAAGAGAGAGAGCAATTATTCTGTGATACTCCAGGAATTTTTTCTGTAATTAGAAAGCAAACATACATCATATTATTCAGATACATTTTGGCCTTATAGTATAGAAAGCATACTGATTTCTTATTGGTTTCTGGACACTTCCTATCTGTGTTTTAAGTGAGCTTTTGCTGTTCCTTTAACAAAAACAAAAACCTCAGCTGGATTCTCAGCTACTTAGTAACAATGGCCCAATTTTCATCTTCACATCCTTTCATTTCAAAATTGCCTGTGCAGGTGGTTGCTGTACAGCTCTTTTCCCTTCACGTGACTACAAAGCCTGTCGTTTGTTATCAGTCTGGTTTTAGTCTGGGATGCTTTGCAGGGATTGCACTGGCAGAAGTCAGAAATGATTGATTCCTTGCTGACCACTTCTACCATCCCACAGGAGCATTCTCAGAGCCTGAGTGGTAGGTCTGACTGCCCCTTTGAATCACTTGAAGTCCGTTCCTTGTAGCTTTCTTGGCATCAGTGTTCAAATACTTTGCTTTGTTAGTTCTGTAGCAAGTGGCTGTCCAAATGAAATCACAGGAAATTGCCTCCAAACTAAAAAAAAAACCTTTTTTCCTCACTAGTTCTGTGTCTTGTGTGTTCTCTTTCTCCTGGCCTCTCTATGTTCTTCCTTCCCTTCTAGTGTCTTTCACATGTATGGCTAAAAGCTGACCATCAGAAGATCTCACATTCCAAAGCACTATATCCAACTGTTTTTTTTCCCATGATTATCCTGTTTTTGACAGGAAAATGACAGGAAAAAATGGAATGTTTCTAGTTAGGAAATCATATTCTGTTTTCAAGATAAGTGAGAAAAAATTATGTTGGTCCCCTCTATCAATGCATTCACAGGTACATTTCTACCTAAGTCATTACTTCTATTAGCAATGAAACACAAAGCCCTCCAGATTTTTCTAGCAACACACCCCAATCCTGACCAAAATTAGTTGGCTTTGATCTCATTAAATTCTCCTGTGAACACACACAATATGTCTGTGCTCTTTGAGACAGAAACACAGTACTGTTTCAAGGAGATGAAGAAGAGACACTCACTTCATATAGTGCTTAGCAGTTACTAAGTTGTAACTGCGTGGGCTGGACAATGGCCCAATTCTCAAACTAATTTTCAAATTGTCAAACTATTCCTGTATCTGGGTCACTCTTTGTCAGCACGTGTTCACAGGAATGCTTTGTTTGCATTTAGGCATTTTTGTGAGAAGACAAAGTGATTCATATAATGTTGTTTGCTTGCCTCACGATTGAGAATTCATTTTCCTTTGGTTTAAATCCTTTTGATAATGAACGGTGATTGCAGGTGTGGTGGGAGTTGCCTTTCCTGTAATACTATTAAGATGGAGCAGTCAGACAGCATCCATGTACACTAGAAAGGGAAGGAAAAAATAAAGGGAAGAAAACAGTACACTACAGGAATATGACTAAAATTATTTCTGGTTTCCCAAATCCATCATAGACACCATGCCAGGAATTTTACATAAGTTAACACCTGCTCATGGCAAAGCTGAATTCCTTTCTGGTGTTTTCAGTTTTCCTTTTTTTTTTTTTTTAATGGGATTTCAGTTATGAAATTGTTTATGTTTACATTAAGAGCCAAGTGGAAATGTGCAAACTGCTCTGCTTTTCCGAATAGTATCGAAGTGTCATAACTGAATTCCTAAAGAGCTCAGTCATTAGCTGTTTTGGAAAACCTTGAGCTTGCAGATTAGATTTTGGGAGTTTGGCAAGGGGAGGGGAGTGTTGTTAGAGGGGGTTTTTTTGTGGGGAGGAGTTTGGGTGTTGTGTTTGAGCACATCAGCAGACAATGAAGAAAAACATTTTCCTGCAAACTTGTTCCATTTCTATTTGGCAAACTTCTTTTTTTTTTTTTTTTGTTGAAAGCATTAAGTCCTGAACTTCTTTAATATGAAGTTTATTGAAGTTATTGTCTTAGAGGATCCAGCAGATCTACAGTGACAACCTGTTTCCCAGCCATCTGTTGGCCTTCTCTTCCAGTAGTGATTAAAAGTCACCAAATGGATAGCACTAAAAAAGATTTTCAACATAAGAAGTTCAGGCATACTCCCTCCAGTAGAGGGCATTGATACTTGAGCATATAAACCTGAATTCTTTGGGAATAATGTTACTAGTGGGAGATGGAGTATAAGCATGGCAACAAATCTTTTCCCCCACTGTACAAATCCAGAAATTAGTGTTGTCGTATTTGTAACTATGTTTTCACTTACGTCTTGTTTATCTCCCTGAGAACAGGAGAAACAATTATTTTCTTTTTCAGCTATCCACATACAATATAAGGAATCCACATAGAAAAAGGAATTTACAGCAAATGCCCCAACGATAAGCAAAAGAGAACGCTTTTGAGGACACCTTCAATTCAGAGACCAGGAGTATAAGAGAAAACACTCACTGGTGTATATATGTGCTCAGTAAAAATTGTGACCTACCAATGGAGCAATCTGCATGGAAGATGAGAGGTACAGGGTATGTGAAGAAATGGCTTCAGGGTCATTAAAATAGAAGTGATTATTTATATAACTAAAACAGTCTGTCTAAATGATTCTAAGTGAGTAGAGTTATAGGATCTGAGTGCAAAAAATGTGTATGCCTGCCAAACAGAAGCATATCATTAGGAGCTGGGTACTGATGACCTAGTGTGACAGAGATGACAGCATAGAAATCCTCGGTCTTCATCTCACTGTCTAGCCAGTAAATGTTCCTGCATTCCCCCGACAAACAGTTCTTCCAAATGTTGAGTACTGTTTGCAGACCTTCTGTAATAAAGCTGAGGTGAGAGTCAGTGGGAAGAAATAACTCTGTTCAATAGGTATTTTGGGAGATGCTGACAGTGGTAGATGATGGCAATTCAGTCTCTTGCACCCAAGCAGTCTTTTTCCAAAGGTAAGAGGGGAAAGAAAATGTCCATGAGGATGATATTAATGATCAGCCTGCATTTTTTTGGTGTCCACCAGAGATCTGGGGATATTTTCCCGCAGGAATGTGTTTCGTTTTATAGCCCTGTTTCCTTATGCAAGTAAGTGACTGTGTGATCTAGCAACCTGAGTTGAATAGCCAGTCCTTTAGGTCTTTCACAGGCTATGAATACAGTAAGAGCACTCAACCCTTCTGAAGATATGCAAATGTAGGCATTTAAAAGATTTACATTCATCTTTCACAGGCCTCAGAAATATAAATATGAAATATCCAGAACCTTGTCACTTCAGTAATAATTAAGCTGATGGCCTATTATGTTCGATTGCAAATCAATATAGTATCTTTTGGTGCCACTTGAGTTCTTGAGGGTTGGCTTGGGGCCAGCACTAGTTATACAATTGAAGAGCTGCAGCTGCATCGAAAACTTCTCTGCCATTTCCATTCAGAAAGAATAGACTGGTAACAATGGTGGCCAGCCTCTTCATAGTAATTGTGTGCAAGTACACATTTTGAAATAGTGTTTTTGTTCAGCAGGTGCTGTTATTTTAGTTTAATTTGAATTTTGAAATATGGAGGAGAGAAGGGGCCTAATCTTAACAGCATCTAACCTACAGCTGTTCAGAACAGGACAGCAAACAGCATATGTTGCTTAGATGAAAATCATAATTGCTTATTCTTCCTGGCATATTAGCAGACCAGTGCTGAGCCTCTGAAATTATCTAGCATTTTCAGGCTTTTACTTTACAAAGTGATCCACAATACTCTGGAAGAACAATTCTAGAACATCTGACAGTAAGTTTTCCCACACGCAGCTACTTGGTTTTACATCAGAAAACACAGACTGGGTAGAGATAGTTTGCCAAGGCAGTGTCAGAAGCACTGATCTCCAGAAATATTAATGCAGTACAAAGTCTATGTTATTTCAGTCCACTTCAAAAGCTGAAGAAACAGCTTGTAAAATGGTGATTTCTTAGGAACTTTTGGGAACAAACTGTCTGTTTGTTTTCCTCTTCTTCTTTCGGGTTTATATCTATCCCTAGATATAGGTTTATGTCTATCCTATCTGAGGAGGACAGAAAGGTCACAAAGTTTTTGAGTGTATACATTAGTCAAAAAAATTTACTGAGATTTTTGTCAGAGTTTCTTTTTTTCTATGGCTTGTTGTTTGGAGATTTAAAATCTGAGATAGATAACTTGCATTGCCTGAAAATTTTCTCCATGTAAGTATTAGAAAGCAGGACATACCAGAAAAGGCAAAATAAGAAAGATATAGAAAAAGTGTCATTAGAGTCAAAGTTCAAAACTTTAAATTACTATTGTCCTGAATCTGACTCAAGAATCTGACTAAAAGCCTTTAGTTAAAATGGTGCTGGTAATGACACTTACCTTGAAAAGTAATGGACATGAATTTGAAGCATTTCCTACCATCTGACAAAACTTTGTATAGTCTAAACTAAGGTGCATTATTTTTACAATCAGTTCTTAAATGAGAATTTCATGTGAATGAACATCTTTGGAATTGGAACATTGTTATTTAGATGCCTTCAATCTGATCCTTTTTCTTGCCAGTGCCTGTTTATGCCTGAGTCTTCTTAATGGTCATTACAGAATGAATAACCTGTAACAAGTCAAGTTTGGCTCAAGCAAATCCATTAAACCTCAATGACCATTTTGTATATATATTTATATATCACTGTTTACTCGTTTCTACTTTGGGATCTGTAAAAACAATGAGATTTTTTTTCACAACTGGTATCCTGTCAGTTTCAAATATTTTCTAGCTGCAATTTCATTTGGATCAAGATCCTGAGGGAAGGGAGAGACAAAAATACATATTATTGTGCTGCTCATCAGCCCCACTGAAGATGCTGGTTTTGTACTAACTTCAGAGGGAAAAGTAAAATAATACACTTGCAATTCAACATGCAAATAAAAATAAAGAATAAGCTTTCTTCATGAAATGTTTCCCTGGAAACCCAGCGGTTTATATTGTTGCAAATATTAAAGGAAAAAAAGTATGATACATGAGACAAGCACTGTCTGGTTCTGACAAAATCACTTCTTTAGAAAATGAAATGCTTTTTTCCTTAATGCTTTTCAAAGGAAGACAGTCAAAAAATACTGGGTAATGCACAAGATGATTTTTTTTTTAATATGCATCTTCTAGGAAGGCTGGCTAGGTGCAGTGCTCTGCTAGGTGTTCCACTCACGAGTAAAGAAGTAGTTGAGATGACAGTCTGTTACCACCCACCTCTACAAAGGCCATAGTAACCCAGGTTCTTGTTAATTGACCCTTGGGGCAGATGAGAGGGAAAAGACACTGAATGATGGTGTTTGTGAATATATATGTGTAACGTTCATTTCAGAACAATTTGGTAGCAATGGAAAGCAGGTACGTAGCTATTTTGGTTGTTATTATCTATAGTAATATAGCAATATAAAAGCATAAAAGTAGCACTTAATAAAATGTATAAGGAAAAAAAGGGAAAGGAAGAAAGGACAAGAAAAGACCTCACCATCTGAGGATCTCATGACAAGACTTGCTTGTTGTAGTTTTGAAGTAGCTTGAAGTTCAAGAGGTTATTTTTTGGTCACCAGATCCTCTCAGTTTGATTTAATAGAAGCTGAGACACAAAAATCATATTCAGATTTTCTAGAGTAACTTATACTAGTAAGAAAATATATTGTTATAATTAATTTGATTCCTATCCAGTACCCCAGCCCTGGAGATTCTTGTGTCCCTTCTGTAGTTCATTAGAGTTGTCCAGGCACTGCAGTAATACATTTCTAATATCTGCTGTTTCTACATGTGAACCTGGATCTCATTGCATTTTCCATTTCTTCTCTCCACTGCTGTTAAGGACTACACTGGAAAAGTTTCCCAGTAATTCCACATTTAGTATTTCAAAGCCTCTTCTGAAAACTTATGGCTTATTAGAGAGATCATCACAAGGTATGTTGGGTAAATATCCTTTGATAGCAATTATAATTCCTCATAGTCTAGGGATATACTATAGAAAACAGAAAAAACTTTGAAAGTCATGCCATTCATCAACTTAAAAAAAAAAGAAATCAATTCTTCTAGGATAACAAAACAAATCAGTCATAAATTATTTCAGCCAGCAATTAAGAAGCAGGAGACTGAAGACACGCAGCAGATTTCAGCATCAATGATATAATTTGTTGATGACAAGTTGTTGGTGTTTTTTGGTGTTTTTTTTTAAATTTTATTTTTGTACAAATTAGATCAGACAATATTTTACAGAATCCTTTTCCCTAATAAAACAGATTCTACTCTTCATTTCCTTTCTCTTTTTCACTAACAGGTCTCCAGCTGGCCTGGGAGGCTTATCACCTCTATCTAGTTATTAACAGTCCATTTGCTTAAGTACCTACCATAATTACTTTGTATGGTTCCTCCGAGAGATGCTTCATTTAAGGAACTCTAGGAAAAGTTCTGGTCTGACTGACAACCACGCAGTCACATATCTGCCACCTGCTAGCATCTCTTAAGCCAAAATAAGTTTGTGGGAGAGAGATCCTGCACTTGTCTATATTTTAAACATTTAATTTCTCATCTCTCTTTTCACATTCCCTAATCCCTTTTTATACTGCCTTTTTTCCCAGCTTTATCTCTTTGTGTAGTATCAGCCCCGAGTTTCCACACAAGTTGTTCTAAATTTTGTAGGTAGGATACTGTGCAACGCATATAAACCAGAGGGATTGCACGAACTTAATGCAGCAGGCGCCTTGTTTCACCTTGACACGTTAACAGAATTTTGCTGTCCCTTCCAACCCTTGCAACACCATGGTCTAGGGAATAATCTTAAAAGCTATTTTTTAGAATAACTAAAAGCTAGAGTAAAATATACTCTTTAGCATGTCATGTTAGTGATTTTATTTTCTGGTTGCTTATTTTAGTTTCATTCTCTGTGGATTCACAGTCTCTCATTTTCTTTAAACTTTACCTAAAATGTTAAAGTGAAATGAAAGAATGAATTCCTTTATTTTCACACCTTTCACATGGCTTGGATCAAAGCCTTGAATTAACTTCTTTGATAAAGTTATGACCGGGTCAACTCAGCCTCTGTACAATTTTTTCACACATTTGCCCGGGGTTTCAGGTTTGTAACAGATCTTGAACTACAATTGAGCCAGGATAACTAAGTCAGTGACCAGATGCAAATTTTCCCGAGGTAATGTTGTCCAGGATTTCAGGCTTTTTAAGCTCAAATGATTACAACAGAAGGAATGAGACTGAAAACTGGATTATAGGATTATAAGGGGCAGCCTTTCCCTTTTTGAATAAGAAGTTAGAGCAGTGAAATCACTTCTGTCTCTTACAAGCCTCTTCTTGAGTGAAAATACCACACTAAATCTATCAACAACAATAGAAAGACTCAGTGAATCTGGGTATAAATACTTCATGGTTCCTTTTTTTTGTGCCTGTGTACCTAAAAATATTTTGAAAAACCAAATCAACAAACACATAACACAAAACCCCCAACACAAATAAGAAAAGAGCACAGAACCAAAACCCCATAAATCCAAAGCAAGACACTGCAATATCATTTTAGGTTTAACAGATATACTCAAAGATTTCTGAATGTTGTGTTTTTTATAGGAGAACAGCAATAGGATATTTATCCACCAGATGTGACTGTAATCACTACAACCATTAGGAAAAAAAAAGGAAAATTAGCATTATGCTTAGGTTAGCCAATAAAAAATGTGAGGAAGGCTTTGTTCAGTCATTTTAATGCACCACCATGTAAGTGCTGTAGATTTCAGTCTTGCGGCCAGCAGAACTGTACTTTCACATTTCTGTCTTAAAAATATCAGTCAGATAAGTATAGCACATTGAAAACAAATTTTGAACCCATGGTGAGGATATAGCACACCTGTCAGAATCCAGATGTGCCATAAAAATGGCCTTCAGCAGTGCCTTATATAATTCGTACTTCTTTTGTAAACCTATTCTTGATAGATCTAGAAATAGGAATTTATACTGAAGACTGACAGAAGTTGAACTGGAGAGGTGTGACCAACATTACTATGGCAACACTGAATGCTGGGTATGTGGAGAGGCAGGTAAGACCCCTGTGGATCATCAAATGCCAACCTGGCTATTATAATGAATGGTAATTGGTTAAATTATTAAGCATTCTATTGCTTATCCCACAGTAACTAAATGACCTTGCGGTTGCTCTATAATTACTGGATGACTGATAGTCTGTTTTCTCCTTCTGATTTTTGTGGTGTCTTGTCTGTCATGATAACAAGATGACAGTCTAAATCATTCTTACCAGTCATAGGTCCTTTAAGGTGCTAAACACCTTCAATTCATCGATTTTTATAATGAAGTTGGCAGTTTGAGTTCTCGTGAGGATTGGTTGTCAGGGTACTAAAAAACAAAGTATTGCTGCCACAGGAAACAGGTGTTTTGGTTAGTGTACTGATCTGAGATTTAAACTTTATGTCCTCTGCTAAACCCAGCAGAGAGCCAGAGTTTGTACTCTAAGTTATCAAGTATTCAGATTACCTAAGCTCTCATTACAGCTTTTACCTGCATGGGTCCCATGGCGAGGGGTAAGTTTGTCCACTTCATTCAGCTCTGTTCTACTCTTTGAACAGCTGCTGAGTTGCAGCCAAGAGTCACGTTTGAGAGAGGCTCTTAATTGCCTCTGAGCCATCAGGTGCCACTTCTCGGCTGAAATCAAAGCCAAGCGCACATATCTCCTTTTCTTCACTGCCGAAGTGGCAAATTCCCACCTCCTCTGGGAAAGGGATGCTGTTAGCCATGGCCTCCCAGAGGCATACGGGAGGAATGCAGTCCTGTGTCCGCGCTCAGCTGCAGTTGTGAAGTTCCAGGTGACAGCTACAATGTCCCCTCGGAGAATAGAACTATGGTTTGCCTTCTCCCCTCCATTATGGTGAGGCAAAGCCCAGTAGGAGCCGAGGAGTGTTTTCTTAACTCTCTCTGCTCAATGCTAGCAGAGTTTGACTCCCAATAAAGGAAAATAAAAGGAGAATTTTTCACTCATACTTCCAAGTTCCCATATTAGCTACTGCCTCACTCAACTTACAGCCACCCAAATCTGACTTTGAAAACAAAAGGACATTAGATTTCTTTAGGTCAAACTAGATTAGATATGCTATAAACATAGAGTGAAGAAATATGTATTTACTTTTGGGTAACACATCTAACTTAGTACGTGGACCTGAATAAGTCACTTTCTGTGTTCACACATTCCATCTGTAAATCTTGCATAACAATTTTGTCATCCTTTGTCTGATTTGTCTGTTTAAGCTTAGGGATATCAGTGTCACTGTGGGGTGGGGTTTTTTTTGTGTATTTCTGCCAGTCTTGACTCATTAGATTTTCTGTGTAGGGTTACTAAAGTAGTATCATAACATGTTGAATTTTGGTATCAGAACACGCAGCTCAGTCTGGTAGACTGCTTTGATCCTCTTTACTCTTGGCTATAGTAACTGCACAGTGGGAAGGGCTGAACAGATTTGCATGATACAAGAATTGTGTCAGATATGCCAATTAACTGAAACATCTTTATTGTGAATTGTAAAAACTGATTACGAGTTTTTTTCTGGGCAAACTCATAGTCCTTTGGCAAAAGGGCCTAAAACCCCTGGGTTCTCTAATAAATGTGAAGTAGATTTACAGGTCTCTAATACAAATGCAAAGTGTCAAGCATCCTTGAAAAAAACTGGTAACAGGGCAGAGTAGGCTATCTTCACAAAAAACAAAGAGGTCAGGGTAAACCTGCCCTTAAAAATAGTGTTAAAAATCAGTTCCTTCCTTTCTAATGGTGTTTCTGATCTTTTAGGACTCAGCATCTCCCAAATGTAAGTGCCAAAGATATCCCTCTATCATGCCTTTGTAGTTGAGCGTGGGATTTGGGGTTGTATTCCAGAGAATATGGCAAATTATACTGAAGGTGATTGGGGTGGGTTTGAACATCTAATTAAGAAGAGGGATACATCAACTAAGTATGTGAGTACTGCAGCTAAGAGTAGGGATTATTGTTAAGCAGTTTTGGAAGTGCAGAACATGGGTTCATTCTTCATTTCAGCAGTCCTGGAAGATGACTGTGCAGATAGCATGATTGGGATAACTTATTTTAACATTTTGGGTAGCCTGGACTGTTATTCCGTGCAGACTTTATGTTTGTTAGCAGAATGATCACACCTCTGAATTACTACAGTAATTTGAAGGGTTCTGTGATTTAAATTGAGGCCTTGACATCAACAGATATGCAAGTCTGATTCTTAATTACTATGCAGTGATGAATTCCTAGCTTTATATCTTTGGGGGGTAGGGGATGAGCTTTAGGGTGGGGAGAGTCAGGAATGTAGGGAGACAAATTTCTGATTTTTTTAAATCAAACTGAGGTGCATCAACTGATACAATATTTCTCCTTCAATTTTCAAAAGCTGGAACCTGTAAGTTTTTTAGTCAAGCATGGTATTGGAGCTCAGCAAGTTTGTGTCCGCTGTGCATGTACTGTTGATGACTTCAGCAACATCCAGAACCATGAAGTGTGAATGGTTATCAACTGATATGAAACCCCACTTTTTAAGTTGCATGCATCATGGTGTTCACAGTCTTTAGGGAAGGCTGGGTTTAAGAGAGGAAAGGCTGTAGAACCAAAGCAATTTGTGTAGTTTGGCAGCTCTGGTAAAGAGAACTGAGAGCAGTTGTCAGTAGATGTGAACAGCGCCTTTTCCCCCTTGGGGCTGTGCTGCAGCCTGTGAGGCTGCTGGAGTGAGGCAAACTCAGGGTACAAAGCACAGTCTGCTGCTGATTTCAGGCAAAAACACTCACATGAGCTTGGAGTGGCTAACAGGAGTTCCGGACAGAATTAATTTTCTTGGGAAATGTTAAGATTAATGATGAGATTTGGCCTTCTGGACCCTAAGTATCTTCCAGTTGGAACTGTAGTTGAATTTTGGAAGATGCTGTGAAGTGACTGATACCCTGTGTAGCTGTGTTTATTTTTCAGGCATTTGTGGGTGCCTATTTTGTATTCAAGGAGCATCTTTCACTTGGGGTTAGGATCTCAGACAAGCAGAGCAAGGGCACAGAACCGAGATTCATAGTAAAATTCAGAAGGTCTTGTAAGAGAAGCCAGTACTTTTTCTGGAAGTAATGGATTCCCTCCACTAAGTTTAGGCTTAGAATATAGTCTATTATTATTTATAGCAAGCAGAGGTTGAGAAGTGTGGATTGGCACCTCTTTTAAGGCAAGCAAGGAGACTGAAGCTAAAGTCCACAGTAAGCTTCAAGATTCTGTTCTTGCTTTTCACTCTAGTCTTGCATCCCTCACGTCTTTGCAGTTTGCAGTTTTCAACCGCAGGAACTGCAGTTGGGGGACAGGATAATCTCTGGGAATAGGGCTGCTTCAAACAAAGCCCTGTGTAGTTTCCTGTAGGTCTAAATACCCCATCACTGTCGTTAAAGCAACAAGGTTTTCTGTTCTTTGAAGGTGGCTAATGTTGGAGTGATGTTGTTTAGAATGATTGCTGTGTTTTGTTTTTCATGTGGTTTGGGTTTTTTCTTTTTAAAGAACTAATAGTGTTAAAACAGGGACGAGAATTAAAAAATACCAGGATTTATAGATCTGAACTTCTAAAATCAAGCTTAAGGTTCATGATCTTACACTTGATGTTCACGGATTTTAGTTGATTTCAGTCAGTGCAACATAAACTGAGGTTGGGTGTCAGCATTTTTGAGTATTTTATCTTCTTTATTTTCTTCTAATTGGACATTAGGAGTTTGATCTTCACCTTTGAGTAGGCCTAGAACTGTAGTTTCTGTAGAGAATCAAGTTATAGTTAAGGTAGATAATTTCCCAACTTTCTGTTCCAAGAAAAGATTATATTCAGGTCTGGGCCTGAGCAAAATCTAAGGCTGTGAAAACTTTACCATTAATGATTTCAATCACGCTGACAAACAAAAACTGAGAACATCTGTCACGAATATGAAATCTCATATTTCTGATGATAATTATATATAAAGAAGTATATGTTTTCAAGTGGGGTTGCCAGTTTAGTTTTGGAAAATTTGAACTTTCAGAGTATGATTTTTCCTGATTTTCTTTACATCTGCAGATTTTACCTGAGATGGCTGTGACTCAGTTTATTCTTGATGTTTCTTTTAGAAGTGGTTTCCTAAAGTTTCTCATTTTAGGGATGGTATAATGTTTTAGAGAAAAAGTATTATAGCAATGGCGTTATTTCTTTCTTTTTTTCTTCCTTTAGTCCAGCACTAATACCTGTGAATACTTCATTTTTAATTTTGGGAAGCATTTGGTTGTACAGGCACTAACAACACAAGGTGTGTGTGATGCAGTGATGCATTTACTACTTCCTGATGGAGTTTGGCTCCTTCACTTTTGTCTCTCCCATGTGAGAGTTCTAAGCAGCAGTTTATAAGGCAGGAATATTCTCTGTTACCATGAAATAATTACATATTCATTCAAGTGAAAAAGTAAACAAGAAGGAAATTTATGATCCAGCAGTTGGGATAATACTGTGGAATATAAGGTGGATGAATGTCTACCTGTTGTTTCCATAATAGTTAATATGAAATACTCAGATATTTTGGGGAGCAGGAACTGTAGCACTTCCTCTGCCTTCCAGTAAGACCTTTCTAACCAGAGGACCATGGAGTGTGCTTTCTTTTGCCTATTAATCATGTCACGTAAACAATATCTTCATAGCTTGAGAAATCTCCTGTGATTTGGACTGTAAGATTACATACCTTCCACTTGGTCTTGTTAAACCTCATGAGATTCCCATGGGCCCATTTCTTGAGGTCATCCAGGTCCCCCTGGATGAAATCTCTCTAGTCCCAGGTTAAGCTGATGTTTTAAACTGTGTCAAGGTTTGTTTCTTAATGAAAAAATAAAAGCCAAAAAATAGTAAGAACCACAATATAGCCTAAAATTACTGCAGAAAATATGGTTTTTTGGTGGGTTTGGTTTTTTTTCTTAAGCAAACATGAAATAGATAAGTAAAGAGTTGTCATATTTTTTTTGTGTTAAACTTGTTTCAGCCTCTAGGGATTCTACCAAACATGCTTCTGATAAAAACAGGAAATTTGAGACAGCTGTCAGGTTATTTAGGGGATGCTAGTAAAGAACCCCAGTATCAACACTGCTAGCTTTTATCCTGTTAAGGCAATTATGGAGATGTCTTCAAACTGTGATTATGCGTTGAAAAGATGAGTCAACCAAAATAGCAAACAAGTTAAAAAGGCATAGCAAGACGACACATTGAACCTGTTCTCTTCATTTCTACCTCAGTTTCTGGCCATTTGTTTGATGTGTTGAATAAGAATATATTTTCTTCTTCCTATACTGATTAAATGTAGATGTAACAAAGATATTTCTTGTGCTTCATGCAAATCTAGCATATCATTTGGCATGCTATCAATGGAAGAAGAAAATATCAAATGACTGAAGTAATGATGCTTCAGTATTAGATGGAAGAATACATATGCTCATGACAGGGCTTCTTTTTAGAGAGTGGAGAAGCATTTGAATTAAATTCTTGATGTGGAGATGTTTCTGAAAAAAGCATACTCTGAAACAGCAAAAGATATATTCTGACCTATATGAAGTCAGAAACTGACATTTGCCATCTATTAGTAAGCATAAAAGGATGTCCTGGAGCTAAAGTCCATCATAAAAAAAATATTTTTAAAAGCATTTTTAATTAAAATTAAAATCTGTAAAATAGATTCCTCTTGTCTTCAACATAAAAAATTGCAATGCTAATGATTAAATGAGACTGCTGTTTAGTATTAACTAAAATATCTGGTTTATGAATTAACACAGAATGAGATTTCTTGAACTTAATTTAAAAAACATTTTCATATATATATGTGTGTATATATATATATATAAAATTAGCTGCCATGACTTATATTTTGTATATTTCTGTACAGATATTTTTGTATTTCTGTAAAGATATATAAGTAAAAAAAGTTAAGGTTGTTAACCTTCAGAAGTTGAAAATACATTCCTTTCTAGGCAAGTGTCCACCTAAGAAATAAGAGACTGAGTATTTTAAATTTTATAAGATGCAGGCAAAATCTCCAAAGAAACTCCGCAAGATCTTGTTTGTTTATGGTGTTGGGTTTTTTTAAGCAAATATATTTATGGAATGGAGATGGAGAAAGTTTTGCTCACAGATTTGTATTTTTGAAAAAGAAGCCAACTTTTTCTCACTGTCAATATTGTGCATTGCAGACTGTGAAAATCAAAAGATCCGATTTTCCAGAGCGATTCAATTGACATTTCCTTTCCACACTCTAGACTTCCAAAATGTTAAGAGTATTGATTAAACATCTGGTATTTTGGTAGGTTTCCCATATCTTTAAAAGAACAGCTCTCAAATGATTTGGAGACTCCAAAGGCTCAAAAGAGGAGCGTGCTGTTTCTCATTTTAGTGTAATTGAACAGATTTTGGAGGGAGAAAAACTTACTTAAAGTTTTATAAATGTTGTGTTCTATAGATGTATGCATATAAATGGAATAAATACTCCAAGTGGCATCTCCTTTCATTTTGGATTGCCATCCTTGTATTAATTTGCCATGGCTAAAAGCGGAGGCTGTCTTTGTCATCTATTTGAGGAAACAGCAATAATTAAAAATATGCCCATAATCTGCTGGTTTAGGAGATTAGGTTCATGGCTAGGCAACCATTCTCAAGTCTCTAAGTATGGTCACTAGTAGACACCTACAGAATATTTAAGATAAAGTGCCACTGTGTCATCCTCTTGTTGCTACAGCATCCCAGCTGCAGCAAGCAGTGATACAGGAATGCCCTGACCCACAATTCCTGCCTGGTTTATCAGTGAAATTATCCTCTATGAACTTGTCTGATCTTTTTTTGCACGTGTTTGTACTTTTGATCTCCATAACATCCCGTGGCAATGAGTTTTGCAGCACGGTAATGTACCGTATGGAAATGTACCCTGACTTATTTTAAATCTCCCACTTGGTTATTTTCTGGGCTGTTCCTTCATTCTTGTATTTTGTGAAAGAGAAGATAATTGTTTCCTCTTCACTTTCTCCTCTTAATTCCTGTTCCTATAAACCTTTCTCATCTCTTTTTCAAACTGAGAAATTATTTGTACTCTTATATAGTACGGAAACTGTTTTAATCTGTCCTGTTGACAACCTTAGTGACCCCCTGTTTCTACAAAATCTTCAATATTCTATGCATCTATGTCTATTTTTAGTTTGTTCTTTAAAATAAGAATTTAGGAGAAAAATGAGAAAATGAGTGAAGCAAAAAAGGAAAGACTCTCCCAGGTTCCATTTTCCTACTTTTCACTCACCCACTGGATTTAAAAAAAATTTTTGAAAAGTAATTTATTTGCTTATCCCTGAAATTATTTACATGAATTAAAAAAAAAAAAAAAAAAAAAATCCCAAAATAAGCCCAAAATAAGAGACAAAATGTGTAAACAAATCCAAATTTTCTAGAATTTTATGCCATGAGTGGACTGAATCATATTGTCAATGCAGGGAATTTTTTTTCCAGTTAAAAAAATGCTGTGTTTCAAATTGGCTTCAATTGGACCAGATCTCACTCTGGGAAATAAATAAATGGGAAATATATAAAACATTTCAGTTTCCAGCATTGCAAATCAGTTGAGTAAAATTGGGCAATGTTTAAGTTGCTGATGTGCTACTGCTGCTTTCTTGTCATCACTCAGATTTATCTGTTGTATTTCTTGGTTTGGACTGTAGATACTTGTTTGAATTAGATGATGCAGTCTAAGCATGGAACTTCAGAAGAGGAAATATTGAATTTTTTAATTGATTTTATTGGGAAAGGAGAAGAGTTCTTGTCAGAATAAAAACTTCAGATTTTATATTATACTCTAATAAATTCTAAGCTCCTGACCAGAGTCTTATGTTCTCAGGAAAGAAGGTAAAAGATTCCCCTCTGTAAAAATTCCCTCTCCCCTTGAATGTTTAGCATTCACTTAGCACACTTTCCCAACTGTTAAATGTGTAACTTTATTTATGGACGAAAGCCACCACTGCAATGTTCTTCAGCTGCTCTTAAAGTCTGAGGGCTGAATGAATTTCAAAAATTATACATCTCACGTGCCTGAGTGCCAAGTCACAATTTTTAACTCAGGATTCATTTCTCAACAAACCTTCTCCCCCTCAGCTATCTGGTTTCTGTCTCAGCAGACAGGTCAGGAAGTAGGAAAAGGACAGGTCGGGTGCACGAGCTGTACTGCTCCGAATACAAACTTTCTCCCCTTTTTTCAGCTAATGTAGCTCAGAAGCCAGCAATGGAAACAGCTTCCAAGATGGGCAACGAAGGCATGGAATTCCCACTGACACTTGTTATTCAATAGGATTTTTTTTTACTGTCTTTCTAGGTCAACACCATGAAGTGTGAGACAGGGAGCTGGCAGAAGCTCGAAGAAATTTAGTAACAGCAAGGTAATTGTTATGTTCTTAATGATCCTAGTATTGCTTATGGGATCAGTTATACTAATAAAACCTAGTTAAAAATGTTTCCTCTGATGATTTTTCATCCAAAATTATATTTTTATTGAAACAAAATTTCCTAAAAGAGAAATATCTCAGTTCTGCCATTATTATTAATATGAAAAGTCCAAGTAAGTAATTTTTGGGGTTTTTTTCCTGATGAGAATATATTGTTTTGATTTTACACCTCATTTCACATCACTGTTCATGTTTTTTAAAATTCATATTCACAAAATTATGCCATTCTCTCCATTCCCATTGTAACTATTTAATAACTGAACTGTGGTTGTTATTGCAGTGGTAAAATCATCACATGGATAAAGGAGTCTTGCTGAAAAATGGATGTTCCAAAACACGAAAAGTATTCCCAGAAAGTCAGGTGTGTCTTTTTGAAGTCTGTGTATTTATTCCTGATTTGTTACATTTTGACATGATCCTCAGCTCTGGTGAGAGGAAGACAATCAGAGATTTTATTAGCAGGAGCAAACATGTACCTTATATTCGAATGTTGCTACACATATTTCTGGAATGCTGCATATAGCTCACTGCAAAGCTCAAGGATAATCTGCAGCCAAAACCAACATGAAACCAAAGTTTGAAACATTTTGAAGACAACATCGGTAAAATGTAGGTAATTTATGCAGGGTAAAATGAGCATATAATTTAAAGAAGGATAAATTCTTTCTGACAGAACTGAGCAGTGGTAACAGTGCTGAAGCTGCTCAGATTAAGTAATCATTTTCCACTTTATCAGGATGATTCCAAATCTCATTAATTGTTTTTCCCTCTATTGTCTCCAAGGAGGTTTGGATGGAGTTCTTCCCGAAAACAGCCTGAAAGTAAGAGTTCTGGGGTAGCAAACAACCTCACGTGGAGTTTTGATTTTTTTACCTGCTCAATTCCAACCAATTTTTCTCTTCTAGATCCAGAATTCAGAAAAGGTAATAGAAAACTACCATGACTCAGCTTAATAGGGAAAGTGAGAGTGGTTAAGGCAGTTAAGAGAAATGTGGAGTATTATTACTACCAGTGGACTGTTCTCTTGTTCTTTCAATTTCGCTCCAAGAACTAAATGGATCCTTCAAAATCTGGCTAACTACCAAGGACACAATCAAACATCTGTGCACCAGATGTACAGAGCATTATATCCAGCTGTGTTACTGCAGCTACATCTGCAGAACACAGCATATGTCAACTTCGATGACCAGCAGGCTTTGGAAATACTATCTATAGGAATTAAAGCTTGCAGCAGAAGTAAAAGTGTGTGTTTTGCTTTCAATATTTTTATGTCTTCTTTTACCTCTCTGCATTTCTCAACTGAGTTGCTTGAAAGTTTGAAATATTGGGAGGGGAATAGCAGGTGATTTTTCACCCCTGGAGACCTGGTTTCAAGTTACAGTAAAGAAAACAAAATGAGTTTCATCTCATCCTATATGTTCACCTCAAATTTTTCTTTTCTCCTAGAAAATATCATAATCAAAGTATTCATAAAAATAGTCTTTTCTTCTTATGGAGCTGGTGAAAGTCCTGTATTGTAGCTGAGGAGAACTGAGAAGAACATTTCTCCTAGAGGCCACTAGAGCAAACTTACAGAAGAATTTGAGAATTTCTGTTTAACTTGCTGAAGCAATGAGTTTTTATTAGGACGATATACTGTAGGTTTCCCTACCAAATACTCAGAAGCATATGGAGGTTCTCTTGCTACATAAAATAGTGCAGTTCTGTAATTCATTGCAATATTTATTTTACATATTACCCTTCTCTCCTTTTCTGTTCCTCTCAAGGATCTGTTGCAATCGTCATAAAAACATGGGAAAAAATATTACATTTGTATACCTTGATTTTTCCTTCCTAACCATGTAACTCTGCCTTGTTAGGGAAATGCATTAGCAAATTAGCAAAAGGAAATGAAAATTTTTATTTTGCACAAAAAGGAAAAGCAGCAGCACGTGGTGGATGCAGATTGGTGATAGTGGCCACTCTATTGAACTGGCAGTATTCCTTGTGGTTTTTAGCCAAGTGGCTTTAAATTATAAATATAATTTCTCACAAATAAAGTGTTAATGTCACACTACTGAATGCATAAAACATTTTTCATGCTGGTATGTTTGCATATCTAAACATAGCATATTTTTATTTTAAAATATCTCTTATATTTTTAAGTTATTGGTTTGCCTATTAAGTTTTACCTTGCTGAATCATTTTATTCTTTATCTTCAGTAAATATTCATACTTGATCAGCTGAATTCAAACTTGTGATTTTATTGAAACACAATGATACGTCTTCAAAATGTGACCACATGCAACTTTGTAAATTGAAATTTAAAAAAAAGGGAAATCATTTTATACATAGAGAGAAAATGTTTAATCAAAATCACCTAAAACAATGCAACCATGTTATGAAAAAAGAACAGACATTTGCAAGGCAAAATTAATATAAAACCAGAATGTGTCATTTTATTAATGTCTGCTAGTACCAGACTCCTTATGCAGCTGTAAATGCTAATTATTGACTACATCTTACATGAAATTCTCCTTAGCTTTGATTCACTGTTCTCTCTGTTTATTTTTGGACCTTCCTCCTCTCTGTGTCCTGTTCTTCCAGTAGTAATAGCTGGATTTTGGACACATCTTGCCCTGCATATTTGTCTCTTATGACACTGTCAAGAGCAGAACAGTGTTGTGGTAGCAGGAGACATAAACAAGATGAAGAACATTAATTTTCCCTAACTTAAATCATAGGCAGTGTTATCTAGGCTCTGAACTTAGTTTGTATCCAGATAATAATGGGAAGCAAGATGAAACATTTTTGTTTCCATTCCAGGACTTTTAATAGCAAATATTTCTCCTTGGAAGAAATGTTTTTCTAACTGGACATTTTTTCTCCAAAAATAGAAGTTCCACTCTACTAGTAAGTAACTCATATGAAAGCTACTGGCTGTTTTTCTGCTGTTTGTAACTGGAACCAGAATAAAGGTTACAAATTATGATTCACAGCATGGGTCTGCTGATGTGGTTAAAATGACTCATAAATTAAGGCGACGGCAAAATCAACTGCATTAATGCGATCTAGAATAAAATTAAGTAGTTGTGTGATGTTTTTTGATTAAATGGCATAAAGTTGTTAAGGTAACTGAATTTAAGGAGAAGCGTAACTGGTACTGTTAGTCATAGATATTTCTAGTTGTTTTACATTAGTGAATGTTTAATTTTTGTATTTTATTTTCTATTATGTTAAAAAAAACCCAGAAAAAATACTTTGCTGATTAAAACATATTCCACATCTTATGCAAAACACATCTGAGATAAAATTACTCCAGTCAGAATGTGGGAGAACAGAATTTTATTCCAAGATTACAGTGTTCTCACTAACATTCTCAACTACCTATACACTTCCAGAATATTTTGTAATGCTTTAAAATATTCTCACTGTAATTTTGAAGTCAGCTATATCAGTTACGTTTTGTCTAGAGCAGGGGGTTTTTACCTCATTTCCTCACTGACTTTGTCTTCTTCTGCAAGGAAAAGAGTGGAATTATGTGGAAGTTTTGCTTTATTGCTGTCAAATGCTGCTCCTTTGATATGACAAGTGTATAGGACCTGTGTTGTGTAAATAAAAACTCTTACTGTGTAAATAAAAACATATTTACAAAGCACTGGAATCAATGTCCTCTCTCACGTATGAAGAGATACTAATGAAAGAATAGGTGGGGAGATTTGAATAAACAGAGAAAATAAGGGTGAGGTAGAAGGTGATAAAAATAAACAATATCAAATGCTGATGTTCTGGAAAGTAGCATCTTTCCAGAAAATGTATAAACACGGAAAGAATAAGGAAGAAATAACCTGACAACTGCAATGAATGTTGAAGTTCATAAGGAGCACTAACTTTGCTAGGTACAGCTGGAGAGACATGGGGAAAAAAATAGTAAAA